>CAWUFW010019125.1:0-197267 GCA_963921515.1 Calotriton arnoldi | reverse complement strand
AGCCACTTCGTTCCAGTTACGTATTGCTTCTTTGCGTTCCACGAACTTGTGCTTTGGACCACGTGTGGTCCCGACCTCCAGCAGGAATCCCTATGAAGATCAGAGGCCTACACCATCCCGAGTGACCGTGGACCCCTGTTGAGTGATTCCGCCCAAGGTGTCTTCGCGATCCCTTGCCAGCCAGCTCGTGGGTCCCCAGAAGACTTCTAAAAGAAACCAAAGGGCTCCCCTCGTTGCTCCAGGCCTGCCCTGACTTACCCTTGCTGGGTGAGTCCCTCAGACCTTGCTGGTCTGTGCCATCGACTTTTCTTCATCTCCCCGAGACTTGCTGTTGCCAAGGCTTGTTGGCTCCAATCGAGTTGCCGACACCGCAGTAAGCTGCAAACTTCGTGGGACACACAGAATCCAGCTCCTGGTCGTCGTCGACGCCTTCTGGACCTCGTGGCTGAAGAGTCAAGGCACCCACAACCGACCTGAATCAACCGACGACGGTGGGCATCCATCTTCCTTGCCCCGAGTCACTGCCAAGTGACTTTGAACACTGTCCCCTCTGCTTTCAGGTCATCCTTCTTCAGAATCCAGGCTTGGATTCCACCGGACACTTCTTCAGCTCCCGCAAGCAGCAAGTCTTCTTTGTTCGCCATTGAAAACGACGCCGCGACCCGACACCAAAGGACACCTATGCACCCGGCTTCCCTGGGTGAGGTAACTCCAGCACTACGGTGCTCCTGTGGGTGTGGGCCCTAGAACTACTTACCCTGTAAGTGACTTGCTTGTAGGTTCTCCCGAAGTATCCTAGAACTCTTAATTTCCAACCGCGACTTGCCCCATTGAAGTTAACGGCGATCCGCACCTGTGTATCCACACTGCACGCGTCCCCCGTGGGTCCTTTACTTACCTGCCTTGGGTGGTTTTGTGAGGCCCCAGCACTTCTGAAGGCCCTAGGCCTTGTCTCCCTGCAAGTCGTTGTTGCTAAGTCCCTTTTTAGTATATGGTCTGGTACGCCCCTAGGGCCCCAGCCATATTTTGTGCTTAACTTATTGTGAAACGTTGATTTGTGCATATGTTTGTCTTCTAATCTCATAAAGAGATTAGTAGAGAGTTATTTAGAAATAAATACATATATATTTGATATATATACCTGTGTGGTGTCTTTTCATTTGGTGATTCAAGAGATTATATGGTAAAACAAGCTGCTTTACATTCCTTCAAGACTTAGCCTGAAGGCTGCTCTCCACAGCTACCACTAGGATAGCTTTCTTTAAAAGGTTGTCTTAAACCTATCTACCATAAGAGTCGATTTGCCCTGGTGCAAGGTGTCCACTTTAATTAGTGAACAGCATATACCAGGCCAACTTCTCACAAGTGGTGTTCGGGCACCTTGACTGGTAGGTCGCTCCCCCACCACACAGCTCCGTCTGTGTGCCCTGCTGCTGCCCCTGATTGTGCTCGTTTTTCCTTTCTGTGCCCCCTTGCTGCCCCTGATTGTGCTCGTTTTTTCCTTTCTGTGCCCCCTTGCTGCCCATGATTGTGCTCTGCTTTTTCCTTCTGTGCCCCCCTTGCTGCCCCTGATTGTGCTCGTTTTTCCTTTCTGTGCCCCCTTGCTGCCCCTGATTGTGCTCGTTTTTTCCTTTCTGTGCCCCCTTGCTGCCCCTGATTGTGCTCGTTTTTCCTTTCTGTGCCCCCTTGCTGCCCCTGATTGTGCTCGTTTTTTCCTTTCTGTGCCCCCCTTGCTGCCCCTGATTGTGCTCGTTTTTCCTTTCTGTGCCCCCTTGCTGCCCCTCATTGTGCTCGTTTTTTTTCCTTTCTGTGCCCCCTTGCTGCCCCTGATTGTGCTCGTTTTTTTTCCTTTCTGTGCCCCCTTGATGCCCTGATTGTGCTCGTTTTCCCTTCTGTGCCTGTTTCCCGCCGCTGCGCCCCTGCGGCCCCGCCCCCTCACTGCCCATTCACTGCCCCATTCCCTGCTCCTCCCTCCCACCTCCCCATTTATGGCGGCCGCTGCGTGGTGAAGAGAGCGACCCCTGACCTTGACTGGTAGGTCGCTCCCCCACCACACAGCTCCGTCTGTGTGCCCTGCTGCTGCCCCTGATTGTGCTCGTTTTTCCTTTCTGTGCCCCCTTGCTGCCCCTGATTGTGCTCGTTTTTTCCTTTCTGTGCCCCCCTTGCTGCCCCTGATTGTGCTCGTTTTTTCCTTCTGTGCCCCCCTTGCTGCCCCTGATTGTGCTCGTTTTTCCTTTCTGTGCCCCCTTGCTGCCCCTGATTGTGCTCGTTTTTTCCTTTCTGTGCCCCCTTGCTGCCCCTGATTGTGCTCGTTTTTCCTTTCTGTGCCCCCTTGCTGCCCCTGATTGTGCTCGTTTTTTCCTTTCTGTGCCCCCCTTGCTGCCCCTGATTGTGCTCGTTTTTCCTTTCTGTGCCCCCTTGCTGCCCCTCATTGTGCTAGTTTTTTCCTTTCTGTGCCCCCTTGCTGCCCCTCATTGTGCTAGTTTTTTTCCTTTCTGTGCCCCCTTGCTGCCCCTGATTGTGCTCTGTTTTTTTCCTTTCTGTGCCCCCTTGATGCCCTGATTGTGCTCGTTTTCCCTTCTGTGCCTGTTTCCCGCCGCTGCGCCCTGCGGCCCCGCCCCTCACTGCCCATTCGCTGCCCCATTCCCTGCTCCTCCCTCCCACCTCCCCATTTATGGCGGCCGCTGCGTGGTGAAGAGAGCGACCCCTGACCTTGACTGGTAGGTCGCTCCCCACCACACAGCTCCGTCTGTGTGCCCTGCTGCTGCCCCTGATTGTGCTCGCTTTTCCTTTCTGTGCCCCCTTGCTGCCCCTGATTGTGCTCGTTTTTCCTTTCTGTGCCCCCCTTGCTGCCCCTGATTGTGCTCGTTTTTTCCTTCTGTGCCCCCCTTGCTGCCCCTGATTGTGCTCGTTTTTTCCTTTCTGTGCCCCCCTTGCTGCCCCTGATTGTGCTCGTTTTTCCTTTCTGTGCCCCCTTGCTGCCCCTGATTGTGCTAGTTTTTTTTCCTTTCTGTGCCCCCTTGCTGCCCCTGATTGTGCTAGTTTTTTTTCCTTTCTGTGCCCCCTTGATGCCCTGATTGTGCTCGTTTTCCCTTCTCTGCCTGTTTCCCGCCGCTGCGCCCCTGCGGCCCCGCCCCCTCACTGCCCATTCGCTGCCCCATTCCCTGCTCCTCCCTCCCACCTCCCCATTTATGGCGGCCGCGCCGCCGGCGCGCCAAAGGCGCGCCTAAGGCAAGCCCGTCTGCGCCCGTCCTCGCCGTGACCGCGCCCAGCGCCAGACCCCCTGGTCCGGGCATCCCCCGCGCCCGCCACATCAACAGACGCCGATACGACGCCAGCACCCTCCACGCACTCAACCCCCGGAAAAGATCACGCCTGCTACCAGGCCACCCCGAAGCGCACCCAAGGGCCCTTCACCTGCCGGAACTGCAGCTTCGCCAGCACCCACCCCGCCAAACCACCGCCCAGGAAAGAACCCAACTACCTCAGATGCATCCTCCTCAACACCCGCTCCGCCCGCAAACACGCCATCGAACTCTGGGACCTTCTCGACTCAACCTCCCCAGACGTCGCATTCCTGACGGAGACCTGGCTGAATCCCGCTTCAGCCCCCGACATCGCCATTGCCATCCCGGACGGATACAAGATCACCCGCAGGGACCGCACCAACGGAGTCGGAGGAGGCATCGCCATCGTCCACAGGAACACCCTCAGAGTCTCAACCAACACCGACGACACCCTCAGCACCGCCGAACACATGCACTTCCAGATCCACACCGATCCCAACACCACCCTCAGAGGAACCCTCATCTACAGACCCCCGGACCCTGACCACAGTTCAGCGATTCCATCGCTGACTTCGTCAGCACACACGCCATCGCCTCCACGGACTACATCCTCCTCGGGGACCTGAACTTCCACCTCGAGAACAACAAGGACACCAACTCCACCACCCTGATCGACAACCTCGCCTTCCTCGGACTCAGACAGCTCGTGACTACACCCACCCACGCCGCCGGCCACACGCTCGACTCCATCTTTTCCGCAAGCCCACACGTCTCCTTCAACCACACCTCCGAACCCCACTGGACTGACCACCACTGCATCCACTTCACCTACAGGAAGCCCACCACGCACCACCGCACCGAACAAATGCCTCGCCGCTGCTGGAGCAGAGTCACGGAAGACCAGCTAACCACAACCCTCGCCCTGAGCCCACCCGCCGAACCCTCCGACCCCGACACCGCCGCCCGCAACCTCAGACAGTGGATCGACGACTGCGCCAACACCCTCGCCCCGCTCAAGAATCCGCCCAACAGCCACACCAGCAAGAAAGCCACCTGGTTCACCGTAGACCTCCAGGCCTCCAAACGAACATGCCGAAAATTGGAGAAGATCTGGCTCCACGAACGGACAGCGGACAGCTACGCCGCCCACAAGAGCGCCACCCGCAGTCACCATCACCTCATAAGATCCGCCAAAAGGGCCTCACTCAAAGACCATCTAGACAACAACGCACACAACAGCAAAGAGCTCTTCAACATCGTGAAGGAACTCTCCAACCCCAGCTCCAACACCAACGACATCCAGCCTTGGCGAGACCTGTGCGACTCACTGGCCACCTTCTTCCACCGCAAAATCGCCGACATCCACGACAGCTTCAACACCACGACCGCCCCGGCAACCACCGAGACCACTGCCCCCACAACCACCAACCGCCTGCTCTCCTGGACCAACATCAATGACGAGGACACCAGCGAGATCATGAACACCATCCACTCCGGTTCACCGCTAGACCCGTGCCCTCACCACATCTTCAACAAAGCCAGTACAGCCATCGCGCCCCATCTCCGGAAAATAATCAACATCTCCTTCAAGACAGCAACCTTCCCGGAAAGCTGGAAGCACGCCGAGATCACCGCCTTACTCAAGAAACCCAAGGCAGACCCCAAGGACCTCAAGAACTTCCGACCCATCTCTCTGCTCCCGTTCCCCGCGAAGGTCACCGAGAAAATCGTCAACAAACAACTGACCCGCTACCTCGAGGAGAACATCATCCTGGACCCTTCCCAGTCCGGCTTCCGCAGCAACCACAGCACCGAAACCGCCCTCATCGCCGCCACCGATGACATCAGGACCCTGCTAGACAACGGAGAAACAGCAGCCCTCATCCTCCTGGACCTATCAGCCGCCTTTGACACGGTCTGCCACCACACACTACGAACACGCCTTCACGACGCCGGGATCCAAGAGAAGGCCCTGGACTGGACCACATCCTTCCTTTCCGGCAGAACACAAAGCGTCCGCCTCGCCCCTTCCGATCCAAGGCCACCAAGATCATCTGCGGCGTACCCCAAGGCTCCTCCCTCAGCCCAACGTTGTTCAACATCTACATGGCACCCCTCGCCCACGTCGCCCGACAGCACAACCTCAACATCATCTCCTACGCCGACGACACCCAGCTGATCCTCTCCCTCACCAAAGACCCTCACACCGCCAAAGCCCACCTCCACGAAGGAATGAAGGCCGTCGCCGAATGGATGAGGACCAGCCGCCTGAAGCTGAACTCGGACAAGATGGAGGTCCTCATCCTTGGCTCCAACCCTTCAGCCTGGGACGACTCCTGGTGGCCAACATCACTGGGAACAGCCCCGCCACCCACCGACCACGTACGCAACCTAGGGGTCATCCTCGACCCCACCCTCTCCATGACTAAGCAGGTCAACGCCGTTTCCTCATCCTGCCTCAACATCCTCCGAATGCTCCGCAGGATCTTCAAGTGGATCTCCACCGAAACAAGAAAAACAGTCACCCAGGCCCTCGTCACCAGTAGGCTGGACTACGGAAACGCCCTCTACGCAGGAACGACGGCTAAGCTCCTGAGACGGCTGCAATGCATCCAGAACGCCTCTGCACGTCTTATCCTCGACATCCCCCAACGCAGCCACATCACACCCCACCTGAGAGACCTGCACTGGCTCCCTGTCAACAAGAGGATAACCTTCAAGCTCCTCACCCACGCACACAAAGCACTCCACAACTCCGGACCAGCCTACCTCAACAGACGACTCAGCTTCTACACCCTCACCCGCCAGCTCCGCTCGACCAGCCTCGCCCTCGCCACAGTCCCCTGCATCCGGAAAACGACCGCCGGCGGCAGATCCTTCTCCCACCTCGCCGCCAAGACCTGGAACACCCTCCCCACCAACCTCCGACAGACCCAAGACCTACTGGCCTTCAGAAGACTCCTCAAGACCTGGCTCTTCGATCAGTAGCAGCACCACCCCCCTCTTCCCCCAGCGCCTTGAGACCCTCGCGGGTATGTAGTGCGCTTTATAAGTGACATGATTGATTGATTGATTGATTGATTGATAGGGGGTCGTGCTGGGGCTGGTGTTTCAGGGTTTAGGGCAGTGCAGTGGTGTTTGGGCAGTGTAGGGGGTCGTGCTGGGGTGGTGTTTCAGGGTTTAGGGCAGTGCACTGGTGTTCGGGCAGTGTAGGGGGTCATGCTGGGGGTGGTGTTTCAGGGTTTAGGGCAGTGCAGTGGTGTACGGGCAGTGTAGGGGGTCTTGCTGGGGGTGGTGTTTCAGGGTTTAGGGCAGTGGTGTTCGGGCAGTGTAGGGGTCTTGCTGGGGGTAGTGTTTCGGGGTTTAGGGCAGTGCAGTGGTGTTCGTGCAGTGTAGGGGGTCGTGCTGGGGGTGGTGTTTCAGGGTTTAGGGCAGTGCAGTAGTGTTCGGGCAGTGTAGGGGATCGTGCAGGGGTGGTGTTTCAGGGTTTAGGGCAGTGCAGTGGTGTTCGGGCAGTGTAGGGGGTCGTGCTGGGGTGGTGTTTCTGGGTTTCGGGCCGTGCAGTGGTGTTTGGGCAGTGTAGGGGGTCGTGCAGGGGGTGGTGTTTCAGGGTTTAGGGCAGTGCAGTGGTGTTCGGGCAGTGTAGGGGTCATGCTGGGGCTGGTGTTTCAGGGTTTAGGGCAGTGCAGTAGTGTTCGGGCAGTGTAGGGGGTCTTGCTGGGGGTGGTGTTTCAGGGTTTAGGGCAGTGGTGTTCGGGCAGTGTAGGGGGTCTTGCTGGGGGTGGTGTTTCAGGGTTTAGGGCAGTGCAGTGGTGTTCGGGCAGTGTAGGGGCTCTTGCTGGGGGTAGTGTTTCAGGGTTTAGGGCAGTGCAGTGGTGTTCATGCAGTGTAGGGGGTCGTGCTGGGGATGGTGTTTCAGGGTTTAGGGCAGTGCAGTAGTGTTCGGGCAGTGTAGGGGGTCGTGCAGGGGGTGGTGTTTCAGGGTTTAGGGCAGTGCAGTAGTGTTCAGGCAGTGTAGGGGGTCGTGGAGGGGGTGGTGTTTCAGGGTTTAGGGCAGTGCAGTGGTGTTCGGGCAGTGTAGGGGGTCGTGCTGGGGGTGATGTTTCAGGGTTTAGGGCAGTGCAGTGGTGTTCGGGCAGTGTAGGGGGTCGTGCTGGGGGTGGTGTTTCAGGGTTTAGGGCAGTGGTGTTCGGGCAGTGTAGGGGGTCTTGCTGGGGGTGATGTTTCAGGGTTTAGGGCAGTGCAGTGGTGTTCGGGCAGTGTAGGAGGTCTTGCTGGGGGTAGTGTTTCAGGGTTTAGGGCAGTGCAGTGGTGTTCGGGCAGTGTAGGGGTCATGCTGGGGGTAGTGTTTCAGGGTTTAGGGCAGTGCAGTGGTGTTCGGGCAGTGTAGGGGGTCGTGAAGGGGGTGGTGTTTCAGGGTTTAGGGCAGTGCAGTGGTGTTCGGGCAGTGTAGGGGGTCGTGCTAGGGTATGTGTTTCAGGGTTTAGGGCAGTGCAGTGGTGTTCGGGCACTGTAGGGGGTCGAGCAGGGGCTGGTGTTTCAGGGTTTAGGGCAGTGCAGTGATGTTCGGGCAGTGTAGGGGGTCATGCTGGGGGTAGTGTTTTAGGGTTTAGGGTAGTGCAGTGGTGCTTGTGTAGTGTAGGGGGTCGTGCTGGGGGTAGTGTTTTAGGGTTTAGGGTAGTGCAGTGGTGCTTGTGTAGTGTAGGGGGTCATGTTTTAGGGTAGTGCAGTGGTGTTTGGGTAGTGTAGGGGGTCATGCTGGGGGTAGTGTTTTAGGATTTAGGTTAGTGCAGTGGTGTTTGGGTAGTGTAGGGGTCGTGCTGGGGGTAGTGTTTTAGGGTTTAAGGTAGTGCAGTGGTGTTTGTGTAGTGTAGGGGGTCGTGCTGGGGGTAGTATTTTAGGGTTTAGGGTAGTGCAGTGGTGCTTGTGTAGTGTAGGGGGTCGTGCTGGGGGTAGTGTTTTAGGGTTTAGGGTAGTGCAGTGGTGTTTGTGTAGTATAGGGGGTCATGTTTTAGGGTAGTGCAGTAGTGTTTGGGTAGTGTAGGGGGTCGTGCTGGGGGTAGTGTTTTAGGATTTAGGTTAGTGCAGTGGTGTTGGGGTAGTGTTTTAGGGTTTAGGGTAGTGCAGTGGTGTTTGTGTAGTGTAGGGGGTCATGCTGGGGGTAGTGTTTTAGGGTTTAGGATAGTGCAGTGGTGCTTGTGTAGTGTAGGGGGTCGTGCTGGGGTAGTGTTTTAGGGTTTAGGGTAGTGCAGTGGTGTTTTTGTAGTGTAGGGGGTCATGTTTTAAGATGCAACGCTCCAATACCTGACCAGTCTGCACTACATAAAACTGCAAAAAAACTAAAAATAAAAAGTGTTTTGCACACTTTTGTCATTGGGCTATATGTGGGCTACATCTGGGTAATATTTGTGCTACATTTTGGGCTCTTTTTTTCACTGGTGGCCATCTTGGAAGACTTCTTTGTTATGAAGTTTCCTAATTTCCTCATTTACTGCAGTCTCCTCAGTAGGAAATGCTTTCAGTTTTTTACTTTGATTCCATCAAGAAGGCATTCAGATGTGTCACACATTTGCCATAAATTCAGAATGTTATTACTCTAGTTGTTCATTAGATCACTGTAGTAAAGCTACTGCTCACCAAGGAGTTAACTGGAAGTCTACTGCTGGTATTGAAAGTGATTGTTTAAGTCTGCATGTCAGAATTTTCTAATGAAATAGAAGAGGATTTGAGATCTCACTTAAAACATGCACTAAATTTTCTTTTTGCAGCACTAACCATAATTTCTATGGCAAAATGAACCCCCTCATTTTGTTCCTTTATAAATTTAATGTTTTAAGTGTTACCAGTTTATTCCAATCAAGATGGCTTCAGGTGTGCCATACTTTTGTCATAAGTAAGGCTGTTAGCACTCTAGTTGTTCTTTAGAACACTCTGGGAAGCTGCAGTAGAACACAAAGGCATCAACTGACAGGCTGCTCCTGTTGAAATATAACAGGAAGATATTTGAGATCTCACTTAAAACATGTCCTAATTTTTCTTTCTACAGCACTAACCATAATTTCTATGGCAAAATGAACCCCTCATTTTGTTCCTTTTTAAATTAAATGTTTTAAGTGTTACCAGTTTATTCCAATCAAGATGGCTTCAGGTGTGCCATACTTTTGTCATAAGTAAGACTGTTAGCGCTCTAGTTGTACTTTAGAACACTCTGGGAAGCTGCAGTAGAACACAAAGGCATTAACTGACAGGCTGCTCCTGTTGAAATATAACAGGAAGATATTTGAGATCACACTTGAAACATGTCCTAATTTTTCTTTCTACAGCACTAACCATAATTTCTATGACAAAATGAACCCCATCATTTTGTTCCTTTTTAAATTAAATGTTTTAAGTGTTACCAGTTTATTCCAATCAAGATGGCTTCAGGTGTGCCATACTTTTGTCATAAGTAAAACTGTTAGCGCTCTAGTTGTTCTTTAGAACACTCTGGGAAGCTGCAGTAGAACACAAAGGCATCAACTGACAGGCTGCTCCTGTTGAAATATAACAGGAAGATATTTGAGATCACACTTGAAACATGTCCTAATTTTTCTTTCCAGAGCACTAACCATAATTTCTATGACAAGATGAACCCCATCATTTTGTTCCTTTTTAAATTAAATGTTTTAAGCGTTACCAGTTTATTCCAATCAAGATGGCTTCAGGTGTGCCATACTTTTGTCATAAGTAAGGCTGTTAGCACTCTAGTTGTTCTTTAGAACACTCTGGGAAGCTGCAGTAGAACACAAAGGAATCAACTGACAGTCTCTGCCTTTGTTGGATGTACATGTTTTACTGAGAATGTCAGACTTCATTCTCACATGACTGAGAAAGATAATGTGAATTTACAGAAAATATGCTCTCATTTTAGCTTCTGGGGCACCTTCCAAAACTGTATGGGACAAGCATGTGAAAATAGTTTTCTCTCAAACATGATTCATGATATCCCAGCAGAAGGTTTTTCACAGGGTAAAATCACCTTAGAACACACCACAATTCCTGAAATTAGTATGGTACCATCAACAAATGAATTCTAATGTAACTAAAGTCTGTTATCACCCTTTATAGTTCTCCTTTTGGTAACCCTCAAAATCTTCGATTCACTACAATGCATTTCAATGGGGTACTATCATTTATATTGGTCCCAAGATGGCTGCCAGCAATTCCAGGATGAAGTGCTGACAGCCAATCAGATCTCACGATGACATGTGTGGTTAGGCTCCGCCCAGATATATATGTGTTTTTACTTTTGATTTTCTCAGCAACTACTGAACGGATTTACACCATTTAAGAAAAAGGGTTCTTTTTGAACCAAGAACTACCTCTTTGCCAAATTTGGTGTAATTCCGTTCAGCAGTTCTGGCTGTAGCCTTGCATAAAGTTTCCTATGGGAAATTGATTTTTTGACTCTTATTTTTTTAATTTCTCCGCAACTACTGAACGGATTTACACCATTTAACAAAAGGGTTCTTTCTGAACCAAGAACTACCTCTTTGCCAAATTTGGTGTAATTCCGTTCAGCAGTTCGGGCTGTAGCCGTGTCTAAAGTTTCCTATGGGAAAATGAATGGGGAAAACACGTTTTGGGACCCCCTTTTTCTCGGCCCCCGCTTGACAAATCACCCTGAGACTTTCAGGGTAGGAGCGGACCGGAGCGGGCCATAAAGTTTGAAAATTTCGCGAAGATTCGTCAACCGACACAAGAGTTATTTCAAATAGAATGTTGCGGATTTCCTATGGAAAATAGGTCCTAACTATAACTATCTACTGGCGACCGCCAGTAGATAATATATGGGGCTAGACTGTTCCCATGGGGAGCAGGGACAAGACTGATTTGCATGTGGCTGGATCCAAACTGGAATCGCATGGTGAGCAAAAAATGATGGATTTTGGCTCAGATCTCTGTACTGGGGCTGAATGTTTGACATTGTTCAGCATTCCGTTCATCAATTGTTTTTTTTGCATGCATGTATGTATATATCTGCAAATATATATATATATATATATATATATATATATATATATATATATATATATATATATATATATATATATATATATATATATATATATATTATCTACTGGCGGTCGCCAGTAGATAGTTATAGTTACAACCTATTATCCATAGGAAATCTGCGACATTCTATTTGAAATAACTCTCTTGCCGGTTGACGTATCTTCGCAAAATTTTCAAACTTTGTGGCCCGGTCCGGTCCGTTCCTACCATGAAAGTCTCGGGGGATTCGTCAAGCGGGGCCGAGAAAAAGGGGGTCCCAAAATGCGTTTTCCCCATGCAATTTTCCATAGGAAACTTTAGACACGGCTACAGCTCGAACTGCTGAACGGAATTACACCAAATTTGGCAAAGAGGTAGTTCTTGGTTCAGAAAGAACCCTTTTGTTAAATGGTGTAAATCCGTTCAGTAGTTGCTGAGAAAATCAAAAGTAAAAAGATAGTGATATCTATGGCCGAGTAGGGTCCGCGTACCCTCCCGATCACGAGCTGCATGTTAATTGGCTGTCAGCTGGCTGTCAACATTCCGATTCAGGAAATGTTGGCAGCCATTTTGTCCCTCGGTAGAACCGAGGGACAGAAACAAGTGCGCAAAGCGCACAAAGGGAGCAGGGTAGAAACACCCTGACCCCTAGGCTTGCTCAGGGGGTCCCACAAGGACCCCCTGGGCAAAAAAAAATAAAAAATATTTTTTTTAAAAATCGGCAGGATGCGCTCATCCGAAAAAAAAAAAATCAAAGCGCGGTCTCCCGCGCTTCGATTGTATTTTGCCCCCGGGTGGCCCAAGTCCCGGGTGCATGGTGGGGGGTTAATTTTAAGTGTGGGGGCCTCAAAGGGCCCCCAAGCCCCGGGGACCGCCACCCCCCGGGGCTTTTTTTTAAATGGTGCGGGAGGGCTCTGAGCCCTCCCGCAGCCCCGGGGACCACCACCTCCCCGGGGCTTTTTTTTTAAAATTGAAAAACCTGTGTGGGGGGGCTCCAGCCCCCCACACGCCCCGGGGACCGCCACCTCCCCGGGGCACTAAACATTTAAATATGGGGGTCCGTTACGGACCCCCAGAGCCCCGGGGACCACCACCTCCCTGGGGCTGTGCAATTTAAGGGAGGGGGCCGCGCGGCCCCCTCCTGGAGCCCTTGATGGCCCTGGGGACCGCCACCCCCAGGGCCGGCTCCTGCAGTGTCCCGGGTGCCTACCCCCGGGACACTGTAGTTTGCTATGGCAGGACGGGAGCCTCGCGGCTCCCGTCCTGCCATAGCAAACTGCTTTGGATATTGGAAGAGAGAGCAGGGAAACCTGCTCTCTCTTCCAATATCCAAAGCTGATTGCTTTTCCACATGGGGAGCTGCAACTTAGCAGCTCCCCATGTGTAAAAGCAATGCCGGCTCCCAAGGGACGCGGGGAGCGCGCGGGACTGTGGGGGCTTGGGGACCCCCACAGTCCCCAACGGAGAGGGCCAGCCCCGGGGGATGGGGTCCCCGGGGCAAGTAGTGGCCCAGGAGGGGGCCACGCGGCCCCCTCCCCAAAGTTTAAAAAAAATTAAAAAAGGAGTATGGCTGGCCCCGGGGGATGGGGTCCCCGGGGCCTTAAATGGCCAGAGGAGGGGGGCCACGCAGCCCCCCTCCAAAGAATAAAAATAAAAATAGAGGCCATGCCCCGGGGAATGGGGTCCCCGGGGCCAATACAGGCCCAGGGAAGGGGGGCCACGCAGCCCCCTTCCCGTTTAAAAAAAAAAAAAAATTATTAAAAAAAAGGGGTAAGGCCCTGGGGGATGGGGTCCCCAGGGTCCAAAAACAGGAAAAAGTAAGGGGGCCACACAGCCCCCTTCAGGGGACCAAACAAAAAAAAAAAAAACGATCGGGCCCGCAGGCCCCGCCCCTTCCTTCACCACTCTGCAAACGCGCCCCTGGCGCGTTTGCAGAGGGGGAACGAATTCCCCTTGAATACTGGGGTCTCTGGGGCCAACTAGCCCACCAGGAACCTCCAGTATGCGCCAGAGGCTGCGTTGCAGAGAGGTGTACAGAGGCCACGCCCCTTTTACACCTCTCTGCAACGCAGCTCTGTGGCGCTTTGGATATACCTGTTGGGCTAGTTGGCCCCCAGGGACCCTCAGGATTCAAGGGAGTTAATCCCCCGACTTAAAACGCGCCACGGGCGCGTTTGCACAGTGGTGAAGGGAGGGCGGGGCTCAGTGACATCTGTGCAAGCGCGCCCGTGGCGCGTTTTAAGTTGGGGATTAAATCCCTTCAATCCTGAGGGTCCCTGGGGCCAACTAGCCCAACAGGTACATCCAGAAAGCGCCACAGAGCTGCGTTGCAGAGAGGTGTAAAAGGGGTGTGGCCTCTCTACACGTCTCTGCAACGCAGCCCCTGGCGCATATTGGAGGTTCCTGGTGGGCTAGTTGGCCCCTAGGGACCCTCAGGATTCAAGGGGACTTAATCCCCCAACTTAAAACGCGCCACGGGGCGCGTTTGCACAGATGTCACCTCAGGCCCCGCCCCTCCCTTCACCATTGTGCAAATATTCTTCTAAAATCATCCGAAATACGAATTCCGATTTACTCACCTGTTATCAGGAGAGACCTCAGTGCTGCATCTTTCAGCCCAGTACTAATCCTGAAAAGTAATTTTAACCGTACTTACCAGTAACTTGAATTTCCTTCCATAGGATATCATTGCCTGCTTTTTGCTGAAAAAGTTTCTAAGTGTTGATTTTTGAAACATACAAATATTCCTCTAAAATCAGCCGAAATCCGAATTCTGATTTACTCAGCTGTTATCAGGAGAGACCTCAGTGCTGCATCTTTCAGCCCAGTACTGGTCCTGAAAAGTAATTTTAACCGTACTTACCGGTAACTTGAATTTCCTTCATAGGCTAACATTGACTGGTTTCACTTGGAAATTCTTCTAAGTGTGGAGTTTTGGAACTTTAAAATATTCCTCTAAAATCAGCCGAAATACGAATTCCGATTTACTCACCTGTTATCAGGAGAGACCTCAGTGCTGCATCTTTCAGCCCAGTACTGATCCTCAAAAGTAATTTTAACCGTACTTACCAGTAACTTGAATTTCCTTCCATAGGATATCATTGCCTGCTTTTTGCTGAAAAAGTTTCTAAGTGTTGATTTTTGAAACATACAAATATTCCTCTAAAATCAGCCGAAATCCGAATTCTGATTTACTCACCTGTTATCAGGAGAGACCTCAGTGCTGCATCTTTCAGCCCAGTACTGGTCCTGAAAAGTAATTTTAACCGTACTTACCAGTAACTTGAATTTCCTTCCATAGGCTAACATTGACTGGTTTCACTTGGAAATTCTGTGGAGTTTTGGAACTTTATAATATTCCTCTAAAATCAACCAAAGTACGAATTCCAATTTACTCACCTGTTATCAGGAGAGAACCCAGTGCTGCATCTTTTAGCCCAGCACTGACCCTGAAAAGTAATTTTAACCGTACTTACCAGTAACTTATATTTTCTTCCATAGGAATCCATTGTCTGGTTTTTAGCAGAAAAGTTTCAAAGTGTCGATTTTCACAAACTACAAATATTCCTAAAAAATCGCCTGTATGACTTAAACGCATTCTTTCAACTGTTTACAGGAGATGCACCAGTGCTGGATCCAGGATCCAACACTGAGTAAGAAAAAGTAACGATAACAGTTTTTACCTTCTAAGTGAATTTCCTTCCATAGGATAACATTGGTGATTCTATGAGAAAAAGTTTCTAAGTGTCAACTTTTAAAGTACAATAATATTCCTTAAAAATCACGACTGTAACCAAAACGCTTTTACTCAACTGTTTACAGGAGATGTCCCAGGACTGAATCTAGGATCCAGTCCTGTGGTTAGAAAAAGTAATCCATAAAGTAACTAATTGCATTTAACTAGAAATTCACATTGAGCTGAATGTTGCATTGTGTTTGAAAATGTGTTGCCCATTGCAACAACTGTAACTACTGTACTTAAAAGTCTATTGCCTATGTGCAAAGTATTTAAACTAAAGTAATTCATTCTGAGAAAGTATTTTTTGTAATGTAATGTATAATGTAATTACAATGTAATTTAAATAATAAAATATGTAAAAAAAAATTGTTTCTAAAAATGTAGTAAATCAGTATGAAAAAAATGTATATAACAATTAATACATTTACAAATTGTCATTTACAAAACCTTTGAAATTCACTGAAAAAACCGTAGGTTTCAGACATGTTATAGTTACAAATTAGCATTTAAAAAACCTTTGAAATTCACTGAAAAAACCATAGGTTTCAGGGACGTTATAGTTACAAATTAGCATTTAGAAAACCTTTGAAATTCACTGAAAAAACCATAGGTTTTAGGGACAGTTATAGTTAGTTGGACATTGCACTCGTATAAAACCCGTGAAATTCCCCCGTTATAGTTAGTCCAGCTAACTATAACTCGCGCCCCGCAATGCACTGCTGATGACGTCACATATTACATCACTCATGACATGGTCAGTGACATCACTGATGACATCACTGATGACATCTCAAATGACATCACTGATGACATCATCCATGTGATAATTTCATGCATCTTCTCACACCCTAATATAACCTTTGATACACCCACTCTAAATTACAGACTGCCATTCGCAAAACCATAGACACTCCAACACCAATAACTACATACCCACTCACTGATTCTTAGGTCTACACACACACATCCACTCACTCACCCGTACAGTCACTCATACTTATGGTCACTCAGTACAGGACTATCATATGCACTCATACTCCTATATAGACACTCAAACACCGCCACTCATCCATAGAGGTACTCACACACCTAGTCAGTCATGCAAATAATTAAACACACTACCATTTACTCACCTATACAGTTATACACACACCAGCTCACTTACTCATACAAATACTAGCACATTCTTACGCTCTTATACAATCACTGATACAAGCACACACTCATCCATACAGCCACTATCACAATCACTCACTCTCGCTTATAGCTATTTATATACTCCAACACACATATATACTGCCTTTCACATATGTAGTTACTCACACATGTACCACTGGGACATACATTCACTCACTAACACACTCTTACACACACTTACCCACCCATACAGTCTATCACAGATGCACTCTTGAAACCATCCACCCAGTGAATCACCCACTCACACATCTATGCACAGAGTCGCACACACCCCTCCCACACAAACACTCAGGCACCCATACAGATACTCACACAAGCATTCAATAACTCATATAGACACTCATGTAGCTATTCACAAACACATGCAGCCACTTACACAGCAACAGACAGACGGATACAGACATTCACCCAGTTTAGTCACTAACCCATGCATTCAGTAAGATACGTTAAATCACTCACTTATACAGTCAGTCATGCACCTACTAAATCATCCATACAGACACTTACACACCCACTCATTCTTCAATACGTCTTTTCATATATATATTAAAAATATTTAAACTTTACAGAAACACACAGTCACTGGATGATGTCATCAGTGATGTCATTTGAGATGTCATCAGTGATGTCATCAGTGATGTCACTGACCATGTCATGAGTGATGTAATATGTGACGTCATCAGCAGTGCATTGCGGGGGCGCGAGTTATAGTTAGCTGGACTAACTATAACGGGGGAATTTCACGGGTTTTGTACGAGTGCAATGTCCAACTAACTATAACTGTCCCTAAAACCTATGGTTTTTTCAGTGAATATATATATATATATATATATATAAGGCTCCCGTAGAGAATCCGGTTGCGTCCACTAAGCGGGGCTGGTGCGGTGTCACGGGTACGGGTCCCGTGTGGAAATCAGAACAGGCACGCCTCCCTGCGATCCCAGTGAAACGTAAAACCGCACACAGAATTCTTAAGTCAAAGAAGTTTATTGCGGCTAGAACAGGCACGCCTCGCTGCGATCCCAAGGAAGCATAAAACCGCACAGAGAATTCTTAAGTTAAAGAAGTTTATTGCGGCTCAGAACAGGCACGCCTCCCTGCTATATATATATATATTTTATTTATCATTTAAAGATGGTGGACCCCCATCATGAAGAGGTAAATCAAAAATATATACAAATGCTGTAAAGCACATCCAGAGAAAGAAGCTAATTGGTAGCAAATTGCAACTGCCAGACTCTCATAAAAAGTTAAGAAAAACAAACAGGAGGTGCAATGGAGTTACAGGGGGCGCTAGGTAAGGAAGTCAAAAGCAAAGCTATCAGACTTGAAGCGAGTAAATGCGATTGGAAATGATAAGCAATGAGTTGACCCAAAGTTCACTGTTACTTTGGGACTGTACACAATAGGACATTGTAGGAGAGACCTAAAAAGGTGATGGACCAATGGGGTAATGATTAATAAGGAGCTGCATTCTCTGGGCCTAATAACTAAATAGCAGCAATGTAGGACTATGTTCAATACGAAGCTGCATTGTGGGGTAGTGATTATTGAGGTACACCTTATAGGAGTGCAGAGAAATGGGGTGGTATAATTGAGGACAAACACTGTGTGGCTATAATATAGATGCAGAAAGCTACAGTGGTTCTGTCGGGGAGGATAATTACTTTACATGAGAAGAATAGATCAGAGATTGAGCGATTTATACAATTTATACAAAAAAAAAAATGATATCAACTTGTTTATGGAAATTAGCATATCAGTTCATTGTAGTTGGAACATAAAATCAACAACACTTGACTAGTAGGTGTTCGTGAAATTATTATTTATATGATTTGATGCTTTCAAAAGTACTTACAACAAGCTGTCAAGGTGAGTAATATTTTACAAGTGACATGTAATATAGTGACATCCGGTGCTCAGTGACGATGGTGCAGTGCGTATCATATGTACAAGGTGAGGTTATATACAATTTAACAGGGAAAAAGTAAAGGTGGTCAGAATAAAAGGACAATGTCTCTTGCGAACAGCACTTGCGCTTGTTAATTTAAACCAAGAGACTTGAAAGAGCTGAACCATATGTTTTCGTCGACGTTTCGACCCTGACAAAGCACTATTTAAATGTCATGGTGGGTCTTCTTCAGGACATGGGTGGAGGATGACAGCCTGAAAGATTTAAAGGAGTATATCAGAGAGTGTTCCAATTAATCTGAGGTAGCGCTGATTGTCTTAAGCGTTTCTAACTGATATGAGTGAACGCTGATTGATAATGAACAAGTGAATTGAACAGCGCGGGGATCCTAATTGATGAGCAGATGCTGATAATGCTGAACAAATTAATCCAGCCTGGTAGTTGTCAGACTGTGTTCAAACGAAAGTGGTGGAGTGCTGATTATCTTTAAGCGTTTCTAATTCTAAGTGAGCGCTGGTGATGCTAAACAAATTAATTACCCAGCACGGGGGTGTGAGGAGGTGCCCCAATGGTTGGGCAGGTGCTGATAAGGCAAAAAAGATTTGATGTCCAACGCGAGGAGGGATATCTGAGGGAGCGCTAATGAATGAGTGTAGGTGAAGCTAAACAAATTGACTGCCCAGCACGGGGTTGTGGAGATGTTGGGCGGGCGCAGATAAGGCTGAACGGATTCAATATCCAGCGTGGGGTGAAGGAGTAACCCCCTGCCGCTCCCGCGGGTTAAATCAGTGATGAACAATTAAAAATTAGCTCACTAGCAACTCTCAGGAAAAACTCTCAGATTGACGGGGTGCCTTATGACATGTAGTCTTTGGACGATCTACAAGTGAAAAACAAGTGGTGTGGCCAATGTTAGTGGGATAATGATCGGCCAAGCCCACCAGCGAGGGAGGCACTGTGCGAATAGGTAATTAAGCCTTACCTAAGCGACTTCTTGTAAACAGGCCGTTGTAGGAGCAATCGGCCGGTGTGGGAGGTAATAATCCGGTCCCTTAGATTTGCCAGTTTACAATCCTGAAATAGGAACGTAGGGGGAATTAGCGTCGAGACTCAGGGTGAATCAACTCGGTCAAAAGTGAGCAGAGAAGCCATTCATACGCTTACCTAGCGCGGCGTACCAGTATCGCTGCAGTCTGGAAAACAACTATCAGACTGGGGTTAAATATTCTTTATTCCTACTGCAGCTGCCACTACTTTCAGACCTCCCTCTACCTTTACCCCTGCTTCATAGCTCATGAATCAAAAAATCTTGGCATACGAACAGATTGTCCTTAAAAGAAACCATGGACCTACTGAAAAATCGAAAATACATCAAGTACAACATCAGTAAGGAAGAGAAGCTTGCTCTACAGTCCCTAGGAGCCAACGAGACCATTGTCATCAAGGCGGCTGACAAGGGTGGTGCGGTGGTCGTGCAGAACACGCCTGACTACGTGGATGAAATTGAACAACAACTAAGCATAAGAGAGAGCTGCCTTTCCATACCTAGGGATCCTACACCAGAGATTAAGAAACAAATTGAAGACTTGACTAAGGAGGGGCTTGCCAAAGGATTTCTGAGCCAACACGAGCACGACTTCCTCAATAAAAAGGAACCAAGGATCCCGACAATCTATACATTACCGAAAGTGCACAAACGCTTGGAGAAACCCCCTGGAAGGCCAATCGTCTCAGGATGCGGCTCACTCTTGGAACCCCTTAACCAATATATTGATAATTTCCTACAACCTTGGGTCATGGAAACCAAATCATTTGTAAGGGACACCATGCACATCATTCAGTTACTGGAAGGTCAACCTTTTGTTTCCAAGACCCAGCTGATGGTGACCCTCGATGTATCGTCCCAATACACTAGTATACCACAAGCATTAGAAGTGACCAAGGAAACACTGGAGAAACGCCCCAGACCACATTGGATACCGACCGGATTCTTGGTATCTCTCCTGGATATTGCAATGACAAAGAACTACTTCATCTTCAGGAACCAATATTACTACCAATGCAAAGGCGTTGCAATGGGGGCCGGGTTCGCACCCAGCCTAGCCAACCTCTTCATGGATTCATATGAAGACGAACATCTGTATAACCCCACTAACCCTTTTATAGACCACATCGCTATATGGAAGCGGTTTATAGACGATGTGTTGATGATATGGTAAGGCACTGAATCCCACCTAATTGACTTCAAAGACAGGCTTAACAGCAGATCCAGCGATATCCAGTTCACTATGTCATACAGTAACGAAAACATCAGCTTCTTGGACCTTACTTTCAGAGTAGAGGATGGGTCACTCTTCACGGACTTGTACAGAAAACCCACCGAAAGAAACACCTTGCTCAAATATGATTCACATCATCCAAGAAGCCTGAGAGACAATCTGCCCTACAGGCAGTTTCTCAGGCTCAGGAGAAACTGTACCCGAAGGGTTGACTTCTTTAAGGAAACAGAGACCCTTTCCAACCGCCTCAGGGAAAGAGGATACCCCTTGGGATTGCTCAAGTGAGCGAAAAAACGAGCTTGGTACTGTCCCCGTGACTTCCTCCTTGAAGTCAAACCCAAAACCACAGGGCAGGAGAACAGTGTATGTGTCACGACATTCAACTCAAGAAGCCATGAGATCAAAAAAATCATGAAGAAGTATTGGAATCTGGTATCCAGCGAGCTGGGCACGAATGAAGATCCAATTTTCGCTTTCAAGAGAGGCAAGAACATCAAGGACGCTGTGGTCAAAGCCTATTTGGAACATCCCAAACCCCCAGACATAAGAAACCTGTTTGGCTTGCCCCCTCTGACTGGACACCATAAGTGTGGCCACTGCAAGGCCTGCTCACAGACTGTGGAAGGCACATCATTCACACATCAAAGCAGAACATACAATCTTCCCCTGCACACGAAATGTAATAGTGCCAATGTTATATATGCAATTAAATGTCCTTGCGACATGCTATATATAGGACAAACCACACAAAAAGTCAAGGCTAGGGTCTTACAACATATGAGCAGGGTCAGATGCAGAGTACAAGTTGCCACACTAGTTGAACATTTCAACTCTCTGAATCACACACCAGAAAGCCTAAGATGGTGGGTGGTGGAAAAGATACAAGCACACCCCAGAGGTGGCGCGATCACCACATCACTCAGCTACAAAGAGTGCAGGTGGATTCACTCTCTTAACACCGTTGAGAATGGGTTAAATGAACTGGAGGAGACCTTGAAACAAATGGGCCGGTTGTGATAGAACAGGGTTACCACTCTGTAATACGCCTTAGTAGGCTTGGCTTCCCCGGTCTAACTGTTGATAACATACTGTCCAATTATGTTTTTAATGTAACTGACCTGTTGCCCTAAATGATACTGTGCACTGAGCTGTTTATTTATTTGTTTCTTTATGTGCAACCACACTGATGTATCCAGTGTATAACCGTTTGAGAAACCATATTGTTATATGGTCAACATGTTTGTAAAATGAAAATCCAGGTGCTCATCATTCACATGCACCAAAATCTCTCTATATATGCTATATACGCAGACCGAACTGCAAATGTATTCATATATAGTTAAATGGTCACTGTATTTGTAAAATCTAGGTGCTGATAATTCCGATGCACCAGTATCTATACATATGTTATTTACGCACACCAACCTACAAATGTATTCATTCCTAGCACTGTCAATTCTAACATTTATTTCATCTATTTTCACTCCGTTTGATATGCAATATAATTGTGGTGGACTTGATTCCGACCTGAACGTACCCACATGACATAACGTTATTGATTTTATTGATGACACCTTCCCGTACTGCCAGGGGTCTCACATACCTTCCCCTTGGCCAACCGACTATGACGCTTTAGTTAGCATTCAGCTGCTGCAATCGGACGCGCACGCCACACACGTGGGCTTGGCCTGTCCACACCTTTCCCGTCATTGGTTATCCAACCATGATGTCACAGACTGCATTCAGCTGCTGCCACTGGCCGCACACGTTTAGTACGTGCACGTGCACCTGGGTCAAATATTTAACCCTGAGTCTGATAGTTGTTTTCCAGACTGCAGCGATACTGGTACGCCGCGCCAGGTAAGCGTATGAATGGCTTCTCTGCTCACTTTTGACCGCGTTGATTCACCCTGAGTCTCGACGCTAATTCCCCCTACGTTCCTATTTCAGGATTGTAAACTGGCAAATCTTAGGGACCGGATTATTATCTCCCACACCGGCCGATTGCTCCTACAACGGCCTGTTTACAAGAAGTCGCTTAGGCAAGACTTAATTACCTATTCGCACAGTGCCTCCCTCGCTGGTGGGCTTGGCCGATCATTATCCCACTAACATTGGCCACACCACTTGTTTTTCACTTGTAGATCGTCCAAAGACTACATGTCATAAGGCACCCCGTCAATCTGAGAGTTTTTCCTGAGAGTTGCTAGTGAGCTAATTTTTAATTGTTCATCACTGATTTAACCTGCAGGGAGCGGCAGGGGGTTACTCCTTCACCCCACGCTGGATATCAAATCCTTTCAGCCTTATTTGCACCCGCCCAACATCTCCACACCCCCGTGCTGGGCAGTTAATTTGTTTAGCTTCACCTACGCTCATTCATTAGCGCGCCCTCAGATATCCCTCCTCGCGTTGGATATCTAATCTTTTTAGCCTTATCAGCACCCGCCCAACCATTGGGGCACCTCCTCACACCCCCGCGCTGGGTAATTAATTTGTTTAGCATCACCAGCGCTCACGTAGAATTAGAAACGCTTAAAGATAATCAGCGCTCCATCACTTTCGTTTGAACACAGTCTGACAACTACCAGGCTGGATTAATTTGTTCAGCATTATCAGCATCTGCTCATCAATTAGGATCCCCGCGCTGTTCAATTCACTTGTTCATTATCAATCAGCGTTCACTCATATCAGTTAGAAACGCTTAAGACAATCAGCGCTACCTCAGATTATTTGGAACACTCTCTGATATACTCCTTTAAATCTTTCAGGCTGTCATCCTCCACCCATGTCCTGAAGAAGACCCGCCACGACATTTAAATAGTGCTTTGTCAGGGTCGAAACATCGACGAAAACATATGGTTCAGCTCTTTAAAGTCTCTTGGCTTAAATTAACAAGCGCAAGTGCTGTTCGCAAGAGACATTGTCCTTTTATTCTGACCACCTTTACTTTTTCCCTGTTAAATTGTATATAACCTCACCTTGTACATATGATACGCACTGCACCATCGTCACTGAGCACCGGATGTCACTATATTACATGTCACTTGTAAAATATTACTCACCTTGACAGCTTGTTGTAAGTACTTTTGAAAGCATCAAATCATAAATAATAATTTCACGAACACCTACTAGTCAAGTGTTGTTGATTTTGTGTTCCAACTACATTGAACTGATATGCTAATTTCCTTAAACAAGTTGATATCACTTTTTGTTTTCGTATAAATTGTATAAATCGCTCAATCTCTGATCTATTCTTCTCATGTAAAGTAATTATCCTCCCCGACAGAACCACTGTAGCTTTCTGTATATGTACCCAGGTTCTGAGGGACACAGGGTTACCCCATTGTAACTATGCATATAATATAGACTCAACAGTACTGGTCGAGACAGAAATACGGGTATTAATTTGTGAAAAATGATTAATAAAAAGCAATACTGTGGGTCTCCTAAACTAAGCTCCTAACCTAGGCAGGAAATGTTTTAAATTGGCAACTTTTCAAAACTGCATTTTAAACAAAATCGTGATGTGACTTGATTCCGTGCTAATACAATGCTGATGCTGCTCAGATGATGAAAATCAAATAACCCCATAGCACTTAACTGTCTCCATGTCACGAGAGTGAGTTTCATTCAGAAGTACTGGACATGAAGGGACTAAAATACTGTCCATGTAGTTTGATATCTCCATAAGAAACACTGGGGCATATTATCAAGGGCTTTATCGCCGCTTTAGCGGCACTTTTGCCGCTAAAGCGGCGATAATTTTATCGCCCTATTAGCAAGCTGTCGCTAACAGGCGTTAGCGACAGCTTTCAGGCGTTAGAGGCCGCGTTTTCCATCGCCTTGCATGTCAGCGATAATTATCGCTAATGACATGCAAGGAAGGCGTTCCCTACTAAAAGCGACTGAAAACAGTCGCTAACACCACTACCCCCTATTAGCAAGGCAGGCGAAGCGATATAATAATTCGCGCTAAGCGCGTTTATCGCTAGATTTTAACACCTGCTAGTGAGGATGACTTACCTGTTTGAAGTATAGGAGGTGGATTCTAATGCTGAATCCACCTTAGCGTTATTGCGAGAATATCGCTGGTTTTCCAGCGATATTCTCGCATTTTGCCGCTATCGCTGGAAATATTATCGCTATGGAGATAAACCTTACTAATAGGGTGTTATCTCAGCGATAATTTCCAGCGATAGGTGGCGTTAACAAATAACACGCTAAGCGCGGTTAGCGATAAATATCGCTAATCCTTGGTAATATGCCCCACAATTACCATCATGCACACTACTTTAGACTGAAAAAACAGGACTATCTGGAAGTCACTCTGGGAACTGGGGCCAATTGACCACTAAGTAAATAAACAGATGGTATTGTGTGCAGTGCAAATGATAGCAACTATCTAGCAACTGAGCCAGGATGAACTTTCAATCTACCAGTGCTTTAAATGGACCTATAGATGTGCAGGTACTCACTATTTAGAGTACCTGCTTCGGAGAAGTGCCGGTACTCCCAACTTAAATGTATTGCAGCACTTCTGAAAAGTGCAGGTACTCTCCCTTTCAAATAAAAAAATACAGGTACTCAGTACCGGACAGTACCTGCCCATTTAAAGCACTGCCCTCTACATTCTAAAAACTCTGTCAGATGTCTCCGTCAGCTGTTTCTAGCCAGATGTTAAAAAGCATGGTTCCTTCCAAATACGTCCAGTAGCATACTTTATGCACAGTAAACCGATGCCCAGAAGCATAATGCATCGATTTGTTTGTACATGGACACCCAATGTTCAGCCACGTAACTGCCTTGATATATTGCTGCGATGGTCGCAATTATTTTCCAAAGATTATTTATTAACTTATTGTGAAGGTAAACAGTTCAGCCGATGGACGTAGAGAAGAGGTCCCGACCTCCCGATAGCATGGGCTCCTGCCAGGCCCCTTGAAACTGCTTCATGGTGGTACCCTCCTGCTGCAGTGATTGAGTCCGTGGACCTTCAGCGGCACACTCAGAACATAGCGCAGCCAATGTTCCTTTGGGGGGGAGAGGTGCACTCAAACACTGACCACTTTTGTGTGTGAAAAAGGCCGCTTTATTGAAACAGGTGCACATTACAACATTTCCTGGCCAACCGCCTTACAAAACTAAAACCTCGCTATACAACCAGAGAACTAGCCCCTTCCCCACCCCCACCCCTACGACCCCCCAAACATTCCCACCCTACAGCTAACTCATTAACTGTATTGCATTTCAACATTTTCAACATTCCATTCCCCCTACATTTTATGAGTATCTATATGAACCTGTAAGTAACCAAATGTCCTAAAGTGAACCTTTAACTGCCTGCCTACCCTCCCCTTGCACATGGTTCCCCAAATGGCAATGCAAAGCAACTTCTGCAAGCACCTGTCAAACGTTTGATGCCCCCATAGCACCTGTTCCAAGCGACGTACACAAAACCAGCCCCTGCACACCTGTCTCAAACCTCGGACCAAACAATCCATTACATTTTTCCCCCACCCCTAAATCTTATTATAAAGGGATGGGGACGGGTGAGTGGGACAAAGATTGACACTACACAAAACACTACCAGCCATCAGGTCACCAAAACCTAAAATGGTTGCTGGTAGCACACGCTATCCCCCAAATATACATTGGGCTATTTTGGGGTTATTACATTGCCCAACACAAAGTGGCAATCATTGGACTGCACTACCCTCCCAATCTGCCTGGGGAGCATACTTCCATATGGGTTTTTTTTGTCCTCACATAACCTCGGATAAATAAGCATCCTCCCGGTCTCTAACAACCCAATTGCTTATATCTTGGGGGCATGATCTCAGCTGATGTCGCTACAAGTTCCAACCCGTTTTGTACATCATGAGCTGACCAAGAGGTGTAATCATTGGACTCCCTAATCCTACTGTTCATTATCCAATAAGCTCCAAAATAGCCCGAGCTCTGTTCTTTTTCTAAGCTGCTTAGCCTTTTGATCGAGATCTCTAAAGAATCTCACAGAATTCTACCACTCAGTCCATGTAGGGGGAGCCGCCTGGTGCCACTTTTTACATATTTCCCTTCTTGCCAAAAGAGTCAGGTAAAATACAAGCTTGTTCTGCAGCCCCAAAGGATCTTCCAAGCCATCAGTTGGCTGCATAATACCAAACAATATTAAGGAAGGTCTTACCTCTACTTCTTTGCCCAAAGAGTCCGACACGGTCTTACCCACACTATCCCAAAACTCTTTCAGCGCCGGGCAGGTGGTGAATATGTGGATATCGTCTGCTTCCTGGTCGCCGCACCTTTTACATTTGGCATCTCCACCGCCTCTTATTTTGGACAACTTAAGTGGACACCAGTAGATCCTATGTAGGGTGAAGAAATGATTTCTCCTTAGTACAGCTGACTCAATCAAAGAATAAAGCATGTCTAAAGATACTTGCCATACATTTTTCAGCTCCTCATCGGGCAAGCAGTCTTCCAAGACCAGGTGAGGGGGTCTCAAGCTCTCTTCCGTTGCAGCAAGCAGATATCCATAACAAAGGGTTATCTCCTTCTTTCTCAGTTTTAAGTCTTGTAGGTCTTTCTCCATTAGATTGTCCAATTGAAATTGCCACTGCTGGTTTCTGCACCACGCAGAGATTTGATAAAACTTAAACCTGAATAACGCGCCATTTGTCAAATTTCTCCAGGTACCCCTAGACAGGCAGCTTTCACCTTCTATTATGTCCCCCCAGCGTGAGACGCCACCTATTTTCAGCGGTTTTGCAAGGGCATCTAAGAGGCACTCTAGGGTTCCCGGAGAGTCCCACACATGGGCCTATTCACTGTAGTAAGGGATACCCATGCGTGAGCGGCATTCAAACCATATTTTAGCTGCGGCATACAATACTTTCAGGCTGACTTTTCTAAAGAATTTGGAGGCCCCAAATTTATAAATGAAGCCCTCTTCCGCACTGCCCGCCAACATAGCTTTATACATACGGCCCACTGAAGTGTCATCTGGCCTGAGTAGAAGTAACCTACAGTTTTTTAACTGGTATGCCCAACAGTACAGTTGAAAATCTGGAAGACCTAAACCACCATGTGCAAGCTTCCGTCTTATCTTTTTCCAGGAAAGCCTAATCCCCTTGCCTGCCCATATGAATGTGGAGATTCTTCCCTGTATTTTTACAGGGAGTCTCTTATCGAACTCCAACAATATGTTGTCAAACAGATAGGTGAACTGAGGCAGGACACACATCTTAACTAAATTAGTCCACCCATACTGTGTGAGAGGTAGGTTCTGCCACTTCTTTAGCAACTTGTCGACTTCCTTAAAGACTTTCATAAAATTCACTTTAGGGATCTCTTTTAACTTTTGTAATATTGTTACACCTAGGTATCTTATTTCTTTCGACAACCTGACATCATGAGCATCTAAGTTCCAAGACATAACTTCCGTCTGGCTGTTATTAATCTCATATCCAGACATCTTCCCGAATGCCTGCACTTCACCGAATAGTTCCAGGAGGGCTTGATTGACATCAGAAGTGAACAGAATCAGGTCATCAGCATAAAAAGCCAACTTCCTAGAGAAAACGCCCACCGTGAAGGGGGTTATTTCTTTATTCTGCCTTAAACTTTGGGCCTAAGGCTCAATGTATAGATCAAAGAGGATAGGAGATAGGGGGCACCCTTGTCTCGTGCCTCTCCCTATCTGCACAGGAACCGTGAGATTGACATTTACCAATATTTGAGCTCAGGGTGCTCTGTAGATTTTTTTAAGGGTCTCTCTGAATGTCTCACCAAAGCGGAAAGCCTTCAAAGTCCCGCTCAGATATTTCCAGTTGACCCGGTCGAAGGCCTTTGCTGCGTCTAGGGTAATTATTGATAACGGGGCTCCCTGTATCGTGGCAAGGTCTATTGAGCTTATCAGAGTGTGTATGAGTTCTTTCATCTGCCTCCCTGGAAGGAAGCCCTTCTGATCCTCATGAATTAAGGGCCCAACAATTTTACTTAAACGGGCTGGTAATATCCCTGTGAAGATTTTATAGTCACAGTTCAATGAAGATATTGGGCGGTAAGACTGACATTGTGTGGGGTCTTTACCTGGTTTTAGAATTAAGGTAATAACAGCCTCACCCCAAGAGTCCGGAAGTGGAGAGGTGCCACTCAACACTTCATTAAATAACTCTAGCCAGACCGGGATGATTTATTCTGCCAATAATACATAAATTTAGTTTGGGATCGAATCTGGCCCTGCTGCTTTCCCTTTCTCAATCTTTTTAAGAGCAGTCAGGATTTCATTCCCTGAAATATCCTGGTTATGGTATAATTGACTTTCAATACTCAGCTTTGGAAGTTGTTTTTCAGAGAGCCAATGATCTAACGCAACCTCATCTACCACCAGGTCTTCAAGATATAATTCCTATAAAGAATTTAGTAAAGGCCGACTCAATACCTTCTCTATCCTCTGCAACCTGATCTCCACTTTCTGGTTTGATCTTCCTAATATAATTACGTGATCTATCCATTTTACTCTTCATTGCTAACAATTTCCCACAGTTCTCCCTTGATCGAATTCTCTCATCTTACTAACTTCCCATTTCTGCAACAGATTCCCCTCCATCATAAGTCTGAATTTAAGTTGCAAGTCCTCAACTTTGCCAGCTAAACTCGCCTTTTCCGCCCCCTGGAAATGCCCGGACTTCAGATTGGCTTCTGCTATCGCTAGCTGATCTTCGAGTGAAACAAACTGCCTTTTTTCTGCTGTAACCCAAGCAACCGAGGCACCCTTCAAGGACCCCCTCAGCCAGGCCTTAAAAGCATCCCATACCCCGTGTGCTGGGGCGGACTCTGAGTTTCATTAAAAAAATTCTACTGTATCCCTTTCTATCTTGCCCATAATATCTGGTTGCAGGAGTAACCTTTTATTCAGGGTCCAACTTCTAGGAGTGAGATTCAAGGGGAGCTCGATTTTTAGCTAAATTGCAGCGTGATCGGATAAATAGATAGGCAGATAATCCATTTTTTTTACTTTTCAGATTTCTGACAATTCCATAGAAAAATAATCAATTCTAGAATAGTGACCATTCTTTTTGCTGTAGAAAGAATAATTTCTAGAATCGCCACTAATCTTACGCCACACATCACATAGATTTAGATTATCTAGCATAGAAAGGAGATAGGCTTTTACTCGTGGCGAAGTGATTTGAGTGCGGGGGGAAGATCTATCCAAATTATTATTTAAAAGGACATTGAAGTCTCCACCAATTATGAGTGGGGCTTCAAAGTCTAGCAAACTAGAGCAGAGATTATTCAGGGGTGAGGTATCATCTTCATTCAGGCCGCAGTAGCTAGCTAAGGTATATAAAGAGCGGCAAATTTTAACTTCCGCTACCACCCAGCGCCCGCCTTCGTCAGCCTGCGATCTTCGTAGCTCTACCCCTGAATTTGCTTTAATTATTATAGCAATGCCCTTAGAGCAGTACTGCTGGTCTGTAACTATAACCTTGTCTACCCATCTTTGCATAGTAAATAATGCTAAACATTCAGGCCGTAAGAGGAGCGTTTCTTGGAGCAAAAGAACCCTAGCGGGGCTTTCTTTCAAGTATTGAAGGACCACACGCTGCCTCCTTTTAACCCTTAGGCCATTCACTTTCCAACTCATAACCTCCAAGCACTCACCTCCCAGGGGTCTCCCTTTATCCCCCATCATCTTCTGTCATGGTTGCACACATCTCTTAACCTCCATTATTCTGAGTGAGGACAATTTTTAAATATTTTTTCCCCTATGCTCCCCACCACACGTGCTCCCCCCCTAAAACCCCTCCCTCCCCAGGGAACCCTCCCTTACTACCTATTGGCATTTGCCAATTTGAGCTGCTATCCACAGAATCCGGTATTTACAGCTAAACTTAACTTTCACCACCAACCACCTTCTATCATGGGTGCCTTAACTATTTACAGCCTTACTGAGGGCCATAAAGCTATCCACTTCTTCTGGAAATTGAAAATTATGCATTTTGTTGGCCCACATCACTTTAAGAATTGCTGGAAACCTTAGCTGCACTTGGGCACCCATTTCCCTTAGAGGTTCTATTCGCTTGCCCTGTTCCCACTGTCTATCTTCTGTCACATGAGAGATATTGGACCTGATTTTAAAGGTTAGATCCTGGACCTGCATGGCTTTTTTCTTAAGGGCGGCCCCCAGAATTTTTTCCTTAAGTACGTAAGACTGTAGGTTCACCTGAATTTTTCTGGGTTTCTTCCACCCAGGGTTTAATTTAAATGGGTCACGATGTACCCATTGGATTTCAGAATATAGAATTGTGGCAGGTGCGACGTGTGGGAAGGCTTTGGTCAGAAGATCTATTACAAATTACTTAACGTTGTCTCCTTTCACCCCTTCCTTGACATCCAGGATCCTGATGTTATTTCTCCTAGAATTATTCTCCAGTCTTTCTAACCTTTCTGATAGGTCTTTCTCCCTCTGTTTTAGCCTAACCACTTCCCGGGTGTTATCCTTCATGTCCGACCCTAGCTCCTGAACTTAGCTTTCCAGTACCTCCGTACGATGAGTTAACACCAATAGATTTTCCTCAAGGCTGGTACATGTATCCTGAATCCTCCTCTGGTTAGTCTCTGAGGTTGAAAAACGTTCCTTAATTTCAGTAGAGAGTTGACTCAACATTCCTTGAACCATGGCCAAACTTGGTGCATCATGGCCCACCGTACTAACCTCAATGTGTTGTTGTCTTGATGTTTGGTTTTGCGTCTGGGTGTTATGTGAATCGATTAGGGTTTCTTTCTCTCCTCTCCCTTCATTGCTGCCTGGTGGCGGGGCAGAGTCATCCAGTAATGAGAATCTATTCGAGGTAGGAATCACAGAGTGGGAGAGAGGAGCTCCCCCTACTCTGAGCATGTTCTCTGGTAAGGCAGCTGCCCACTGTGAAGCCTCCATGTTAGGCTGGGAGTTCGGTTTAAAGTATGACATAAGAGAGGGTGTCCCTTTGGGGCCCCTTAGGGTCGGTCTCTTCTTTCTCTCTTTTAGGGAGGTGTCCTTCATTTGCAAAAGTTTAGTAGAAAGGCCTTTAATCTTACCAGGAGGAGATTCTGGAGGCTGTGTGTGCTGCCTAGTTGTTGATTAAGCTTGTGGTTTTAACTCCCTAAAAAGAAAGGTGTTAGATCTAAGCTTATATCTTTTGCCAAGGGATGAGTCATTAGCAGGTTGCACTCACGGGCCCACAAGCTTACGTTCTACCGCTAACCCCCCCTGGTCTGCGCAGTCCTTACCCTCAAATAAGTGGGTCATGGATTCTATATGTAAAGAGCCTGCACCATACTTCTGCCTCTCCTTCCTTCCTTGGTTCCGGTAACTGCGTTGATAGTGGGGTTCTATTGTAGGTCCCTCTCCACTATGGGGTGCCTCCCCAAACCCCCTGGACAACACTACTGGGTTTACACAGTTATTGGAGCCAAACCCTGTGGTGCCTCTGCTTCCCTTTCCCCTGAGGCTGCAGCTGGTGCTGACTCTACCAAGCTTCGCCCGGAGGCTGCTTCCAGGGCGGGAGAGGGCGCGTCGCGCTGCTCGGGACTCAGAGAGCATGCCTGCAGCTCTAAGCAGAGCCAAGCCTTCACACATCAAAGGGAGAGCCAGAGGCAGCCAGGGGCAGACAGAGCAGAAAACGAGTCAAGAGATGACCAGTATGACCTACGGCAAGGTGAGCGGCAGGACGCGCGGCATAGTAGGCGGTGGTGAATGCAGGTAATGTCGGTCTCGCACCGGAGTGTAGAGAGCAGCTCCCGGCCGGCTACCTATCAGGCCACCATGTTCCCCTGCAGACTTCCCTTTGGTCAGCTGCCCCCCAAGCCCCCCTTGGGAGGGAGGGGTGCACTCAAACACTGACCACTTTTGTGTGACAAAAAGGCTGCTTTACTGAAACAGGTGCACATCACAACATTTCCTGGTCAACTGCCTTACAAAACTAAAACCTCGCTATACATCCAGAGAACTAGTCCCTTTCCCACCCCCACCCCTACGATCCCCCCAAACATGCCCACCCTGCAGCTAACTCATTAACTGTATTGCATTTCAACATTTTCAACATTCCATTCCCCCTACATCCTATGAGTATCTATATGAACCTGTAAGTAACCAAATGTCCTAAAGTGAACCTTTAAATATTTGCCTATCCTCCCCTTGCACATGACTCCCCAACTGGCAACGGCAAGCAACTTCTGCAAGCTCCTGTCCAACTTTTGATGCCCCCCGCCACAAAGACAAGGGAGGTTGTGAAACTACCTCCCTTTTCTGCCCCCCCCCCCAATTTGGCCACTTCTCCATGGAACAACTACTCAATGTTTCACGTTCAAAACCTTACCTAAGACCTCTCTACTCTCCAATAGATACAAATCCATGCCTATGCGAGACAGATGTACCCCATCTCCCCTAAAGAACTTTTCATCCTCAAATTTAATGTCAGCATGACAAATCCTGTCAAATTCGATCTCCCTACAAAAACGAGCCATCTCCCTGTTGATTTTGATTCTCGACCTATCTATTGCCTCCGGTTTTGCAGCCCCTCTCAAGGAGTGCCGCAGCACAAATTCTGTCCATAACACAAACCAGGCCTTAATCTCCAACAGGTCCCTTTTCATTGTTCGCATCAATACCACTCCTTTTTCCCTGACTAAATCCTTTTCCCCCAAATGAAGGAGCAGTACATCCGGGCAACGAGACCCGACCATCGTCCCATTTCATGTGTGCAGCAAATCCTTAAATGCAAAAGGAAAGGAAATCATGTGGGCAGCAAATCCTTAAATAGCATACCCCCTTTCCCTTTCCACATAACCTGAAACAAGCGTTCGTTAAAACCCAAATTCACTCCTACCCCCTTCTGCCCTACCCATTTTACAAATGAATGGCCCACTATCCAAATTGCCACCTCTTCTGATGCAGGGCCCTCTACTGCACCTGGAAAGGAACAAAGAAGCAGTAAGCGTTTTACGGAGTTGCTTCCGACATGCTAGCATCGTCCCTGATCCCCCGCACATAGCGTCTGTAGCATCCTGACATCCAACGTCCCAAATGCATGATATCCTCCCGTGCCCAACCCCGCAATGCTGCCTCTGACGCCGCCCCGATACGGAAAGAGTGTGTACCGTATTCAGCAGCCTGTACCCCCAGTCGAGTCAGTGCAGACCACAGAATCACCAATAATTGGTTTGCTGTCGCAGAATCTCCCTGTATATGGATGAAAACCACCCCCTATCCCTCCTGCAGCACCCAGCCCAGCGCCTACCCCAAGACACCGAGCATGCACCCTGAGTACCTATTGCATTCAAAATGACCCTCTTTGCTTGTGCTCTCTGATCCGTCTTGGATTGTCGGATCCACACATCCCATTTTCCTGGTGCTTGGATCACTTCCTACCAAAGGGGTCCTCTCCTGCCCTTGCCCCCCAGTAGCTCAGACACTCTGAAAGCCCCGTGGAACATCCAGACCATTATCGTGGAAAAAAGGCAGACTTCCCCAGGGTCTCAGCAAACGGGTGGTAACTTTTCTAACACCCAAAACAACAAATTCCAGGAGAAAGGTTTTCTAACCCGCCCCCGCTGGCCCTGTTCCCTCACCCAACCCTCCAGTATCTGACACCCCAGTTCGACAGCCGATGGTTGAAATCCCCACAACAATTTACCCATGAACTCTAGACCTGCCAACTTCCCAGGGATAGTCACCTGCAACAAGCCTTTGTCGATCTGCCCCAATATATATTGTACAACGTCTTCCCTACATACCTGTTCCATGCCCCTGTGCCATGCCCCAGACACCAAAAACTCCTTCTAAGCCTGCACATATGCTCTGTGTGTCGAATTGGCTAATGACCCTACCACCAGCTGTACCATCCGGCGTTGCCTACTGTCCACAAGTGCTCATGCATGGGAGTCGGGTCTCTGTCCGTGTCCTTGGCTAGCCCAAGGAATCTCCCCCACTGTTAACGAGGCAAGGCATCCGCAATGTCATTGTCCACACCTGGAACGTGGCGCGCTCTGAAAGGTATGTCATGTCGCAAGCACCCAGTACGAAAAACCCTCAGTAAATTCAGCACCTGCATGTCCCTGGCTGACTGTCGGTTCACCACTTCCACCACCGCCATGTTGTCCACCCAAAACAGTACCCATCTAGGTGCCAACTCTGTGCCCCAAAGGGTTACCACCACCACTAAAGGGAAGAGTTCCAAGAAGGCAATGCTCCTACGTGCATGAGCCCATGCCTCTAGCCATTGCTCTGCGCACCATCTGCCCTGCCAATATACCCCAAAACCCAGGCCTCCCGCCACAACATTTGCACGTCCCATTCGAGGTCCCTTCTTCTCACTAGAGGAATCCGATTGAAATCCTGCAAGAAAACACACCGCATCCACAAATTCTCCTTAACTCCCCACTGAAGCCCGGACATGATGATGAGGAAGAGCCTTCCCTGCCAAAGCCCTCCCCAATCGCAGAAGTACCTCTGTGCCCGTTCAACCCTGAAAGCGAAATTGAGATGGTCTAACAGAACCTGTATCTCCTTCACTTTGACCTTCTCTTTCCCCAGCATGCACATTATCAAAGCCAGCATTTTCCCCTTCTTGTCCTGCGGTAGCCTGGCTTCCATCCACCCCAAAACAATTTTGATGCCCAAAAACAACAGTACTGTCAGGGCCCACTGTTTTCTTAAGTGCCAAGGGCACCCCCAGGTCACCCATGAGCGTTTGGAACCTAGCCAGCATTCTCTGGCAGTCCGCCGAACCGGGTGCCCCCACCAGAAAAAAATTGCTCAAATAGTGGGTCAGCAGCTGATGGCCCATCTGACATGTGAACACCCTTTGCAAGAAAGTGCTGATGCACTCAAACAATGCACAGGATATTGAGCAGCCCATCAGCAGCGCCTTATCCACATACCACTTCCCTTCAAAATGCATCCCCAGTAGCTGAAAATCCTCTTGGTGTACCAGAAGCAGACAAAAAGCTGAGTTCACTGCGCATTTAGCCATCAGTGCTCCTGAGCCTACCAGTGACATGACTTTGTCGACCGAACAGTAGGACACTGACATCACCGTTTCCACGATAAAATCATTCACCGACTTGCCCACCGGCCACGACAAATGCAGGATCAAATGAAACTGTCCTTCCTCCTTCTTAGGAACCACCTCGATTGGAGACACGATCAGGTTCTCCATAGGCCAATCTAAGAAGGGTCCAGCCATTCTACCCTCCCTAACCTCCTTACCCAATTTGTCCCTCACCACCTGCATGTGTTCTGCTGCCGACCGCAAATTGTCAGGCCACCAATGGATTCTCGGGCCCTCGAATCCCAAACAAAAACCCCAGCGGAAACCATCCTGCAACAAGTCCGCGTAATCTGCTCTCCCGTAGAATCCCAGCCAGTACTCCAACCTCTCGAGGTTAACCGGAGTATGAGCCCTTTGCGCCAGGTCCATGGCTCCCCTATCCCCGCTTGGGCCCAAGCCTTGCTGCTGGTGCCCGCCCTGGCCTCTGCCATACTGCTGCCACTGACTCCCTCCCTGGTAGTTAGACACACCCCCTGTCCCATAGAAATTGACATGGGTGCGCCTCCCTGAACATTTTGAGCATTCGTGATAGAATTTGCAGTATTCCTGCATGAACATCCCTTTGTTAAAATCCCAACACGTCTCTCCTGAACCCTGGAAAGATTTTGAGGATCCATCCACCCCTCCCCGGGTGGGGCACCCCTGAAAGGGACGATATACAATGGGCAGGCCACTTTCCGTAAAAATTGTCTTTCCCCTTTTTGCAGCCCCCATGGTGTGCTGCCATAAGTCCAAATCTAATTTGCCCCATTTCGCTTCCGGTTCCCACGCCAATATTGCCCGAAACTCCTCGTCGTACTGTGCCCATGCATACCCCCCCGTGATCTGGGCCTTCTGAATCACGTCTATATACTTGAACATAGCCATGCAGCGGTCTGGATATTTTGTGCAATATTCGCTAGCATATATCAAAAATACCGCCGTCCAATTCTCTATTTTAGGAGGAACTTTTGGCCGCCTTGCCAGCTCATTTTCCTCTTCCTTGGAACATTCCTTCGACCGCATCTCTCTGTGCAGGAGCTTTAACATCTCCACATACTCCCCTTTCCAAATGTGCTCCTTCATGCTCAACATCAATGTGCCCCCAACGTCTTTGTCACCCCCATGTATGGCAATTTTTTAATTTTCAATTCCTTGCTGTCTGGTCCATCCTTCTTCCCTTCCCTTCCCTTCACCCCTGCAGCTACCCCTGAGACTTCAGTTTTGTTAATGCCCCTCCCTTGCCCCTAGTACCTGCCTGCTCGTCCATGCCCACTCCCATAGCCGTCACGTATTTGCCCTTGCACAGCCTCTCGCTCCCCCATGCAGCCCATGCGATGGCATCCCTGCCTGTGGAAACCATTTGAGGAGCAGAATCATTTCTGTTGTCCTTACCTGGCACCAAGGTCGGTGCCCGTGTGGTTGCGACCTGCCTCGCCAGGCCTGTCCCCTCTTTCTATCCTGTGTTGGTGCATTCTCTTTGTACCTGCAACACACTTGACACAACATTAGAAGTCCAGCCCCCTCTAACTTAAGGCTCCTCCTCCCGAAGCTCACCCTCCTCCAAACTATCCTCATCATAATCAAGCATGACCCCTGCCAACGGGTCATCCAAACATTCCCATTCATCATGCAGCACCTTCTGTGCCTTACACCCTTCAAACTTGACTGTGGCGCTGCGACGTCCAGCACCCAGGGGGGCCAAAGCAACCCTGACCTGCTGGCTTGCGGCTGCTCCACACACCCTTGCTGAATCTCGTGTGCCTGAGGCTGTTCTCAAGCTACCGGATGCTGGGGCCAACGAGGAGGCCCCGGACCTTCTTGCGTTGTCCTCGTCAGGATCCCCGCCGATTTTGTAGTGGACAGCGCTAGGCCCAGCCTTCTCTGCTCCTCGGTGCCGCCGAGCCTTCCCCAGCTCTACTGAGTCTGGTTCAACTCATTGCTCCCATCCCTGAAATACAGAAGGCAGGACGGGTGTGCAGGCACCCCTCACCCTGCTCCTTACGGCTCCCGAATCTCCTGACGTACTCCCCCCGCCCTTCCAGGCTGAGACCACCCAGGGGCACCCTCACCTCACCTCCTCCCCTGAGAGATCATCCCCTGTGGGAGGTCCCTTGAAAACGCCAAACTCCTCGCCCCCATGCTCTCCACTTCCAGGCCCTCCTCCTCCTAACTCCATTCCAGCATCACTGCTACTATTGTGGATGCTGGACCCCTCCCATCCCTCCCTTGCCCCCCTGGGGAACATGTCCCCCCATTGCAAGGACCCACCCTTTCCTAAATAATCGTTTAGGCGTGATACCATGTCACCCTCCCTCCCTGTAACTGCTCCCTCCCAGTGTCCAAATATGTCCAAACCAGCCCAGTCCGAGCAGTCCCTTCCTGTTCCTGTCTCCCCTACCTCCCTGTCCCACTCCATGGGAACCCATACCCCCGGGTACCTGGGGAACTCACCCAGCCGTCCACCCTGCCCTCCTCTGCCGACTGCCAGCTATCAGAGCCTCCCCCAGCCCCTCCCCCAGCTCGGGCAGCTCCTCCGCCGCTGCCCGCTTTCTACCTTTTCTTACAGCTGCGGCCCCGTAGACTACCTAAAACAGCACCAGCCACCAGGTCCCCAAAACCTAAAATGGTGGCTGGTAGTGCACACTATCCCTCCAAATATAACCTTGGGCTATTTTTGGGCTATTGCATAGCCCAACACAAAACATCAGGCGTTGGACTGCACTACCCTCCCAATCTGCCCAGGGGGCAGACTCCCCTTCGGTCAGCTGCCCCCCAAAACCCCCTTGCAGAGTCACTTCTGTGATATCATTTCATTTTTAGGCAACTTCTGCCTAAAAGTAGGGATAGGCTAATTGACTAGTTTTAAGACTGCCAATGTTTAAGACTACCAATGCTGCTTAGCCACATTGGTCATACCAAAGACAAATGTGGCATTACACAGCTGCTTTTTTTTAAATTTACCATTTCAATGTGGCGAAGGCTAATCTTGGAGGCAGCGGCAGCCGGCACTGATCGGAGGTACGGGGCAAGAGGGGGGAGGATGCAGGAGGTAGGTTGGAGGGAATAAAATAAATAAAATAAAAACTTACCTTCTCGCCGCTTCCTCGCCTCCGTAGTCCTCCCTCGCTCGGCCTTACCGGAAGCACACCCAGTCGACCAGTCAGCCAGTCACAACGCTGCCTTATCAACACTGTGATTGGTCTGAGTGCCGTGTTTCGGCACTCAGACACTGACTGGGGGCCTGGGCATTTTCTCCAAGTAGGCTGTAATGCAGCCTGCATGGAGAACTTGCGGAGTGCGCAAGTCTGTTTTGGGCAGCCCGCGAGGGCCGGCCAAGCAGTTACTGCGCACTTTAGGAGGGTACTGGCACTCCTCCCCTGCCCCCCCCCAATGCAAAGAGGGCAGAAGTAGGAGAAAATAAAATGATAATAAACCAAGTTATTATCGTTTTATTTTCCCTTTGTGTCACTGCAAAAAAGCAGTGGGGCGACGCTCCTCCACCTTAGCGGAGGAGACGCCACTGCTTGGAGGAGTAAATAAAAAACAATAATTTAAACATAAAAGTGCTTTTTGAAAAGTCTCAGCGTCGCTTCAAAATCCTGTGACTCTGGACAAACCACTTTTTCCTCCGGGCTTTAAAAAAATTAATGCGAACTTGCGTAAAGCAACTGGTGCTCATGTGAAGCACCTGAAAACATTCCGGTGGGGTCAATTTCACACTATTTAAATATGCAAAATAAAGAATAAATAGGACCTCAGTCACAGCAGACTGACACCAATTAAGTTACATCGGGCAATAAGCACGTCCACATTCCAAAATGGGGTAAAAGGCCGCTTTATTGGACAGGTAGGCAAATTGATACATATTTAATACAACTCAGGCCTCACTAATACATATTCCAAACTATCACCCCCCGCCCCTAAGCAATTTACCCCAACAACAAACTTACCCAACATTGTTCGGCCTAATCCTCCTCCCCAAACCCCTATCTACATCTCCTGCCTACCTCTTGCCTCCAACCTCGCTCCCTTGCTTCCCTCTGTCCGAAGCTATTCCTAATGCCCCCAACCCTTCCTGCCTGTCTTGATCTCCTCCAACTCTGCCACCTGTCCAAGCGACAACCACCGGAAGGTACTTTTTTTTTTTTTTTTCTCTCCTTCCATAAGCTAATAGACAATAAAATACTTGATTTGAGGGTGGGTGGGCGGGCAAAATCCTTTTCCCTACCTCACCGCACTCAGGAGCAAGTGCGCAACGGAACTTTCGCGCTCTTGGTGCTCGCGCTGATTAGCGCCAGCCAATCAACTTTGCCTCCTGTCCTGGGCCATACTAAATGCCCGAAGCTGCCCGGGGGTGGACAATCTGCGAATGCCACCCCCAGGAGCCCTCATCGGGCAATAAGCACGTCCACATTCCAAAATGGGGTAAAAGGCCGCTTTATTGGACAGGTAGGCAAATTGATACATATTTAATACAACTCAGGCCTCACTAATACATATTCCAAACTATCACCCCCGCCCCTAAGCAATTTACCCCAACAACAAACTTACCCAACATTGTTCGGCCTAATCCTCCTCCCCAAACCCCTATCTACATCTCCTGCCTACCTCTTGCCTCCAACCTCGCTCCCTTGCTTCCCTCTGTCCGAAGCTATTCCTAATGCCCCCAACCCTTCCTGCCTGTCTTGATCTCCTCCAACTCTGCCACCAGGAAAAACCCTAACCCAGGAGTTTTTCCTGTCCCCCTGATTATAAGAAACTCGCATTATAATCTGGACGCTTGTCATCAGTTAAATCACAACGTACCACCAATGTCGCCAAACAGGTGAAAAACTTTATTCGTCCATTAACAAGTGTTATGTCTATAAGCGCACATGCACTCTGTCGCCAAACAGGTGGTAACGTATCCGGAATATATACAAGGATCCTACCACATCATCCTAATAAAAAAGGAAAACGAGGGGGGGGGTGGATGAAGAACAAAAAAGGGGGGGCTAATGAAAACATTGAAATACCTATGCAACTATTGAAATAAACAGTAATGCTGTCGCTCGAACAGCGTATTCTCAACACCATGTTTGTATGTCAAGCATTTTAGAAATCATCTCTTTTATATTTAAGATATAAATTTCATTGCCAATAAAGGATAAATGAACACCATCATGCCTAAAAAATTGGTAATCTTCTTTTGTGATTTCGTCGTGAATTAACCAATATATTCCATTAATAGAACAAAAACGATGTAGATCTCTGTTCACTTTCCGTCTCGCTCTTTCAACTGCCGTGAATCTGTCTGCCCCCTCCAAACTCTGCGTGGCATCAATGCTGTTATCACGAGCTGTGCTGTGGACCGGTTCTTTGATAAAAGTTCCAAATCTGTTTTCATTTCTATGAGTAACCCGAGACCAGATAACTGCACTAAGTCATTTTCCCCCAGGTGGATCAGAACAACTTCGGGTTTAATCTTACAAGACAGCTCGCTCATCAAAGGCATTAACTGGCCCCACTTCATGCCACTTTTCCCCAACCATGACACAGACACTTCTTCAAAACTAAAACCCAAATTTTTCCCGAAATGCCTTTTTTCTGCTTGCTTTGCAGCCCATTTGACGAATGAATGTCCAATTATCCACACTTGTCGCTGGGACAATGATAAACTTGACACCAAACCTAAAAAGAAAAAACAATTAATATCTCTGCACCTAAACTTCATATTCTAACTCTCTGATATAACGTAAACAACAATCTGAGGACCAGCGCCCCAGTTTCTTAACATCACTAAGAGAAAAGCCCCATCTAGCAGCTTCTGAAGCCGCACCAATGCGGAATGAGTGTGTACCAAAATTGATAGGGTTTTTCCCAAGTTTCTTTAATGACTTTCTCAGGATTGACAGCAACTGGGAAGCTTTCAGCTGGGATCCATCTAGGTGCCGGAAAACAAAATTTGAAGTTGCACCTCCTATTGTTATAAAATCTAGCCATGCTTGTTTAGGGCACAATGGTCCGTCTATGCTTTGTAAAATTACTCTTGCACCTTTACCCGTTTGATCTGTTTTAGAATGTTCCAGAAAAATGACTATATTTGAATGAACCAGAGAAACATTCTGTACTTTGAGATCATCATTCATAGCAGTGCCTAACAGCTCAGATATCCTGAAAGCACCAAAAAAGAGCCAAATCATACATAGTTTGAACAAACGATATTCGAATGCAGAAAAACAAATCTCATGTAAACTAAGAGTTATCTTATACAATAATTTTAAAGATATTGGCTCTCTTTTATGTATCCCTCTCTTTTTTGTTTTCGCCCAACCTTGTAGGATTCTCCTACCCATCTCCCCTGCTGATGGCTCATATCCCCAAAAGAACTTCCCATAGAATGACACTCCGGCTAGTTTCCCAGCTATTGTTGTAGAAGAAATGCTCCTGTCTATATTAAGGATAATGAACTTAACTATGTCTTCTCTACGCTGCCGCAGCCCTTCACTATTATGAACTCTATACGTAGCACCTGAATCTAAGAACTCCAGCCAAGCTCTTCTGTATGCCAATTTGGTACTCTTTGCTAACGAGTTTTCGATGAGTTGATGCACATTCATTTCGCCAAATCCCATATCTCGCTGGGTACCTGAGTCTTCCGTAGATCCGCTCCGGGCGCCAAACCACGGAATCTCTCCCACTGAAAACGAGATAGGGCATCTGCGATGTTATTTTCAACTCCCGCAATATGTTTAACTTTGAATATTATGTTAAACTTTAAACAGCCTAGCATAAATGTTTGTAACAACTTTAACAACTGCTTGTCTTTGGCTTTCTGACCGTTTACTAAATCCACTACAGTTCTGTTATCTACGTTAAACAACACTGTTCTATTTGCCAGCTTCGTTCCCCAAACGGCCAAAGCCACAATCAATGGAAAAAATTCCAAAAATGCTATGCTTCTCTTTTCTGCAACCCACCTGGCTGGCCATTGTTCTGCGCACCATTTTCCCTCCCAAAAGAGGCCGAAACCGTTGGCACCTGAAGCATCTGAAAATAATTGCATCTGCCAAACAAAATCCTCGTCCAACGACCAGATTGTGACACCGTTAAATTCTGTCAAGAACCTCAACCACACCTCAAAATCCGCCCGCATATTGACAGTTATCCTGATTCTATGATGTGGTAGTTTAATGCCTGACATGGAAAAACCCAGACGCCTGCAAAATGTTCTGCCTGCCCGTATGACCCTGCAGGCGAAATTTAAATGACCTAACAAACATTGAACTTCCAACAATGTCAATTTGTCCGCTTTACTTGCATATTCCAATAGCCTGGTTATTTCAATTATTTTCTTTTCAGGGAGTCTAGCTTCCATTCTATGCGTATCTATTTCAATGCCGAGATATGTTAGACAGCAACTAGGGCCTTCGGTTTTGTCTTCTGCTAGAGGAACCCCCATGTCTCGTGCAAACTCTTCGAAATCCTTCAATGCCTTTGCACAAAGCTGGGAACCCGCCGCCCCCATGAATAAAAAATCATCAAGATAGTGTGTGACTTCATTATGTCCTGTACGAAAAGAGAAACACCACTGTAGGAATGAGCTAAAAGATTCGAACAACCTGCAAGATATCGCACAACCCATGGGGAGAGCCTTATCAACAAAAAATGTTCCTTCAAAGTAAATACCGAGCAACGAAAAATCAGAAGGGTGCACTGGCAATAATCTGAAAGCTGACTTAATGTCACATTTAGCTAATTCAGAGTCCTCCCCCATGGTTCTGATCATTCCTAATGCTGAATCTACAGAAGCAAATTGGACCATGGAATCTTCCTTTGCAATAAAGTCATTGACAGAGAAACCTGGAGGCCATGATAGGTGTTGGATCATCCTGAATTCCCCTTCTGTTTTCTTAGGAACCACACCTAATGGGGAAACGATAAGATTGTGTAACGGCCATGACTCGAAAGGACCTGCCATCCTCCCTTCTTTCACCTCTGTAAGCAATTTGTTCCTCACAATGTGTGGAAATTCATTTACAGATTTTAAGTTTTGCGCGAATCTGCGACATCTAGGCCCTTGATATCCCAATTTGAACCCTTCTCTAAAACCCCATTCCAGTATTGTTGCTTCCTGCGTATCAGGATAGAATTTTAACCATTTACATAAAATGTCCACCTTAATTGGAGTAGAAGCCCTTGTTCCCAGACTGGAAAGCAAAACCTCTTCCTCTGTTTGGAACACCTCCCCCCAATTTGATTGTTCCCCGAAGCATTGCATAACGGCGTGTTTCCCACCGCACCTTGAGCACTCGTGCTTATATTTGCAAGGGTTTCTTGTACAGTATCCTTTATTAAAATTCCAGCATGCTCCCGATACAAACGTTTGTGGTCTATTCCAAATACCCACCCCCCCAGGGTGGGTCTGTTCTGAAAGGGCCGATTAGGGACCGCTAGGCCGCTAGCTGTATGCATGGATGGTGGAGGCCGTTGAGGGTACATCCATTGAACCCAGAGTTCATTATCTACCTCCCCCATGGTTTATCTGGAATTAACACTAGTCTGGCTCGAAACTCCTCATCGTAGTGTAACCAGGCATAACCCCCAAATTCTGTAGAGGCCTTCCGAATCGTGTCCAAATACTTAAAGATCGCCACTGACCTATCGGGAAACTTTTCACAGTATACACTGGCGAAAATAAGGAAGGCTGACGTCCATGTGTCTATATTGGTTGGCACCCTTGGTCTCTTTGCCAACTCCCACGCTTCTTCCCTTGAACCTTCTTTTGCTTGTATTTCCCTATGAAGAAGTTTAAACACATCAATAAACTCCCCTTTCCAGATCTTTTCTTTCGTAGCCTTATTTAAATGAGCACCCAATGGCATGGACAAACCCATGTAGGGTAAACGTCTCAGAGTCGATGTGTTTATTACTTCGCCTTCTGCCTTAGTATTTTTATCTGTAATTTCAGTCATTTTGACCTGGTCATCTGCAATCCCACCCTCTTTAACCACCTGGCTAGCTGTATCTTGCACTGCGGCCTTAATATGTTCACTGTCCGTTCCTACGCTTTTATCTACACGTAAACGTTTGTGAATAAACTGTGTGTGTACCTCACCTGGGTTTGTAGATGTGCGTTCTTCAATCGAAACTCTTTTCTTCGTCCCCCTATTTTGATGTCTTATACTGGGTCTGCCCTTAGCGCCTTCGTTTTCTTTGTCCTGTGAAAAATAAATTCTAGAGACATTTTTAGTACACCCCCCTTTTTCCTTAGAGATTCTTGAAAGCCTTGTAATAGCTCTCCCTCATCCGCAATTTCTCCTTCTTCCAATGACTCAGAATCATCGTCCAGCAAAGGTGTGCCTACCACCCCGATATTCCCTACACTACCACCCCTCCTACTGCCACTTGGGTGTTCCCCGTCCCCTATACCCCCGTCATACATTTTCCAATTAATAGCTTGTGTATAGCGAGAAACTCTGTTTGCGTCCAACGGCGTGGGGAATTTCGTTTGAAAATCCCCCTCCTCTCTGTTTCTTACGTTGCAGGACGCTAGAGGCCTGACCAAAATTCTTTACTGCCCCTTCTTGTGCTTGGCAGTATCTCGCCCGCGTTGGGCTGCAAAACGCTGGAACTTGCAGCCGTGTGATAACTATTCTCTTTCAAATTTAATAATCTGTTTTCAGTATTAATCTCTTTTGGTATCCACACCCATTGTCCAACGTGTTCAGATTCCAGCGAACACTGAACCCGACTAACCTTGTTCGTGTTGGGCATGTCAATAAACAGGTCATTGCCCATATCTGCATCTGTACTCTTTGATAAATTATGTGCATCACTAGTAATTTGCTGAGGTAATGTGCCTTGCGCCTCAACTGCAAATGGTTTTTGCTTTGAGAGTAACATAGTATCGCCCCCTTCACTGGATATTATGGGTGACAAACGTCTGTCATTAGACATTTCCACTGTCAATTCGGAATTTTTAAATTGTTTCGTTCCAAATATAAAAATGTCTTTTTTGCCTCCCCAATCATGTTGCTTTGTAATGACAGGGCTTTGTTGCTGCTCTAAATGCCCACTAGATGGAGCACTTTCATCAGGATTCAGAGCACACGAGTCTTTCTGCATTGAATCGACTCGTTTGTTATTTTCCTTCTTTGCAGGGGCAAAAGAAGGCACTGTGCGTGTGCGTGGTCTGCCCCTCCTTCTTTTTGACGTGCTGGGCAACACTGGCGCAGAGGGAGACCTTTTGGGCTGCCGGTCAAGCTCAGGTGAGGCGCCGGTTAACAAATGCTCTACATCGTGGGAAGGAGCTGGTGAGCCTTCGCTTGAAAAGCAAGCAGTCACGGCAGCTAGCACACCGCCTGCAGCCTTCCGCCTACGCTGCTCAAAACCCACCCACGCCTCAGACAATACTCCGGGCACAATTAAATCCTCCCTCCCGGCCTCGCACAACGCGCGCAGCGCTTCCCGAACGGAAGCTGCTGCCTCCATATTACAAGCTCCAAATCGTTTGAATATATATGCTGACACAAAGCAAAGCCCAAAATCCTTTTCCCTACCTCACCGCACTCAGGAGCAAGTGCGCAACGGAACTTTCGCGCTCTTGGTGCTCGCGCTGATTAGCGCCAGCCAATCAACTTTGCCTCCTGTCCTGGGCCATACTAAATGCCCGAAGCTGCCCGGGGGTGGACAATCTGCGAATGCCACCCCCAGGAGCCCTCATTTTAAGATACAAAAGATTGTTGCCATAGCAAAATTGCATGTGCACTTTCTGTAGGCTCAACCTAAAACAAAACATGAATATAAGGTAACTGGAGCACATGTTAAGCGCTGGCATCAGAGCATGGAAAGCAGTGCCGTATTCCATGACAGAGGTCAGGCTGAGTAGCTTAATTCAGTTCAAAGCACCAAACGCAGAAAAATTGCAGGGGCGGCCAGGTTTGAGTCTCAGCATTGGCTCAACATCCTGTGATTCTGAGCAAATCACCTAATCGCTCCCTGCTTAAACAAAAAAGAAAAAGGAAAAAAGAATGTAACGTTGTTTAATGTGTCTTTATGACTAAATATAAACAAAACATGCATGTAACGTAACTGGAGCTCCTGTTAAGCGCACTACCTTCGATCGATTTCGCGCTAGAGGGGAAAGAAGCACCAGGCACAAGGGGAAGCGCGAGGGAGAGATAGAAATAGTACCTTGATCATAGCGCGAGCAGCAGATGGCCACTAATTAATTAAGTTGAATTAATTTGTACTTCGTCCATGCTCTACTGAAGGAACTGAATTGATGCAATGGCCTGTGATGCCCAATTAAAAAGTTGCAAAGAAGAGTGAAGATGGAGCGAACCACTGGTAAGTAAGGGGGGGCTCCAAGCCCTTTACTGTATACTATACACCTCGCAGCAACAGCGCATGCAGGCTGTTAGACGAGACCTAAAAATGCTTGTCTGTCAGAGAGGCATGTCACTGACGAAATGGTCGGTTCTAGCCTGGGTCATGAAGCCAGGAGTCTGCCCCCACCCCACATTCCGTGCTAAGTACCCATCTGGATTCCAACTGTCACTCTCACTAAAATACAGTCAGCCTGTTCTCAACATGCTAATGATGACATCAAACACACTGCACTGACACCTGACATAACCCACAGTCACACAAAGAAATCTACAAATGAAAAGACAGCTTCAATTGAATTGAACAAAACAGTAAATTCAAAAGGCAAGCATACATATAGATATAATAAGTATCTTGGTATTAAAAATCAACCATCACTGGAGTGTGTCTTGACACAGAAATTATATTTTCATAAATATATACTTACAAATCACAAGTGCTACATTTTAAGTAAGCAAATAAGATCATTTTGTGCATGCACACTATAGGAAACCAATTTGCTAAGCCTTGTCGGATAAAGGGGACAGTCTTGTTTTGACTGCACTTGCACTAGCTCCAGCATCATGAAATGCAAATTGGCTCCTGTGAAGAATCCCTCACTAACCCTTCCTAAATTGGCTCGAGCCACAAAGTGTACCTCAGAGAAATGGATGTGGCACATGAGCAACAATGGTTTAGAAATGTACATCTTTCGGTAGCTTTGAAGAATAGCTGTCTTAAAAATGATTTTTTTGCCCCAGTTACTCTATTGGTTTCCAAACATTCCGCTGCCCCTCCCCAGAGCATCCTTCCTAACCTTCAATCCATATTTATTAACTTCATGTGGGCTAATAAGCACCCTCGCATCAGCTGGAAGGAGTTAACACAGTCGTACTCTAATGGCGGCTTAGCTGCTCCTAACTTGGAGGTTTACTACTGGGAAACAGCATTTACAACGCTGTTTCCACAACGCATGGCTTTACAACGCAGTCGTTACAATGACCGCGTTGTTACCACGCGTGCCATTACATCGCAGTTGTATCAACGACTTGCTGTAGGGGCGTGCAACACCAGGGAATGTGTTGGATTTAAATCCAACACCTACCCTGCTGTTGCGCAGAACTGGAGTAGGAATAGTAATTAATACTATTCCTAAGTCCAGCGCGCCCCCTACAGCAAGTCGTTGATACAACTTGCGATGTAATGGCATGCGATGTAACAACGCGGTCGTTGTAACGACCGCGTTGTAAAGCCATGCGTGGTGAATGTATGCATAAAAATGTCATACATTCTTACTACCTGGTGTCACAAGCTAAATATTAATTTCATTGGACACACCCCGAATTCCGTCTGCCCTCTGACACGATTGAGCACGATATGGCAGGTAACACTCTATTAACATAAAGAGGGGGGATTGGTCCCATGGACATGTTCCTGAACTGTAGAATACGGAAAACATTGCAAGTACACTTCCCATGTCTCCCTGATATACCACTTACTTACTCCGCCATAACCATTGCTTCCATAACTCTCCGTGGCTTAATTACAGGTTTATACAATGCGACTATAGACACTGCTAGTGGGGATGTGACATCATCTAGGGGTAAATGGGAGCATGATTTGAACAGAACATTAACTGAAGAGATGTGGACCTACTGTTGTTCACAAATTAAGAAAGTATTGGTGCAAAGCAAAGTTGCCCACTCTTTACGCGTCATATATACATCACCAAATTGTTAATCATGACATGAAGGTGCATTTAGCACGTTTCTTACTTGATTCAATGATTAATGATAATGTTGCATTCAACATTGCTATTAAAAAGTGTGTTTATTGTAGAATTAGAGAATCTACTCATAAGTGTGTGTTTAACCATGCTAAGTTGATTCAATGAAGTTTTAGTTAATTTAAAACCATCCGCTTTTAATAATGTACTTACTCTGAAGAAGAAATTCGACTTTCATAAATATGTGCTATAACATATGAATACAATTTAGGGTCCGATTACGAGTTTTGGCGGTGCAGCAGTGGGAGGTAGGCCACTGCCGCACCCCCGCACTGCCGAGATTTGCTGCTGTCCGCATTGACAGGCGGGCGGCGTGGTGGTTCCGCGGCGGCGCCTCTTTCTAAGGCACCACAATGGGACCGCACAACAAGGTTCCTCCATGGCATGGACTTGAAAGTCCACGCTGTGCAGGAACTGGTGTGAATGCACACAGGGGGGTATATGTTATGCCTCCATATGTGCATCCACATGCGGTGTAGGCACAGGGGGCCCTACTTTGTTTCCTCTCCGCCACAACATGGTACTGCCGATGGAGAGGAAACTCGTAATAGGCTTGGATGCGGCGGTCCAACCAAGTATATTGCAGCCTCTGACCGCTGCGCCACCTCCAGGGAACAGTGGTGCCCTTGCGGCGGTGGCGGTCACATGGCTGCCCCATTATGAGTTGGGTGGTCGGACCGCCGGTGCGGCGGTGGCTGGACCGCCACTGCCACACCTCCATGAGTCTAGCGGTCCTTGGACTGCCAGACTCGTAATCGTGCCTAAAATGTCTTGGAAATTTGATTAAAACCATCCACCGGTATGTAGAATGTGATTTTGCTTGAATCGATATGGCTTATGTAATGTGTGCATTAATGTTACAAGTATATGCATTTAAATGTAGTTCTCAGCCATACTTACACTTGATTAAATGTAAAATTTACTGTATTCACATGTATTATGAATTCAATGCAATATATCAGAAACTTATCTTCACTTGTGTTTAGATGTGCACATGCATATTAAATGTGCACCACTGAATTAATGCTCAACTCGCCCTGACAATGTAGGCCTGTATTTCACCATGCTGCATCTCATAAAATACTGTTTTTCATTTTCTGCTAACGTGATATTTCTTGTAGGAATTCACATGCATTGTTACTTTAGAATAGATACAATACAATACTAGAGATAGGGGAAAGAGCCTGAGAAGAAGACCTTGATGAAGGTACATGGAGAACCAGAGCGCTAACTGAAAAGCCTATTCAGCAATGTGTCGCACCTGCTCTGAGTGTGAGAAGGGGATGTCATTCCCATGTTCAATGTGTGATTTTCTCTGGCTGTAATGGTTTGCAATATGAGAACTGATGAGGACAATGGACCCCTGATGGTGTGATCAAGGGGTGTTACCTAAGGACTTTGTACGTTATAATATAGTGTTAAACCTGGACTTCCTTCAGATCCCTTCCTGACTTCTGATCCCTTCCGAACTTTTCCAGACTTTTTGCAGATTTCTGGTCTGAATCACTCCTTCAGACTTTATGCAGATCTCTCTTGCCAATTCTCTGCAGACAGCTTCCCCGCTTCCCTGCTACTTGGATGGACTTTGTGAGGTCTAGACTCCAATGCTTCCTTTGCTTCTCTCCTAAATGTGGCTCAGTTCTAACACTTATTCCTGACCCATAGGGACTCTTGACTGAGCCTCTGAGATGCTAACACATTCCTGCTTGATTTCCTTTTGTCTTGTTATGATTTCCTTCATGGAAATTCCTTGATTTGCGAGTTTCTTCGTTACTGAACCATCCTCTTGACCTGGACTGGATTTACACAATTTAGATTACTAATGTATAGGTGAGAGAGTCTTAGACTATTTTCTGTGCACCAAATATTGGTGCTGCTCTTCTGTATCGCCATTACTGGCTGCTTATTTGTTTGATACTAGTCCACCTCAATTTCTTTAGGAGGTTGAGACTACCTATTGTTATTCTGTACCTTTACAGCATGGTCATAGGAGTGGTGTATCTGAACTTGATTATTAGTTTGTAAAAAAACATCTTAAACTTGGCTGCCAATTCCTAGCCCTCATTGTGTAGCTAAATGGGCTGCATTGTTAACTGTTAATTAATTTGACTGAATGTAAATGCTAACTCCCATCTCCTCTCAGTCGGATCTAAAAGTTCCATCAGAGGACCAATGGTAAGCACGTGGGCCCAGAAAACGCTGCATCAGTATCCTTAAATAGTAGACTTAGGATCCTCCATTTAAAATCTACACACCACATACACTACACAACCAGTCGCTCAGAGGCTGGGATACTTCTGGATGATGCACGTGTCTTCGATATTACCACTCCATGGCAGACTACTTCCACCTAGCTTGGGATTTTTCCAGATGTGTTCTCCTACTAAGAAGCCATATGTAAATCTCTCTGAGATGCTTTCTATTCCTCTACCCCCTTCCCCACTGCAGGCACTTCTGGGGTATGTGAAAGCTATGCCTAAACACTCTCGCAGATTCACTGCTTTAGCCCTTTGCATGGTGAAATGAAGAATTGTTATGTGTCAGGGAAGGGGTCCCACACCTGACATTCAGGACTGGATGGAGGACTTTGAATTCATCCACGCAGACACACTAACTCTTACATATCGACCCTGAAATATATGGTCTCTGCTACGCTCAAACCTCTTTACCTGAAATGTACCCCTCAAGGCCTTCCCCAGGCCCTCTTCAAACAGGATATTCCCTTCTGGGCAGGTAGGCTTAAGTCGCTCTTTGATTACTGCCTGAAGTGTTCAATAATACCTGAATCATGGTGTGGGGCCATAATACATGCTATTCATAAAGGGGGCTCTAGATCAGACCTGAGCAACTACAGATTAATTGCTCCCCTTCACAACGAAGCCAAATTCTACACTGGTCTCCTCTTGAAGGATTTGCAGCAGTGGGTATAATGGAAGGGGCTTATTCTAAAAAACCAAACGGGCTTCACGGCTACATCTGTCACACAATCCAACTTGCTAGCAATATCAACCCTAGTGGATAAAGCAATCTACTCGCACTCCCTGTTGCATTGCTGTTTTGAGGACTTCAAGGTGGCGTTTGACCATGTTCCAAGGGGGGGGGGGGGCCCTGGTCCAAACTAACAAAATTCGGCATCCCCCCAAAGCTCTTGAAGCACATAATTCAGCTGCATTCCAACACCTGGATTCATATTAAACTAGGTGATTGTGCCTTTGTTTAAAAAAAAGTCCCTACCATATGGGGTGTAAAGTAGGGGTGCATGTTAGCTCTTATTCTTTTTAACTTGTTTATTGCTAATCTGTCTCAGTCCCTTGACTCTGTCAACTTTTATCCCCCCTAGATCGGTGAAGAACAGATCAGTAACTTGTTATACGCTGATGATCTCACACTATTGAACTTCACGAGAGTTGGGCTACAGCGCTTGTTAAACCAACTGCACCTCTACACAACCACCTGGAGGTCAATTTGAAAAAAAAAAAAAATAGTTTCATCTGGAAGGAAAATGTACCAAGGGGGCTGCTGGTTCTACGCTGGCAACAGAATCACAAAAGGCCAATCATAAAAATACATGGGGGTCCACATCGATGCAAGAGGTACCTTTGCAAGGCAACCGATTTTAAAATGACCAGGAATATCCATTCCATATCCATTCCACACTGTGATGGCTGTGCAGCAGTATGACCCAGTTCTAGTTTTAGGAATCTGCATTAAAGCAAACAGTTGGTCCAGAATTCTTTTCACCACATAAAATTGATACATCTTATTTTTCCATCATTCGTCTTTTTCCTACCCCAACCCGTATAGTCACAGCAAGATTCAAAGAACATTTCCATCTTCAAACCTCTGTCTAAACTTGGTTCACTGTAGCATAGGCTCCAAAAGTCTTAAGGCTTGAAAGGTTATACTAACAGTATTTATCTGCATATACTTACCTCCTTTATGCATCTATATACTCTCAATGTACTTATGGATCTATATATTTATCACTTTCTTCTAATTTAGCATTTCCAATGCACTACCCTATTTCTCAGCCTATACTTCCCTCAATATATCTTCTAGCCCAACTTTTTGACTCATCTCAAACTTCTTTCTACTACTTTTTCCAATTCCCTATCTCACCCTATACATCTATCACTATATCCTCTACACCCACTCTCTCATTTATCGCAAACGCCATACCACTACTATGTTCCCCAAAATAACCCTTTCTTGACTCTCTCCTACTCTACCCCTCCTTGTATCTTCTGACACCTCCTTTACTGTACCAATGCCCAAGACAAACCTTTCTAAACTCTTCCCTCTGACTCTTCCCTCCAAAACCCTTTTACTCATCAAAAAGCCTCCTCCTACTGCTATGACCTACAAAAAGAAATCCTTCACTCTTCTATCCCACAACTATCCTTTTCAATCAAAATAACAGACTAGCATGTTCACTTCACTAATTCCATATTCCACTATACTAATTCACCACTAATCCTTTATGGGTTCCAGAGTAGCGTGCTACTCGCCAACAAAGCGCTTCAACACCCACCAGGGGTAACAGGCGCTATATGAATGCAAACCTTTCTTTCCCTTCTATCCCTCCACTATCCTTCTCACTCCAAATAACTGACTAATATCCACCACTCAAATTACTTTCATATTTCACCATACTAATTCACCACTAATCCTTTATGGGTTTCCGGAGTAGCGTGCTACTCGCCCAAAAAAAAAAAAGCAATTCAACACCCCATCAGGGGTTAGAAGCGCTATATATATGCAAACCTTTTTTCCCTCTTCTATCCCTCCGCTATCCTTCTGAATCCAAATAACTGACTAACATATCCACCACTTAAAATTTACTTGCATGTTTCACTATACTAATTCAACACTAATCCTCTATGGGTCCCGGAGTAGCGTGCTACTCGCCGAAAAAGCGCTTCGACGCCTCGTCAGGGGTAGTAAGCGCTATACAAATGCAATTACAATACAATACAATATGGTTCAGACTCGATTTACGGCACAAGTTAAATAGGGCATCATCTAGGCTTCAGTCTGATTTACCTTGAGATTTTAATCTTCTCCCTCAATAGAGAGTTCTCTGCGGAAGAGTTCATGTATAGCCCAAAAGTGCACAGGGCTACGGGAAAAAAATATGTGGATTTCCTAGAACTAAAAGTTGCCGCTGCCATCAACAGTCCACCATGATCAGGACAAAGCATCTGTACTTTGAAAGAAAAAGCAACACCACCAGCCCTTGACACATAATTAAGCAGCAGCAGGTGAAATGTATTCACATTTTACTTTGCAGTTGCATCTAAAATAATTCATCTTCAAGGACAAACAGCTAATATTCATGGTCCAAAAACTGATATTTCAGTTTTTTCAACTCTTTTTCAAAAGTTTGTCCCAACAAGGAGCAGGCTACCTAAATACAAAACATGCAATGGTTTTTTAAAATCTAACTTCATTAAACATAAATAATTTCACACTCTATCTTGTAATTATTTAAGCTTTCTTACATTACGTAACTCTACTGATAGGATGTCCGCATGTTTGCAGTAAACAAATTAACCTGAGGAAATCTCTGGTGCACATCTAACAGTTTAGAAGAAAAATGATTTGTCGTACATTGAACATATGAGCAAGAAGTAGGTAGAGAGTAACCCTGGGCAGAGCTGGCAGAGCGGGACTACACGGAGGTCCACGGAGTTGGGAACAAACTCCGTGGAACTCCGCTCCGCTCCGCTCCGCTCTGCTCCACCACCCGCCTCCACCCCCCCTATTAAGAATTAATTAAAAATACATTAAAGGTAAAAGAACAAAGACTTACCTTGACTGCGGCGTCCCCGGGCTGCCCTCCTCCTCTTCCTCACCGTCTCAGGGTGATCTGCGCATGAGTGCGTGCCCGGGCATGCGCATTTCTCGTAAGGAATGCGCGGGCGCGCGCGCATGCGCAGATCACCCTGAGACGGCGAGGAAGAGGAGGAGGGCAGCCCGGGGACGCTGCAGTCAAGGTAAGTTTTTTTCTTTTACCTTTAATGTATTTTTAATTAATTCTTAATAGGGGGGTGGAGGCGGGGGCTGGTCAACTCCGCTCTGCCTCGGAGTGTGCAGAGATTTGCCTACTCCGTGTTCTCCGTGGAACGCGGAGTAGGCAAATCTCTGCACACTCCGCAGGCGGAGCGGAGCCTCCGCCCGCGCCTAGTAGAGAGAAGGTAAAATGGGAGAAAATAATGAACTGAAGCAAAAGAAAGCTGAGGAAGTTTAAAATTAAAGATGATCCAATGTGAGTGATAGAGCATTTACGTGATTGAAAAGAAAGTTTTTATGAAAAATACTATAGACTTCTCATCTGAACTCGTTGGGGAGTTAGTTCCAGAGTGTAGCGGACACACAAGAGAAGGATTTGTATGCATCTTAGTGAGATTCAAATCTTGTCTTTTCAAGGTAGGAGACTCCTTCACTCCTGAGATTTCTCGCCCCACCGGAAATGTGAAGTTGAGAATTAAGATGGGTGTTCCAAGAGTTTGATACTCAAATAAACAAGGTTCAATATAATGACCTCCTGATGGAGCCAATGAAGATCTCTCTTTATGGGGTAGTTTGAGCAACTTTCCAGGTGTTTGCTGTTAGAGGAGTGGCTGAATGAAGGAGGGCTTTCAGAAGGGCAAGTGAAGTCTTTCTAGCTCCAGTGAGAATAGAATTTCAGTATCCGATTTTTGAAATAACAATGGTTTACAGATCAAAACTCTGATTGAGTGAAAACAGGTCTAAGTCAAATTTAGAGAGAAGAGCTGCTCAAGCCGATTTGGTGGTGTCGTCGATATGAGAATTCATGGAGAGGTTTGAGTTAATCCAGAAGCCCAAGGATTTGACTTTTTTAGTTAATTTGGGAGTAAAGCCATCAGTTCAACTTATCAGTCAATGTCTTGGGAGTAATTCAGATTTTTCAAGATTCTACACGTTCAGGTTTAAAAAGTTTGCCAAAATCCATGATGCATATTTTCATTACATAGAGAGTACATATTATAAAATGATGTTGGTTTTGGAAAATGCAAAAAAAAGCTTCTCTTGATGTGCTATGGACGAAATTTAAAGAAAACCTCTATAACATTATCAAGCATTATTAAACAGCATAACGCATTTTAAAAAAATACATTTTTGCTATGAAATTCTGTATACTTTTTATTTCAAATAGGTTTTGTTGGAAGGTTGTTTATTAGTAGGTGCAGGTAGGTACCTTTAGCTAGTAATAACACCACAATCACAAGTAAGGTCCAGTCAAGTCTCAATAAATTAATCCTTGCTCAACCCTTGGTAGCGGGGCTCATGAGCAGACATGCTTAACTTAGGAGATAGGTACGTAAAGCACGTAAAAACACCAATAACAGTAAATAAGTAAAACACAACACACGATAAAAATACAACAGCAATTTGTAAAAATAGGAAAAGTTTTATGATTAAAATGACAAAAATCCAGTGCAGTGAACTGGAGATATGAATTTTTAAAGATTAAATACTTTCTAGTGCCTAAAAGCCAAAAGCGCCAACTTGGGACATCTGATCATGCTTGACCGAGACAAAGTCAAAGTTTCAGGGCAACCGCGATGGAGTGCGGGTCGGATACGATGAGTGGCAGGGCCTGGTCAAGTTTTTACCTTCTGACTTTGTCACTTTTTAAAAACTTTTTCCTTCGACTTTGAACGAGGCTCCTCGTTAGTCGGGGTTGCAGTTTGTTGACAGCAGCTTGCTTCAGCTCGAGGCCTCGGTGAACTCCTGGAGGTCTCGTCGACAGCAAAAAACTCCGAAGCTTCATTGGGGCAAACCTGCATCTTAGGCCGAATCGCGGATCAAGGTTGCCAGCTTGACTCTCGACGACGGGTAGGTCAACTTCTGGCGTTTTTGACCACAGTTCTCCAAATGGTTTCAAACTTATGGATCTTCTTCCAGAAGGCCCTGTTGGGGTCTTGAAGTGCCCACAACACCAATCCAAGGTTCCAGAAGCTCTGAGTGGCACCTTGGGAAGTTGGTACTATAAGACCCACAATGCGCCTGATTAAAACCTTCAAAGTCCAGGTGAAGCTGGTCTGCTGAGTTCTTCTTGGTGGAGATGATGCAGGTGTAGCTCTTTTCACCTGCTGCTTTCAGGCAGTCCACTACTTAAACTTTCAAAGCAAGGCAAATTCCTTATTTTGGTGCAGCCAGAAGTGTGCAGCAGGTGCAGTCCTTAAGAGTGCAGTCCTCTTGGTGCTGGCCAGGGGTTCAGCTGGGCTGCCTTGTTCTTCTTGATTCTTTCAGGCAGGGATCTGAGTTGCTGGGAAGCTCTCCCGTATTTTTCCAGGTTTCTGGGCTGTTAAGCAGAGGGGTACCCCTGATCAATGGGGTGCAGGGTGCCACCCTCAATGATGACCACGTCCCCTGAAGTGTGGCGTATTCTTGTCCCAGAAGGCACTGTTCCACAAAAAAAAATGGAGAAAATCTCTCCTGGAGCTTCAGGTCTGGCTAACCCAACCTAAAGGTGTGGCTAACTTTCTCTAACACTCCCCTTCCAGCCCCTCTGCTAATTCAATTACAGGGGCTCCCATCTGTCTGGGGATGCAGGAAGTGGGGGTGGCCTGGGTCCTGTCCTAAGTGTCTTTCCCTCTTTGATGACCAGTTTGGCTACCTAGCCCACTTCCTGCCTTTTGCTCTGCAGATTACAGATCTTCTTCCATCAGATGTCTCTTTGTTTCCACTTCACACCTTATCAGAGCAGTTTGACTGAGCCACTCAAAGGCTGGCCAATCAGGATAGGCTGCTGTGAGCTGGATTCAGGCGCATCAGAAAAAGCAAGTTCCATAACTTCTTTTCTGTCATAGTTATAATAAATCTACCCTTGGCAAGTTGTTGGATTAATTCTAACTATTATTTAGACACTTTGAATTATTATCTTAGCTCACTTCTGTCAATAGTTAGACTTTATTAAAGTTTAATAAAGCCTTCCCATATTAGCCAATAGAGCTAATGCACCACAGTGGGGAAAAACAAAATTGGCAGTTTTTCCCTCACCAGGGCGTATAAAACATATTTTCTAATGTCCCTGCTTACTTAAACATGCCATGCTACCCTTGGAGCACCTAGGGTAGACCTTAAAGGTGACCTATATGTACACATAAGGTAGTTTAAGGTTTTGGAAGTACCTTTATTTCCAAAGTCGAAATTGGAGGTAGTTTTATTTTAAAAGGAGAATGCAAGGCAGAGCTGGCTGTTAAAATGACATCAGGCACCACAGCAGTGCACACTTAAGTGCATTAAATCTACTGTGCTTCTAAACCTACATGCCCTTCCATATACTAGGGGATAACAGGTAGGTTGTCATACCAATTGTAATTACACCTAATTACCATTTACCTTTTAAACAGAGCAGTGGCCCTGGGCCTGGTTAGCAGGGCCAGGGCACAGTCAGTCAGTAACCACCAGTATCAGTCACAAATTCGGGGTGATCAGGGCAAAAAGGATGATTTTCTCACAAGCTCCCACCAGTATTGTGTTTGTTATAGCTTCTCTGCTCAGATACTTATTACCATGCTGTTAATGTTAATTCTCTATCTCCTTTCCATCTCTTGCTACAAATCAGGTTCGTTGCTAAACCAAGAAATGTTAGCAGGTGTTAAAAACTCTGCCATAGTAGGTCAAAAAGTGTATTCATTTAAATGTATAATCACTGGTATGGTTGTCTCCTACTGTCATGATGTTATATCATTAACACCGTGTTTTGCAGAGATTTCAATTCAATTCAATTCAAAATAACTTTATTCGGCACAGGACCATAAAAGTTTGACAACCAGACAAACATTTTTAAAATACATTATTAAAATATTAAAAAAGATAAAATCCTTAATGAAATTGAATCACAATTAAAAATAAATGCTTCATCAGCCATAAAATTTCATATCTTTTAACATAGAACTGTGCAAATCATTTCTTCTCCCCAACCAGTTACTGTGATTCATAACGTTTCCTAATGCCCATTGCTGTTTTGATGAAATTTAATACCGCACTACAAATAACAGAGTTGGTCTGGGATTGCAGATGTCTAAACCCCTCAATATATGTGCATGGACGAATATTCGTTAGTAGGGGTGTCAAGAATCTTCTCCTCGGTTCTTCATAAAGTGCACAAAAAAGAGTAGTGCATAGTGCCATGTTGTCGCAAGGACAAGGAGTGAGGTTGTCCATCCACCCAGATTGTTTGGGAAATGCCACTAAAAAGTGCAAAGTGCCTAGGCGGAATCTTGTTAAAAGAAAACGCCTCTGACTATGCGTAGTGAAGGATAGGTAAAATTGCTGTTTGGGCATAAAAGGGCAGCTAGGGCCTGACGCTTCCAATTGCAAATGCTGCGAGGTTGCCCAGGTGTTATACTCCTCTTTTATTATAACCTTCGCATTTGAAGGGATACTCATTGGGGTGTCAAAGTACTCGCCCAATTCAATCTCAAAAAACCTATCCCTCACAAAACGAAGCCAAGGAATCTTCAAAGACTTGTCCAAATTAATACAGTCTTCGATAATCTCCCTAGAAAACTACCTCTTCAGAAACCCATATTTTGGTCCATAAAAACAGGGTGGTAGAGCCAATGCGATCTTCTATATATTCCATCCCCACTTCTTGGTGAGAGAAAGAGGTGGCGGAGCTGTTTGGAATCATCAACAAGCGTTTTATGAACTTGTTTTCCACCACTTGTAGCAAACAATTTTTTTGGTAGCCACACACACCCGCCCCATAAGATGCGACCGACACGCATTTTTCTTTGTATAAAGTAACAAGCTCGGGCACTGGCTTATGGCCTAACTTACAGGCAAACCTAAACAGCCCCTCCACTACTCTGCTTGTTTGCTGTGCCCTTGCCGTGACTAGGGAATCCCATTTCATCGCCTTATTAAACATGTTCCCCAGATATGTAAATGTATCCACCTTTTCTATAAACTTGCCCCTTACATTAAAACTTCGAGTTTTGGTGTTTTTTGGGCCACATACCATTACATAAGACTTTGAAAAATTGACCTTCAAGTCTAGAGCCGCCATAAAGTTCGTAAAGGCGTCCAATGAGGTTTGTAGACTGTTGGCCGTCAAGGCCATAAGTACAGTGTCGTCCGCATACAAGAGTAGCGTAACTGGATTGCCTTTAATACAAGGAAAATCAATTTTCTTGCCCAATAAAAAAGCTTCCAAACCATTTGTGTAAATCAAAAAAAGAAAAGGAGGTAAAATGCACCCCTGTCGAACTCCTTCGGTCGAGGCGATGGGCTTCGTCCTTTCCCCTTGTGGTCCGAATCTTATGGAGACGGAAGTATTAGCGTGAAGTCTTTTTAAAAGTAGGATCAGCGCATTTTCAAAGCCCATTTCAGCCATTAGCACCCACAGTTTCTCCCTGTTGACAGTATCAAATGCGCTGGACAAGTCCATGAAGGCAAGGTGGATAGAACCACCTTTTGCCTTCATGTACTTGCCCATAATCAGGGACAAATTAAGGTATTGCTCTGTTGTTTCCAGCCCCCTTCGGAAACCATACTGAGTTTTTTAGATAATCCCATTGTTAGTTGGCCGGGTCTCTAATCGGGCAAGGATTACCCTACCCAGCACCTTAACGGTGGCGTCAATAAGGGAAATAGGCCTATAACAGGCAGGATCATTTCTATTCCCTTTTTGAAACACGGGTACAACTGTGGCCTCTTTCCAGGAGGCTGGGATTGAACCAATCACCACCGATTTAAAAACATTAGTCAACAGGGGTGCCCAAAGACTTGTATTTAGCTTAAAAAGATCTAGTGGGACTCCATCTGGACCTGGTGCCTTCTTAGTTATTCCCTTTGCTAGTGCTTCTTCCATCTCTACCACCGTAAGCCAGGCACTAAGCTCTGCAGCTTGTGCCAAGTCTGCTGGGAGATCCTCATTACACACCGACAGATCCCTACCATTTGGGTTAAAAATGGATGCAAAATGAGATTCCCAAATGTCACCCAGAATCATTGAGTCCATTTTACCCACTTCCTCCGTGAACTGAGGTCGGTTGATAATAGCCCAAAAACTTTTACTATCTTTGAGAGCACTGGCTCTCTCCAAGTCCTCCCATGCTAGGCGCCTCAACTCCTCCTTTCTTTTATTGATGGTATTTTTATATAAACGTCTAGCACTTTTTATTTGTTCTCTATTACGGGGATAGATTTGAGGGCAATTTTTTGATTCTTGTGGGCTCTAGAACATTCTGCATTGAACCATCGAGTTTTGTGGTGCTGCTTAGGCCTTGCTGGGCATGTTAACCTATTTGCTACATCAGTACAGATCCATTCAAAATTTTGTACAATCGTTGCTGATGGAGAATCCTGCTGAAGGCATTCCATGATCAAGTCATGGTTTGCTCTGACTATTTCCCCTCAAATAATGAAGTTTATTCTTACATCTTTATTACGGTTATAGTCAATCCGGCGACCTTCACCCCCTGAGGTCCTAGCTGTGACTTTAAGTGAGACAATGAGTGGGTTGTGGTCACTCGCTATTTTTGGTTCTACATTAAAATCACAAACCAGTGAAGAACACTCCCTGGAAATAAACATAAAATCAATAAAGCTTTCCCTACCCCTGCCAACAAAAGTTGGACACTGAACTGAGAAACTATTGGTCAAACTATCCAAATCATTCTCAATAAGGATGGTATTTAGGGCCTCCCCCTGCGGGGTGTGAATGAAATGCGCCAAGGGCTGACCATCTGTATCCAAAAGACCACAAACTCTTTCATTACTATATTCACAGGACGTACAATTAAAATTCCCCACCCACAGAACACATAAGTGCTGTAACTTCCCAGAAACTTTAGCAATTTCCATTTGCAGGGCTTCTATAACATGACAGTTCTTTGGGTCGAAGATATTATAGTACCAGTTTACAAGTAAAACTCTAACCTGCATCATGTTAACAATCATAATCAATTGAAACCACTGTGATGATCCTATGCAGTGAGCTTTTATAGAGCCGAATTTAACTGTTAGTAAGGTTAGCAGACCTCCTTTTGCCCTCCCAGATAAAGATGCTGTGGCAGGCACATCAAAGGCATGATAGCCATTCATCACTATGCTCTCTTTTGCCCATGTTTCCTGTAAACAGATAACATCAAATCCCCTGATGTATTCTAACCAAACCTCATCTGATAATTTCGAGCGGATACCTGCTACGTTCCAGGAGATTAATTTAACTGTGGATATCGAGTGGGCCAGACCCGTATCCGATAATGTGATTATTGAGGCAAAAGGACTGGTCACGGGTATCTGAATCGGCCCCTCGTCCTGACGCTGATTTTCAGTGACTATAGTTGTAACCACCAAACGGGATCTCGAGTCACTCAAGTTCTCCTTTTCAAGGGGACCAACGAGATTTATAACAGGGTTTTTAGGGGATTTTGTGTTAACAAAAACCTCTTTAGTCGCTACTCCCCCTGAACCAACATATGAGGGGCCCTTACCTTCATTATCTAAATGCCAGCCGGATTGTCTTGTTAGTCAATCAATCTCGGTTAGGTCTGAGAGTACCTCATAGCGATTAAGGTGGAAAGAGGAAGAGCGAGCGGGGACATCTGTGATGTGTCTAGGCTGAGTAGGCCGCAAGCCAAAGAGGAAAACCTGGCTAGGAGGGTAAAAGAAACCCAAAGGTCGAGCCTTTATCTGTTCGCTAGGCGAGTCTTTCAGCTGATTTAAGGCAAAGTGAACACACCTCGCATCGCTGAAATTGAGCACGACACAGTCCCCCCCAATACTTTTCTTTGTACCGCCTACCCAGCTCACCCGCCTGGCCATGATGATGTGTTCAAACCAATTAAAATAGGGTGGGGTTTTCCTGGAACACCAGTGTACAGATTTATTGATGAGGCTCTGGTAGCTTTCTTTTTGGCTGGAAGTAATCTCGGGACCCCAGTTAAAATCAAGGTGTAAGGGGTACTTTCTGGGGGCAAGTTTAGTGAGTCAGTGATCCCCCTCCCGCCTAGTGGGCCATGTGGGCGACTGTGCGACACTGAGTCCCCCAAAAGGGGTCTACCCCCATCCCCTAAATTAGATATTTTAGGGAACAAGACGCCCTGACCCAGATGTTGTCTCAGGGGGGGGAGTTTCCATGGTAAACGGGATCCTCTGCTAATTTAACTGATGTGCTAATATTTATGGTCTCCTGTTTGCGCCCACAGGGTCGGGGAATACCACTAAGGGTAGATGGTACCTTCCCAGGGACCACCCCATTGGATGAAGCCTCCGACAAATTACTCCCCACCCCACCCTTCAGGTGGAGTATTTTCTGCTGGCGCTAAGGCTTTACAGACAATAGTTAATTGCTCCTCAATATTGGTTAGTCTTACCTAGATTGGTGCCAAGGCCTCCTGAACTAACTTACTCAGTTTTCCGATTAAAATATCAGACCCCTCCTGCCCATCATTGGTTACCCCTTCTATACTTGATTTAACAGCTTTTCCTGACATATAGGTTTGTCTAGATCTTTTTATCTTGGGCGACTGACTATTGATCTTGTGAGCAGTCTCCACTCTCTCAGTTCATTTCCTCTTTCCTCCTATTGCAGTTGATGGGCCAGCCTTCGTCGATGTTATACGAATAGGGCTCGCTTCTCCATTCCGTGTGCCTCGTGGCTCACCCTGGGTCAGGACTATCACGGTAGGGGAAATAGGGGCTTGAGGCCTGTCCACAATGACAGTTTCTGATATATCTGTATGGGGGTCATTGTTTGAAGATGGTATCAGGGAAGCAGGCAGTTGCTCAGGAGTTGGCGCCAAAGAAAGTCTCCGTTTAGCACGCTCTATTTCCTTGCTGATAGCTCCCACCGCCTTTTGCAAAAAACCATCTAGGGTGGTACCAGTGGTTTTTGGGGCAGGTGTGGGCTTTCGCTTCCCCATAATATATTAAACAAGAACCCTTACGTATCCATAAATCAAATCAAGTACAGTAAAGTTACCTTGTGGAGTCCTTTGGGTTCTAGACGTAAGGTGACACCACAAATCCAAATGCAGGTTGCAGGAATTGCAGAACCAAGAGAAAGGGCCCAGCCCAGCCTCTTCCAGGCTCTGACGGGCGGAGACGGGCCTGCCCTTGGCCCGGGCTTTGCCCGGGCGTGTCCCGCGCTGCGGGAGCCACAAGCTGGCTAAATGCGCCTCCGGGCGCGGGAAAACTGCAAGCAGCGCCTCCTGGCGCTGTGGATGCTGGGGCTTGCAGTCCCCCCTCCTCTGCTGCGGCTGGAGTTTGGCGGCAAATATTAATTTGTCACTTTCATTGTGTACTGCCTTCTAGAGAGGTTTGGCAAGCTACCTTGTTTTTGCACCTGCAATTGTTGGGGAAAAGTGAGTCTTCATGGTACACAGTAGGCTTAATAAGCCACCACCTAACTTGCCCAGAAATTAGTGCTAGAAATGGGACACTATGAAAGAAGCTTTAACCAGTGCAACAGATTCCCAGTAACACATCTCACTCCTGTATCCTCTGCAAACAATTAGATTATACCATCTGTTTTAGAGAACCCTGTAGTGAAAGACATTCCTTGGTTCATATTCTTCATCTCCGCGGAGCATCTGGAGGCAATTCTGGTAACACAGAGAGGGTATGAATCAATTGCTTCAGAAAGGACATACGTTCAGGAAGTGTGAATGGTTAGGCATATTGAAATGTAAGCTATGGCATATGCAATAGGGTGTGAACCCAAAGTATGTGGTCCAAATCTTTCATTTCCACCTAGTATCAATTTTTTGCTGTCAGCAAATATTTTTCTCCTCTTGTATGCAGAAACTGGTTTGCATGTTTTTAGAATAGCTTTTATAGGTGATCTTGGATATCTCTAGAGTTCTATTTAAATCACATACCACTTTTGTAATGTTCAAATGTACTAAAGATACAGGACAGAAAAAATAGATTCCACAGGAAGCACTCTTGTGTAAGATCCATACATACAGTAAAATGGGGGTCTGTTCCAATAAATTGTGGAGAGCATCGCTGTTGGCTGATTCTGCTGCACAGAGCACATCCACTGACTTTTTATTGACTTCAGATATAAAACAGTCCAAGAATTGCTCAAGAGTCCGATCCACCCTCAGTCTCTGTCCACATGTTTGTTCATGGTAACTGGTTGATTGACAAACTATTCTATATTAGAGTTTAGAGAAGTCCTGCCAGAACCATGAGGCTAATTGAGAGCACTAGTCACATACAGTATAATGGGGATCTTCATGAAGATGCATTATGTGGCTCAGGAAACTGGTCAGCAGATGTTATTCAGAGGGTTTACAACAGAAGGATAGAAAGCACGTCAATTTAGTGGGTGAATGCACAAAGATCACGTTGAAGTGTTATTAATTTGCCAGTTCGAATATGATACCAATAGATATGGTGCTCAATAAAATGAACCCGTTTGGCAAAGGTTCAAACAACTGCCAGGATTTTGTATGGTGAAATGCAGATGTTCACAATCAGCCAAATGTGGACATAAGCACTAGTTTTTTTTTTCATCCCCCTCAGTGTCCCACAATATCAGTCATAACACTACTTGAAGACTTGTTCCAGAAAGAAAGGACAAATATAAGTAAATGTGGATCCTGAAATAGCAGAACACTAAGGGGCCGATCCACAAAGGGCCTCCGCACTCATGGCGGAGGCCCGCAGTCGTGGCGGGGGGCACACTCGTAACAGAGGTCCCACGCTCATGGCGGGGTTTCCACAATGGGTAACTACAGTACAGAGGCAGTTGCGTTGCTTCAGGGGGGCGTTTGGGGTGTTACACCCCCCTACAAATTGTATTCTGTAGTAAATACTTGGATGAAGGTGCTTTCCGTCAGGTATGATGAGGTGTCTGTCGGATTCCACCCTGGATTTTTACATGTCCACACTGACAAAAACACACACACACACACACAGATGCTAGTCTCTGCCATAAAAGTTGGTTGGTTTAAAAACTACTACATACCCCTAACAATCCACACTGCTCTCTCTTTCCACTGCCTCATAAGCCCTCCTCGTGTCCTGCTTCTCATAATGTTTTTTTAACAAGATATGCCAGCGTGATTGTTGGGAAATCTGAGGCTTACTCCCCCTCCAATATTACTGACCAAGCTACACTCTTTAGAGAGGTCCCGCCATGAGTGCAGGACCCCCGCCAAGACCGCAGGGCCTCTGCCATGAGTGCAGGACCCCCACCATGAATGCAGGGCCTCCACCACGAGTGCATCACCCCCGCATGACTGAAGGCCTCCACCACGAGTGCAGCACTCACGTCATGACTGTGGGGCCTCCGCCACGAGGGCAGCACCCCCGCCATGACTGCGGGGCTCTGTCACAAGTGCAGCACCCCCGCCATGACTGCGGGGCTCCGCCACTAGTGCAGGACCCCCACCATGACTGGGGGCCTCTGCCACGAGTGTGGAGGCCCTTTGTGATACGGGCCCTAAACTGAAACGATGTTTTGTTGTTCCTCCTGCTATCCCTTCGTACTAAATAAGGAATTGGCATACTCGGTCCCTTTTCCGAGTTGGATTAATTCTCACATACTGATCCTCTTTAGCTGTGCGCTGTCTGCACTGCATGTCACAGTCAGATTTAGAATTAGTAGATCCAGAGTGAAAAGGTTTGCTATAAACAAAGTCCGCACAGAACAGACCCCACTATACCTCAGCAGTAAGAGTCAGACAGATCCAAAAATGACACATTCCAGTGCTCAGTGAGTAAAGTAGTTGGGTGTTTTGATCATTCTTAGTTTGTTTCTTTTAATGACAAAAGTATCTTGTGTGTGACCACACCATCTAGTTTGCAAGGAGAAAGGGTTTCTAAATAGAAGCCATTGTGTTCCCTTTGTGCATTGCTGTGATAACATTGCCCCTACTACACAACTAGAAGCAAATGCCCCAACTAAGCCTGGCTAGACTTAGGCTGCTTCCATGAAAAGACCCTCTCTCGCTTTAAAGAGACTACCACCATTATCCAGTGTTTATTTCGCCTTGTCTTCCTATACGAACTAGCTCTCGTATCTTATTAAACACTGTAACGTTCCTCCCAATCACACGCAAAGACCAGGCAAGCGTATGATTGCAGGAATACGTGCACACAATCTCACCCATTCACAGGCGTTCACACATTCTTTTGGCCCTTGTGAATTTATGTACCTGAATCTCTCACTCCTTTGACGTAATTGCTTGTTTCTCCTCTATCAGAGAATATGCCTTCTGTCTCTTAATTTCCTGCGAATGTTTCTTTGTAATAACCTGGCTCTTTTGTCAGCAGTGCCTGTCAATATATCCATACACGAGACTGGCTTTCTAAAATTCCTTAAGTGTTTGTTTGTTTGTGTAGGTGTGCTATATTGCGCGGAGTCTGTCTCCTTGCAGCTGCTTCGCAGCACTTCGAAGCCCAGCACGCACACAAAATACCAAAATCAATAATGGTGTTCTTGCACTTTAGAACTAGGGGACGGTCTTGCACTCTCACAGAATTAATCGTAATCCTTTCTACAGTTACTAGGCGAAGTAAATCATGTTGTCCTGATTTTCCAATCCAAGAAACGTTGTTCTTTTAACCTGAATAAGAAAGAGGGGAACCAACATGCTTTTTTGGCAGGATCAGTACTTGGTAGCAAATGAGTTTACAGTTGCTCATGACAAAACAGATAAATGCTGTACCAGGGGAAACCACAAGTAGGAAGCAGCCTGCGCTTTTGTGACCCTCTGAGATATTTTTATACTCCAGTGTGGGCAGGCGGCCTCATAAACATTATTGGTAGAACTTGAACCGGATTTTAAAAGTTTAACAGATTCAATAATTCACATCGTTGTGGATAGAAGAGTTTATGTTAACTGGGTACAGCTGTCCCTGGTCAACGCACACAGATCCTTGATCCTTAACTCTAGAGGTTTGCTACATTGTTGATGTGTGAGATGTACAACATGTTTGTGCCCCTCTGTTCAATATAGGCGCACAAAAAGCCAATGATGAACATAGTTCCAGTGCTTAATTTGTGCTGGTGTTTGCAGGTGGTGAGCAACAGCACACATTTGTGGGGACGGGGATTTATTTTTCATCCTCTAAACTTGACCTAGCAAAAAACAAGTTATAGTTCTACCTTAACTACTACTTTTGGGTTAGGTGTAGGCACAGGGCTGTCGAAAAATGTGTGGGAGAGGCAAAGGGGGCATTATACTAAGGCCCCACACTTTCCAGGGCCCCTTTTCATTTGTTAATGGATTTTCAATTCTGATCAAGCTTGATGCCTCCATTAACAAAGACACTTCTTGTGTGGCTCGGCCAATAGATGGAGCCAGAACCCATGTTTTTGCTTTTCCAGAAGTACTTTTTTCATACTTTGAAAAAAGGTGCTTCTTATTACACCTGACCAAAACGAAAGAAGCATCCAGATGACCCCGGATTAAGTTTAGTCCTCAGGCCTCGTGCTAACTTCTGATAACCTTGAGCAGCTATGATTTCCATGTGTAGTCTTCGGGGATTTTTGTCAATTACCAGAACGTTGCAAATCTACTCAAATCACATGCCCTTGTGATGAGTACATTTGTGGACTCTCGAAAATGGCTGTGAATTGGCTTCCAATGTAACTTTACATACTCATTTGTTTATTTACAATTTTCTGTGAGCTGGTGTATTACTGTTCCTACATTTCAGAGCGCTCTAATACAAAGACATTGTGCCATGTGGATTACACTTTAAATGTTTCTAGCTAAGGTATCTGCTAGACTGTTAGGCCTGAGCGCTGGGGAGATTGGAAAGCACTAGGCAAAGTCATGAAGATGAAGAGGTTAAACTGGAAGAATACACTTCCGGGGTATTGTGAATCTCTCTTAAACCATCTTCAATACAAAATTTCTAGCATCTGCGACAAGAATTTTAGATTCTATTAAGGACATGGAGGCGAGGCTTATGCTTCTCAATCTTTACTACTCAAAACTTAGCCAATGAAAAAACAGTAAAAAACACTACATATCCCATGAGGCTTTGAATAACGCCTCCTCATCAACCCACCAATAGTGTCTAGGCATAACATACAACATAGAGAGGCACCATATTTCCTGCCTCTTTCTTTGCGAAAAAAAACTCAGTCCAACAAGTAAGAGAACCATGTCCATAAAAGGAACGAAATAACAGTTCAAAATGACACTCAATGGAGAGGCAAAAAAGTCCACAGAACATCAACTTTCGACACAGAAAGGAGTTCCACATTACACCAACCAGATCCTTGAACGCAGTCCACAGAAAAACAGTATCCCTCAGGTGCCTCCATTTTGCTTCGATTCGGAGCCTGAAAACAAAAGTAAGAAATAAATCCAATCTCAACCCTTACTGAATCATAAGGGCGAGAAAACTTTAACAGTCTGTACATAACAGGCATTTCAAAGCAATGATACCATACAGTTTCCCTGTCCAAATGGGTGGGACAATCCTCACCTCTGTGTCCTTAATAGAATCTAAAATCCTTGTCACAAATGCTAGAAAAGTTCCTATTCTATGGTAGGGCCGGAGGCTCCGATTTTGCTGGTTCAAAGCTGACCAACCACAACAGAAGAAGCATGCACAATGGTCTTATAATAAAAAATGTTAAACATATAATCAGATGACCAATCAGCAGCACGCAGAATATCTTCTAGCCTTGATCCCAACGCAAATGCTTTGGACGCCATGGCACCTCTAGCTGAGTAAGCACCATACCTGGAGACATCAATGCCAGCTTCCGAGATGACCCAGGGGACCCAACGGACCAAGGCCGCTGCCGAAACCGGATGGAAAGGTTTCTGAATGCCAACAAGCGAGGACCCAGAGGATCAGCCCTATGCAACATAGTGCGTGCCTCATAAACCCTTAAACAATTTACCACACAAAACTTTGCATTGTAAGGAAAAGCTGGATAGTCAAAGGACTGTGACATAGTCTTTGTCCTTTTTGAAATAAGAAATGAAACACCTTCTGGAGAAAACAACCAACCTGCAAGGTCCAAGGCTCATACATCCAACACTCGTAGACACAAAATCAAGCATAAGAGCATAGTCAACTTTGCGGAAAGTTGTTTCAAGGATAAATTAGAATTGTCAGGCCATGACGCAAGTAAGGTCAGAACATTATTCACGTCCCATAACTGAGAACACCGAGGCCTCGGAGGGTTTGCCACCCTAATACCTTTCAACAACTTACACACCAGAGGATGTATACCTACCAGCTTGCCATTATTGAGATCGTGACCAGCAGACAAAGCAGACGTGAAATTATTAACTGACTTGCAACATAATCCAGATTGAACACATTCAGAAAGAAAATATTATACATTTTTCAAATCGGATCCCACATCCACCTCCCGTCAAAAGCACCAACCCACCCATTTCTTCCATGCAGAAGAAAATCATTTGTCAGTGGAAGGAGCCCTGGCTTCTGTATAAAAGTGCCAGCCGCCGATGAAATACCCTCAGTGTGGCCGTGTCTTCCGATATCTTCCAAGCCATGAGAGTCAACTGGCCTTAAAGGAGAAGAGGATGTGGGGAGCCCACTGGATCCAAGAGAAGATGCAGGAATACCGGAAGAAGCATGGGAAGGGCTATTGACATTTCCAGAAGGGTCAGAAACCAAGGTTGTGTCTTCCACATCAGAGTAACCAGAACTAGGGACACCAACTGTCGCCTGGCATGAGCCGCAACCCACGGAATCATGGCAAAGGGCGGGAACGCATAATTCACCAGCCCTGCCCAATTCTGTAAAAAGGCATCCATTGCCAGGGCCATCAGATCTGATCTCCAGCTGTAAAAATCCTTCAGTTGAACATACAAGCAGGAAGCAAACAGGTTTACCTGACACAGCCCCAAGGAAAGCATAATCTTCTGGAAGATACCAGGATGGAACTTCCAGTCACTGTAATTCACCAGGAACCTGGAATTCCAATCTGTCACGAGATTGTCCTTGCCCAGAAGGAATTCCACAAGAACCGCTATCTTCTGGGAAAGGCAAAAGTGCCAAAACTCCCTGGCTATGTTCCCCAGAAGGCAGGATCTGGTCCCCCCCCCCCCCCAATTGACTGAAATATTGAACGGCTGAGACATTTTTCATCCATAGGAGGATGCAGCAATTACTCTTGACAGTAGAAAGGGACCTCATGGTGAAGAAGCCTACCAGGAGCTCCAAACAGTTTATGTGAAGTTGCAGTTCTTCAGATGACCATCAACCGCCTGAAGAAAAATTGCTGCATCTTGCTCCCCAGCCCCATCGACTGGCATCTGACTCGATGACAACATCGTGAGGCGCTCCGACAATGGCCTTGCCATTCCACGCGTCCATGTGTAGGAGCAACCACTGAAGTTCCTCCTGGGCTTCGGAGGATAATGGAACCAGATGATCATAACTAAAACCCTGTTGCAGATAACTAATTTTCAAGCCTTGAAGAGCCCTGTAGTGTAACGAACCCGGGAACACTGCTTGAATCAAAGATGCTAGCAACCCACCATCCAAGCCAGGGATCTCAAAGACACCTTCTGTTTGGATAGAGTGGACTTCAACTCCCATTTGATGGATTTCACTTTCAGAGGAGGAAGCAGCAATTGAGCCCTGATGGAATCTACTTGAAACCCCAAGAATTCTATCTGTTGAGAAGGGATCATCATGGATTTTTGGGAGTTGATCACAAACCCCAGTTCCTGGAGCAGAGACACTGCCCAAGACAGTTGCGTCAACAGTTGAGATTTGTTTTGTGCCAAGAGAATCATGTCATCTAGATAGAAGATCAGGCAAACCCCCATCTCCTGTAGGCGTACCACCACTGGTTTCCAGATTTTTGTGAACACCCAGGGAGCTGACGTGAGACCAAAGTGAAGGGACCGGTACTTGTAGCACTGACCTCTCGAGTAGAATTGAAGATACCATCTGTGAGAGGGACAAATGAGGATTGACAGATAGGCATCCTTGAGATCAAGATGAACCATCCAATCTCTTTCCTGAAGCAGATCCCTCAACAGATGGATACCTTCCATCTTGCAATGGCGATAAACCACAAAAGGTTTAGTTCCCTGAGGTTGAGAACCAGCCTCTGACCTCCACCCTTTTGTCTGAACCAGAAACACATTGCTGCAGAAACCTTTTGGATAGGGGATGCTGGGGCAATGGCATGTTTTTCCAAAAGTTCTAGAATTTTGGAGTCTATAAAAGAGATGTCTTGTTGGGAAAAAGTGGGAGGAGGGGGAAGAGAGGGTTATACACGAGTGTGAGCCAGTTCTATATGAAAGCCCTGAACTGTATCCAGTGCTCAACAATCTGAAGCGATCTTGGCCCAGTTGTGAATAAAATGGCATAACCTGCCCCCCAGAGGAAGAATTGATGGAGAAGAAGGACTCATTACATGTAGATTGGTTGTCGGAGGCGCAATAACCCGTGTTGATGCCTCTGTTAAAACGATCTCGGTATCCCCTGGACCTCGTGGGGTAGAAGCCCGCTTGGGCTCGGTCTTAACCATAGACTCTGAGTCTGGGATTGAAACCTCTTGGTTGAAGCTGCCAGTTCAGCGTCCTCTGCCACGACCGGCCCGGCAAAAAAGGGGGTTCAACACTGTCTTCAAAGAGGATTGAGACTTTACAAGACATGTGAAGGTGTTCACAAATTTGGCAATGTCTTCGATGAATCAATCCTCAAACAATTGCCCCTCAGCCAGGGGGCCTGCTTCAGCAGATGCCAGCTCGACAAATTGAGGGTCAATCTGCAGCAGTACCAATTTGCAGCGTTCTGAGGCTAGAGCACCGTTGAGGGTACCCGGGAGGCAAATCTCTTGTTGTGTCCACCCAGCCAGAACCTCAGGGTGGATGGGGCACCAGTATCCTGTGCATGGAGGGCCAGTTCCAGGATATTAGCCAAGGGGCCGTAGATATCCAGAAGTTTATCCTGACATGCCCTAGGGGCTCTATCGATACCTTTCTTCTGATCTTTTTCAAACTTTTTTAGAAAGTCAGCATTGTGTAGTCTGTGTCAGGAGTGAAGGTGGTTTTGTGAGGGAGATCAGGCCTAGGGCATTAGGCCTTTAACCGGGATTGGACGTCATTTTCAAAGCCTCTGCGGAGGTGTTGGTGCATAAAGTCAGCAACCGCAGGAGCCAGGGTCCAATCGGAGGGCCTGGGGTGGACAATATCTGAAGGTTCAAACATGAACGAAGTGGGTGGAAGGGAAGGGGTGCGGGAATGCTTGCACTTCTTAGAACGTATAGGAGCATGGGACTTGTGAGAAGAAGAGGAGTCGGTATCCATGTCAGTAATGAGGGAGTGCACAGGAGTAAGTCTGGAGTAGACCCTACACTGTAAGCGTGATCCTTCAACGCCCCATGGAAATTTTAGTAAGGGTATCAGAATGAGGCCAATAGGTGTCAGAGGAGGGGGTAGAAGTGGGAAGGGATGGACCACCAGATGGGAGGGGGCAGAAAGGCGGTCTGAAAGCTCATCAAGATGTTGTGAAATAGGTTGTAAGGCCGAGCTGAGGGCTTTATCATGGGATTTATGGACTGATTTATCAATAACTTCTTCTAGACCCTCGTCATAATAATCCTCATTTTCATTAGGGCCATAGGCTTCAAGGCCCTGATCAAATGCCTCATAATCAGACACGGTCACTGGAGGAAAAACCTCACAATCAAAATCACCAGAGGGAAGCAAGGGTCTTGAAGAGATACACAGGAGAGAAAGGTTTGAGAGACCCTAAAATCAAAATTATTACAGCTCTGTCCAGCCCAATGGATCAGGACATCAATGGGAGCAAAGAGCTGGCAGCAGGACATCCAGTAACAGACAGAAATAAAGTTCCCTAAAATTTGGTTGGCTTATAAGCAGGGAAAAACCTCTTAAACAGCCATGTTCAAATCAGGGAAAACATGCCCCAAATAAACTTCATTGCCTGCAGGAAATCCCCTATTATTGAAGCCCAGGGAGAGGCTGCACAAGTGTGTTAACTGGGAAGCTGCCAAGAGCAAGAGAATGATGCTTTGGCTAGCTTCCCAGAGGCATGCGCGCTTAGCCCAATTGGGCTACACATGCAACCTCGCTCCCGGGAGGGGCTGCTGCCTCACTGCAGCTGCGCGACCACCCTGAAATGGAAGGGGAAAGTATTACCTAAACAAAGGGCAAACTAGGGATGAAAAAAGTGCAACACACACCAAGGGATGGAAAGGAGAGAGGACCGAAGAGCTGTCGTGCCTTCGTAGTGGGCGTGTAGCACCGAGGATTCACACCTGCAAGGAAAAACAGACACTAAAAACCAGCAATACAGCAATGAAAGCGCGATCATTAAAATAGAACAATAAAGGTACCATACATAAGCACAGTATTAAAGACCCACTGAGTGAATCAAAATGGAGAGGCACTTATCTTGACTGCGGAGCAGTAAAGAAAGAGGCAGAAAAGATGGTGCCTCTCTATTTTGCATGTTTTGCCTAGACACTATTGGTGGGTTGATGAGGAGGTGTGGTTCAAAGCCTCATGGGATATGTAGTGTGTTTTACTGTTTTTTCATTCGATGCCATGTTCTGAGTAGTAAAGATTGAGAAGCATAATCAGAGTCACCAGTCCTACCATGGTTTCAGTGGGGCCACTATCGCCTAATGGTAATGTTAATTAAGTACTTCTTCTCTTTCCACTGTTATCTCATAGTCACAATCAGGGGCTACATACAATGTGGTTGGGTTGGCTTAAATAAGGGTTGGTCATCCTATTTAGTCCGAAGTTTAGACCACTATGGACATCTCATTTGCCTTCTGCTGCAATGCACTCTCCTATTTGAATGACTTTCTAAATAATTCTTCTTTCTAGTGTTTGCTGAATGGAAGAAGTTTAGGCAGTGGCTTAGCAAGGAGTCGGCGGTCCACCCCGGGTGGAATGAGCTTTGGGGGCAATCTTACCTGCGGCCGTCATGGGGCGGCCGCCGAAGTAATCGCTACCCCCCTGCACTTACACACGGCTGCGGGGTGGCAAATGCAGGGGCTGCCACAGGCGGCCATAGGTCTAGCTACACCACTGAGTTTAGGTTCAGCTTTTTGGAACAGATTCATGGTGTTACAAAGCTTCGGTCCTTGGAGTCTGAAGGATCTGTAATCCTGTTTCATGAAGAAAGCATTCTCACCGTAAAAACATTCTCTGAAATTATTCCATTGAGGCATTTAAGCATCGAAATTAAAATACACAGAAAATAGTTTCCACCCCCAACTTTACAAGTTTGAAGTTTTCATACAATTTGTGTTGGCACTGTTAATAATAAAAAAATAATCAATCCTATGTGCACTTGGCAGTATGCAAATAAATATTTGTAAACGTTGTACAGAGAGAGGTTATTATTCAAATACATTACTATAAATATGTGCATGTAGGTAAATAAGTGGGGTTACCCAACACAAAAAGGCAAATTTGCAGTAGCACAAAGTTGAATTTTTGAAACTGTGCACAATCATTCACAACACTAATGACACACAAACACTTCTGGGGTCAGCATGTAATACTAGTTCTGAGCATATTTAACATTGAGGCTTGGAACAAATAAACAGTGACATAAATATTTAATCAGAGCATGAAGGTGTGTGCTTCTGTAAGTGTGTCTGTGAGTCTGTTTGGCGAAGATCTTACAGCGGTGGACCAAGGCAGAAAGTGCAGGCACAAGGATATAATAACTGCTGGCACAAGATATCACATCACTAAACAATAAATTGACTACCATATAAGGGGACCCTTTTTAAATTGAGATCTGCTGGCGAAAGGGTGACAGTGGTGAAGGCATCAACTGTAACAACAAGGTGATGGATGGAATGCTTGAATTAATCACAGCCACTGGCAATCAATCGGGGCACATCCCAGTCTATCATTTTTCACTCACCATGCCATATTCAAATTGGTCTTGACCCTGCCCCAACAGGACCAGTCCAGCCCGATCTGCCAGGCCAGGTCTTACCTGAATCGAAACACAAGCAATCCACGACCGGTTTCGCCTTGATTAGGGCTCGTTGGTCTGGTATAACTTGGTTCCAGTGGCAGACTGAGCTGGGGGCCCAAGTCTGGGCATATCCGTCGCACTTAGGATGTCAACTGTAACAACAAGGTCATGGATGGAATACTTGAAATAATCTCAGTCACTGGCAATCGCTTACACCACATCCAGTCCATCATTTTTTGCCCACCACGCCATCTCAATTTGCATCCAGCCATATGCAAATCATTCTTAACCCCACTCCAAGAGGAACAGTCCAGCCTGAATTGCCCGACCAGGTCCTCCCTGAACTGGAACACAGGCAACCCAAGACTAGTTTGTTCTGATTAGGGCTCATCATTCGGGTGTAGCTTGGTTCCTGTTGCACAGTATGCACAGGACCCAAGTTTGGGCACATCCACCCAACCTAGGGTGTTGCACTGAGGTATATAAAAAATGATGGATGGAATGCATGGATTAATATCAACCACTGGTAATTACTTGGGCCTTATCCCAGTACATCGTTATTTTGCAGACCGTGCCATCTCATTTTGGACCCAGCCTGATCTACCAGGTCAGGTCTTACCTGAACCAGAACACAAGCAATCCAAGACCTGTTTTGCCCTGATTAGGGTTCATTAGTCAGGTATGGCTTTGTTCAAATGGCAAAGTGAGCAAGGGGCCCACGTCTCCGCATATCCGCCACATGTATGATGTCAACTGCAACCAGCAACAAAAAAATCCATCACTTTTTGTACACTTCAGTGTGACTCCCTAAGTGGGAGGGTGTGTCCTGACATGGGTACTGTAGGAAGGTGGAATCTGACTATATGGTTGCCCCCACTTTTTTTATGGTGTTTTGCTGGTTTATGACTTAGTTGGACTGGGATCCTGCTATTCAGGGCCCCAGCCTAGCTGCTTCCTCTCTAAAATGGTTTCCATGTGCCTTAGGCACATCACTGATTGGAATCTGGAGTGCCCTTATAAGTCCCTAGTATATGGTATACTATGTACCAAGGGCATAGGTACCTCAGAGGCCTACCAGGGGCTGCAGCATGTATTATGCCACCCCTGGAAGGCCATCCAAACTGACACCACAGGTCTGCTACTGCAGCCTGGGTAAGGTGGTGCATGCACCCCTTACTGTGATATAGGGTACCTATATCACTAAATACATACACACATATAAACCTATAAGTCACTCCTATGGCAGGCCTTATCAATCCTGAAGGCAGAGTGCGTGGTTCCTATGTGAGGGGGTGCCCCTGCATGAGCAGGGCCCCTCTGCAGCGTTCTGAGACCCTTCTCTGATGCTGTTTGTAGTGCAGCCTGACCATATACTCTTAAGCGCATTATAACCTCGCGTTAAATGCTAACTTTGGAATGGCTGCACCAAAACATGTCGTGTTTGGTGTCAAACATCTTGGAATACTACCCCCCGCCAATTCTGGTGGCGGGGGTAGCATTCCACCCTTCTAGAGGGAGAGACATGTTAACCCTGGCCTGGCCGGTAACTTCTTTCTAAAGCCTGGCATCACAAAATGGATGCTACTGCCACAGACACAAGTCTGGCCTCCTGATGCTGGACGAAACTCCGGCAGGGCAGGCCTGGACAATAGGTTTCCTGTCCCAGGGAGGTGTGACCACCTCCCCAGACAGGATAATGTGTATTGGGGCTGGGCGGGAGCACTTTCGGGTGCTTTGAAGTCCTGCACTGGGGGCACATTTGGTGTCCCTGTGCATACCCCAGTTCAAACCGGATCAGGGGCTTGCAGCCCCTGCTTTGGCGCGAACTGGACAAAGGGAAAGGGGTGTAGCCACCCTCTGCCCTGACCCACCCATAGGTGGGGCCACAGAGTAGTCCAACCCCTATCCTTAGTATAAGTATAGGAACCCAGTCCTTAGGACTTTAGATTATCCCTGGACGAAACTCTGAAACTGAATCCTGGACCTTCGACGCTCTACTCACGATTAGAGGACAGAAGAATCTCCCTTGGGGTCAAGGAGTGACTCCCCTGCTTGGCAGGCACCAAAGAAGCATCTGTCCAGTTCGTATTTCTGAAGCTCCCGTCGGACGCCGAAGTCATCGCATCACCAGAGGTAGATTCTCAGACTTCCCCGAGGCTACCCTGAGTCCCCAGCAAAGCTGAGGCCCGTGGCTATCGTGGGTGACTTGAGATCGTGACCCCTGGACACCGAGCACATTTGCAAGTACATCCTCTTTTGGGTCTCCCAAGAAGTCGTGCTTTGGGTTTCGAGTAGCGCTAGCCTCCAGCACCACCTGCACCGAAGATCACTGGCCTCCACTCCACGAGTGTCCTGTAAGCCAGATCCACGTGCGGCGTCACGAGGCTCCTTTGCGGTCGCTAGCCCGTTGGCTAGTAGCCCTTAACGAAGGCCAATCTTTTTTTAACTTGGCATCCTGGTTGCTCCAGGCCTGCCCTCACTTACCCTTGCTGGGTGAGTTCCCCAGACCTTACTGGTCTGCACCATCGACGATCTTCCTCTGCATTGAGACTTGCCGTTGCCAAGGCTTGTTGGGTCCAATCCAGTCACCGACACCTCAGCACTCGACAGACATTGTGTACCAGCCCGAATCCTGCTCCTGGTCATCGACAACACCTCCTGGACCTCGTGGCTGAAGAGTCAAGACGACCATCAACGCACCTGAAGCACTCGACATCGGTGGGCATCTGTCCATCGCCTTCCTGGTCACTGGCTAGTGACCCAGACTCTGTCCCCTCTGCTTTCAGGTTCTTCAGAACTCCTATCCACTCTTGGATCCACCCGGACACTTTTCACTTGGTCGCCAGCAGCACTTTGCAGCAGATCGCCATTCAAATCGACGACGAAACCCGACCCCGAAAGGCACCTATGCACCCGGCTTCCCTGGGTGAGGTAACACGAGTACTCCGGTGCTCCCGTGGGTAGAGACTCTTCAAAGTCCTAGATCTCAAAGGGTTTGGTCCAAGTCCTCTTTTAAGTGTCCCTTTTCTCTAATTTCCCGATCACGACTTTCTCCATAGAAGTCAACGGCGTATCGCGGTTGTGTATTTACACTGCACGCGTCTCCCGTGGGTCCCCTGTGTCACTACCTTGGGTGGTTCCTTGTGGTCCAAGCACTTCTAGAGGCTCTAGGCCTAGTGTCTAGTTCAGTCGTGGTTCTTAGACCACTTTATTGGTATATGGTTTGGTACGCCCCTAGGGCCCAAACGTGTATTTGTGCTATTACTGTGTTTAAATAACTTCTAACTTATGTACTTCGAACTCTAGCCTCATAAAGAGACTAGAGGGGTGTGTTTAGCAATAAATACATATATTTTGAATATATACCTGGTGTGGTGCTCTTTCATTTGGTCACTCAAGAGATTATAGACTGGTAAAACAAGCTGCTTTACATTCCTTCAAGACTTAGCCTGAAGGCTGCTCTCCATAGCTACCACTAGGATAGCTTTCAATAAGGTTGTCTTTAACCTATCTCCAATAAGGGGTTGTTTGGACTGGTGCAAGGTGCCCACTATAATTAGTGGACAGCATATACCAGGCCAACTTCTCACATTGGTGTGCAGCGTGTGGGATTCCAGCTTGCTATTGTTTTACCAGATAATCTCAATTGAATTGATCAACTGAAAACCACTAAAGGTACCTAAGGTACATATAATTTAAGCTTAGAATACAGTAAGTTCTACTGAACTTAGAGTTGTGTGTTAAGGGATAGCACAACCCTTTCTACAACTCAAGAGAGTTTAGTAGGCCACACTAGAGTAGGTAGTGCATACACCACACCACACTAGTAATGTCTTTAAGGGCAGGATCTAAAGAATCCTTGCAGGAAGCCATTGAGCTTCCACCCTCCAAGTATGATACACTCCCATTCTTGGAATTGAGAGCTTTATGCAACTTGAGAAAAATAAGGACAGGCCAAAGCCCCACCACCCAACACCTCAAGGAGTTGTTGGTGGCTTATGACCTTAGTAAGCCCTTGGGGACTGAAGGGGTAGGAGCTGAGGGTGGGGCAGAAGATGAGGATGGGACCAGGGGTACCAATACCTCCAGCCCCCCCTCTGAAACTGGCCAGGAGGGCGACAATGGCCCTGACCTGGATAATCCAACCCCTCCTGAGGAAGATGAAGAGGATGATCAAGTTGATGCCCCCTTTGTCCCCCCAGAAAGTATTGTGAGTGTGCCCAGAAGGTCTAGGTCTTCTTCTCAGGAGTCTAACCACTCTGGCACCTCAATAGGGAGCTCTGTCTCATCTCATAGGAGGTAATCCTCTCATGAGAGAAGAAAGAGGCTGGTTCAATATGAGGAAGCTCAGCTTGAAATCAAAAAGAAGCAACTAGCCATAGACAGGGAGTCCCTAGATCTCTTTAGAGAGAGAAGAAAGTTGGGACTAGAGTCCCATGGTGGCAGCAATATCCCTAGAGATAGGGAAAGGTCTTATGACCATAGAAACCTAAACAAGATTGTCCCTCCCTACCAGAGTGGGGATGACATCCACAAATGGATAACTGCACTGGAGAGGGCCTGCAAAGTTCAGAAGGTCCCCCAGAGGCAGTGGGCAGCAATCTTGTGGCTCTCCTTTGCAGACAAAGGTAGAGACAAGCTCCTCACTGTAAGAGAAGAGGATGCTGACAATTACACAGTCTTGAAGAGTGCTCTGATAGATGGGTTTGGCCTAACCACTGAACAGTATAGGTTGAAGTTCAGAGACACCCAAAAGCTCAGACTCAAGACTGGGTTGATTTTGTAGATTGTGCTACAAAGGCTCTGGAAGGTTGGATACATGGCAACAAAGTGCATGACTTTTTAGGATTGTACAATTTGATTATGAGGGAGCAGATCCTTAATAATTGTCAAAACCAGCTTTTGCACCAGTATCTGGTGGACTCTGATCTGACCTCTCCCCAAGAATTGGGAAAGAAGGCAGACAAATGGGTCAGAACCAGAGTAAAAACTAGAAATCAGGGTGGTGACCAGAAGAAAGATTCTACTAAGTCCCAAGAGAAAGGTGGGGATAAATCTAAGGATAAGTCCCCTACAGGGCCCCAAAATTCCTCTTCTGGGGGTGGGTCCCAAACTCCTTCCTCTCCTGAAAAGAAACCATCTTGCCATGTCTGTAAAAAGCCTGGGCACTGGAAAACTGATCCCAGTTGCCCCAGGATTGGCAATAAAGAAAATGTTCCTCCCACAACTACTACCACCCCTCCTGGTACTACCAGTAGTAATCCTCCAGTTGGGAGTAGTGCACCCAAAAAGTTGGGTGCTTTTGCAAGAGGAACAGAGGTGAGCCCTAGTTTAGACAGGGACCCCTCAACAGACTCCTCTGACTCTGATGGTGGTATAGGATTTGCCACCTTTACCATGGGTCCCACAGCGTTGGGCAGGTACAGATTGGAGCCAATAATTAATGGTCAGAAAGCTGTGGCATTTAGGGACACAGGGGCTAGTGTCACCATGGTGGCAGGGAAACTAGTCCCCCTCACCAGTTTTTACCTGAGTTTAAGTACCAGGTGACCAACATTGATGGTGTCAGAACAGATCACCCCATGGCCATAGTCAATCTCAGCTGGGAGGGGTCACAGGCCCAAAGAGAGTGGCAGTGTCCCCACCTTACCTGTAGATTGCCTGATGGGCAATGATTTGGAAATTTCAGCCTGGGCTGAAGTTGAACACCAAACCCATCTTAGGATGTTGGGCGTCCCTGTAAGGTTAGTGGGGCTGTGATGACCACAGCCCCAGCCCAAGAATTTGGAGAGATGGAGCCTGAAAGAATGGCCCACTCTCCCCCAAAAGAGAGCACAAGGGTTGAAGAAAAGTCTTCTTCCCCCAGACAGTAGGTAAGGGTCAGCCTCCTCAGGGAACTGACCCTACCCCTAGTGAAGGAACTGCCACAGAGGTAGTCAGGCCTGGCCTGGCCACACCCCTGATGGCAGAGGACCATTCCAAGGTGGTACCCAGTCTGGAGCAGGTAACCTGCCCCTCTCTACCCTGCCTCAGTCAGCCCAGGGCTGCAGAGGTCAGGGAGGTCAGTGGACCCCCAGGGCCCCCTGTCCAGAGGAAGCCCCCATCAGCAGATTAGGGGCACCCAGTCTAGTAGCCCTAGCCAGGCGAAAATTCCTCTACACACTGAGGGATCCCCCATACCTTTATGTAGGGACCTCCCCCAGAAGGACTCTGGTAGGCAAGGGCAAACCTGGGACCAGAAGGTTCCAAACCTGCCATGTCCCTCCAGTAGTCCATCCAAAGGGACCCAACCCCCAGCTGTAGGCAGCCAAAGGTTGACCCTTAGAGCAAAGTGCAACTCAGTCATGGAAAGACAGGCATACATGGTGACCAGTGATCTGAGGAAGCTGAGGCCAACATTCCTAGGGCCTCACTTCCCTACTCAGACACCTCACCAGCCTTGTACTTTACCTAAGCACACCACAGGTAGTGATTCCCCATGGTGGAGACCCTCTCATACCCTTAGGGTGAGGGATTGCTTAGTGGACCATAAGACAGGGGGCAACCATGCTAGTGCAGGTGCTTCCTTATATGACTACTTAGTCAATGAAGGCTCAACTGGCCAAGGTTAGCCTTATCTCCTTTCGTTTGGGGGGTTATGTAGGAAGGTGGAATCTGACTATATGGTTGCCCCCACTTTTTTATGGTGTTTTGCTGGTTTATGACTTAGTTGGACTGGGATCCTGCTATTCAGGGCCCCAGCCTAGCTGCTTCCTCTCTAAAATGGTTTCCATGTGCCTTAGGCACATCACTGATTGGAATCTGGAGTGCCCTTATAAGTCCCTAGTATATGGTATACTATGTACCAAGGGCATAGGAACCTCAGAGGCCTACCAGGGGCTGCAGCATGTATTATGCCACCCCTGGAAGGCCTTCCAAACTGACACCACAGGTCTGCTACTGCAGCCTGGGTAAGGTGGTGCATGCACCCCTTACTGTGATATAGGGTACCTATATCACTAAATACATACACACATATAAACCTATAAGTCACTCCTATGGCAGGCCTTATCAATCCTGAAGGCAGAGTGCGTGGTTCCTATGTGAGGGGGTGCCCCTGCATGAGCAGGGCCCCTCTGCAGCGTTCTGAGACCCTTCTCTGATGCTGTTTGTAGTGCAGCCTGACCATATACTCTTAAGCGCATTATAACCTCGCGTTAATGCTAACTTTGGAATGGCTGCACCTAAACATGTCGTGTTTGGTGTCAAACATCTTGGAATACTACTCCCCGCCAATTCTGGTGGCGGGGGTAGCATTCCACCCTTCTAGAGGGAGAGACATGTTAACCCTGGCCTGGCCGGTAACTTCTTTCTAAAGCCTGGCATCACAAAATGGATGCTACTGCCACAGACACAAGTCTGGCCTCCTGCTGCTGGACGAAACTCCGGCAGGGGAGGCCTGGACAATAGGTTTCCTGTCCCAGGGAGGTGTGACCACCTCCCCAGACAGGATAATGTGTATTGGGGCTGGGCGGGAGCACTTTCGGGTGCTTTGAAGTCCTGCACTGGGGGCACATTTGGTGTCCCTAGTGCATACCCCAGTTCAAACCGGATCAGGGCTTGCAGCCCCTGCTTTGGCGCGAACTGGACAAAGGGAAAGGGGTGTAGCCACCCCTCTGCCCTGACCCACCCATAGGTGGGGCCACAGAGTAGTCCAACCCCTATCCTTAGTATAAGTATAGGAACCCAGTCCTTAGGACTTTAGATTATCCCTGGACGAAACTCTGAAACTGAATCCTGGACCTTCGACGCTCTACTCACGATTAGAGGAGAGAAGAATCTCCCTTGGGGTCAAGGAGTGACTCCCCTGCTTGGCAGGCACCAAAGAAGCATCTGTCCGGTTCGCATTTCTGAAGCTCCCGTCGGACGCCGAAGTCATCGCATCACCAGAGGTAGATTCTCAGACTTCCCCGAGGCTACCCTGAGTCCCCAGCAAAGCTGAGGCCCATGGCTATCGTGGGTGACTTGAGACCGTGACCCCTGGACACCGAGCACATTTGCAAGTGCATCCTCTTCTGGGTCTTCCAAAAAGTCGTGCTTTGGGCTCCTAGTAGCCCTAGCCTCCAGAACCACCTGCACCGAAGATCACTGGCCCCCACTCCACGAGTGTCCTGTAAGCCAGATCCACGTGCGGCGTCACGAGGCTCCTTTGCGGTCGCTAGCCCGTTGGCTAGTAGCCCTTAACGAAGGCCAATCTTTTTCTAACTTGGCATCCTGGTTGCTCCAGGCCTGCCCTCACTTACCTTCGCTGGGTGAGTTCCCCAGACCTTACTGGTCTGCACCATCGACGATCTTCCTCTGCATCGAGACTTGCCGTTGCCAAGGCTTGTTGGGTCCAATCCGGTCGCCGACACCTCAGCACTCGACAAACATTGTGTACCAGCCCGAATCCTGCTCCTGGTCACTGACAACGCCTCCTGGACCTCGTGGCTGAAGAGTCAAGACGACTGTCAACGCACCTGAAGCACTCGACATCGGTGGGCATCTGTCCATCGCCTTCCTGGTCACTGGCTAGTGACCCAGACTCTGTCCCCTCTGCTTTCAGGTTCTTCAGAACTCCGATCCACTCTTGGATCCACCCGGACACTTTTCACTTGGTCGCCAGCAGCACTTTGCAGCAGATCGCCATTCAAATCGACGACGAAACCCGACCCCGAAAGGCACCTATGCACCCGGCTTCCCTGGGTGAGGTAACACGAGTACTCCGGTGCTCCCGTGGGTAGAGACTCTTCAAAGTCCTAGATCTCAAAGGGTTTGGTCCAAGTCCTCTTTTAAGTGTGCCTTTTCTCTAATTTACCGATCACGACTTTCTCCATAGAAGTCAACGGCGTATCGCGGTTGTGTATTTATACTGCACGCGTCTCCCGTGGGTCCCCTGTGTCACTACCTTGGGTGGTTCCTTGTGGTCCAAGCACTTCTAGAGGCTCTAGGCCTAGTGTCTAGTTCAGTCGTGGTTCTTATACCACTTTATTGGTATATGGTTTGGTACGCTCCTAGGGCCCAAACGTGTATTTGTGCTATTACTGTGTTTAAATAACTTCTAACTTATGTACTTCGAACTCTAGCCTCATAAAGAGACTAGAGGGGTGTGTTTAGCAATAAATACATATATTTTGAATATATACCTGGTGTGGTGCTCTTTCATTTGGTCACTCAAGAGATTATAGACTGGTAAAACAAGCTGCTTTACATTCCTTCAAGACTTAGCCTGAAGGCTGCTCTCCATAGCTACCACTAGGATAGCTTTCAATAAGGTTGTCTTTAACCTATCTCCAATAAGGGGTTGTTTGGACTGGTGCAAGGTGCCCACTATAATTAGTGGACAGCATATACCAGGCCAACTTCTCACAGGTACCATGTACACTGGGACACTAGAACCAAGCAATCACCAACTGGTGAGCCCTAAAAAGGGTGAAACTGGTCCTGGGAGCTTGTGTTTCAGTTTAAAGAGGACCTGGCCTGGCTGTTCTGGCTGTTCCTATTGGAGCTGTGTCAAGATTGACTTGCATATAGCTTTCTCCAAACTGAGGTGGCATGGTGTACAAAATAAAAATGGACTGGGATGTGGCCTCGAGTAATTACTAGTGACTGAGAATGATTCAAGCATTCTGCCCATAACTTTTTTGTATACTTCAATGTGAAGGTTGAGCCTGTAAGTTGGTCATGCCTCTTGCACAAGCCTAAGAAAAAATAATGACTTGGCTGCAAGTGCTAAGATGATTCAAATGTAAACTGTTATTGGAAAGAATGAAGCATTGGAAGCTAATTTGATGAGTATGATATGATAACCAATGTGTGATAGATAACTGACTTTACTGAGTGATGCATTATTGGTGATGAAGGAACAGATGTTAATCGAGCGGTAGAGACACCAATTTCAGCTGAGTTGGAGAGCCCTCAGAAGACACCTAGTAGAGGCTCAAAGTCACTGCTGAATGCTGAAAATAGGCCTTTTCAGGTAATGTTTGCACAAAAAATTCAATTTAGAACAGAGTCCTGAAAATCCCTGCACTTTTCCTGGAGGGTGTGCCATCTAAATTTGAAAACAAATTGGACTCAGGAGTCAGCGAAGGGAGGCAGTGATGTAGAGTGACATAAAGATCTTGCTCTAAGATCATTGACCTTCATCCGAGTCAAGGGTTTGTCACTGTTCTTCTAGTTGCCATGCTAACTAATAGTCCTCTTTTGTTCTTTTGAAGTGGCTCTCTTTAACAGCAATGTTTGTTGCCAAACATTAGTCAGCTGTGTATATCTACCCATGCTGGCAAGAACCATAATCCTAAAACCACAGCCCTCTGCACTCCTGAGTCAGACAGGGTAGAATTTTATTATGTTTTATGTATGTACGTTTGTATACATGTGGGATTTATATAGCGCAAATCTAGACAAAAGGCTAAAAATGTAAAAACAGGAAGATGTTTTCGCAGACACCCAAGATGCCAAATTTAAAATCTACAAACCCTACTAACAATTTTGGTTTGTGCCTTTGGCCCTTAGTTTGAGCTAAAATGTGGAGGCCCAGTGACTAGCCATCCATTTCATGACAAATATCTCAGTGTTATCAGAAATCATTTTGACTCGGTGACTGCTGTCTACTCCCTGACCTCTGCCATACAGTGTTGAAAAGAATGGGCTGACACACTACCACCTCCATCCAAAGGATAGTCAGGTTATCTGTTTACCATCTGCTTATATGTAGAATACGAGTCCATAGAGTGGTTACGTTTTGTCAAGGCTTGGCGTTATAGTGAGTAGAGGAGAGGGCAGAACCTTGTGGCACTTCACAAATGGAATAGAGTTTCACTAAGGTGAAAGGTGTTTTGTGTGGCATTGAGTGTAGATAAAAAAATGAAAAGCCAGATAGATAGTAACAATTCAGTTCTAAATTCTTCCATCTTGTTGGTCACATATAATCTTATGGTCAGCATTGTCAAATGCCATTAAGAGGTATAACAAGATCACATCATTGACCCAGTTGTCATCTATTACAATGCATAGGCTATCTGATATGGCAAAACATATGTTTTCAGTGCTACTATTGAGAATCCCATATGAGCGTCATTCAGCTAGTTTGATCTCCAGTAATGCAGCGTTCCATTAACTTGGCCACCACTGGGATTGGGGACATGTGGTGATAGAGAACGGGAAGAAGTTGATTATGAACTTTCTTTAAGTAACAGAGAATACCACTGCTTGATGGAATGCAGGGGGAACATGTTGAGTTATTGATCCATTAAATATTTGTCTTAATGGGTTAGGGATCTTTTGGCATAACCTTTTTGATTAGATGCACTGGCCATTTGGCATTGATCTAACTTGGAACCTGATTTCAGGTTTTCAAGTACAGTGTAGACGTTTCTGCTAAGATGGCTGGTATCAATATCTCTGGTTTGTTAGAAACCAAAGTATGTCATCAGCAAACAAGGAAAACTGTTTTGTGGCATTGCCAAATATATCGGGGGTATTGGTTATATAATTTATAAGAGGTTCCATCATGAGAGCAAAATAAGGGCAATACAGGCACCTGTGTTTTGTGCTTTTAGACAAAAGGTAGCTGTTCAGATGTATTCCACATTAACTATAATTCTACCTGGTGGAGCCACAAAATTGACTATAAGTTATCATGTTTGATCCCAGACATTGTGTTTATCTGATACAACAACCCCCTAAGGACATCAAAACCCACACTATATATGCGACCTGTTGAAGGAGGGCAGGGTTTCCCCAAAATCAGACACTACAAATATGCATCTCACTTATGCTCTGCCTTAGAATGGTATTGCTCATCAATAACAAAACCATGGGTGTTGTTGGAGCAAGATTATTCCACCATTCCTTTACACAATGTCCTTTGCTGTCCATCTAGACATAGTGACCCGTACACTGAACCTCTTTCCTTTGTGTAAATCTTACTAGAATATTGGAACCTCGTAACTCGGAGGGTTGGTGCCACATTTCTCTCGCCATTAATGCTGTTCAAATACAATTCTGACATCTGTCCAGGAGTCACTGGCCAGACGTCCTGTCCAGGATGCACGTTTCAACAATTGGAGTGGGCACGATCCTTCATAATTCTCAATGTTTAGGTGATCTGTTTGATGGTAGGGAATTACAAGGCATGGAAAAGGGAGAGGAGTCAGAGATACAAAATACCCCCCACTTTGAACTATGTCACACATAACACTGAGTAAGCAAGGGAAGGAAGCAAGTTTGGAATTCATTCATAGGTGTTCCCCTTAAAGAGATTCTGTCACTAATAAGGCCGAAGGGCATGTTTATTATCTCACTTCATCCATTTATGCTTCTGTATGTTGTTTTCCCCTCTTACTTTCTTTCTCATATCCATTGTAGGCAAGTGCCCCTTTTCACATGGTCACCCCCTACTTTTTGCCTGATATTTGATGTGATTTGGACTGGAAGTGCACTGGGTTCCTGCTAACCAGGTCCCCATTGCCAGATCTATTTCCCAAAACTGTGCTATTGTTTTCCCCAATTGAAGATACCTTGTGCTCTCTGTAAGTCCCTAGCAAATTGTACCCCTGGAAGCTAGGGACTAAGATACTACACAGGGTCCCCAAGGGCTGCAGCACGAATTATGCCACCCTAAGGGACCCCTCACAAAGCTCATGAAAACTGTCTCTACCGGCTGCGTGTCTTGGTGCAGACAAAAAGTGAAAACATGACAAGGCACACAGCCTGTGTGCCCTGCCTGCCCACACTTCATGCAGTATAAGTAAGTCAACCCTATAGCAGGCTGAGCCATACCTAAGGCAGGGTGCACTATACTACATGTGAGGGCATAACTGCATGAGCAGATATACCCCCGTACTGGTCAGTTCCATTCCCACCAGTGCAAGTGATCAGGCAAACCATTAATTAAAGCATGTGCTGGACACTGGTAAAAACGAGTTCCCCAGCTACATGATGGCTTCACTGAAAACAGGGTTGTATGGTATCAAACATCTCATATTAATAAACTTACACTGATGCCAGTGTCAGATTTATTAATACATACACCCAGGGCCCTCAGATGAGCCCAACCCCTGAACTGGGCTACCTGAAGTGGATGAGACTTTTCAGAAGTGACCATCTTGATGATGACAAATTTAGGATCTCTAGGAAAGGGTTATGACCCTTCCCCCAGGAAGTGGTCATATAGGAGGCGTCGTGAACGCAAGGGTAAGCAGCCCATTGGCTACTACCCTACACTCCCCTAACACCCCTAAATTCAGTATTTAGGGGAGCCGTGGCACTAGGAAATCAGATCCTGCTGATCAAAAGAAGAAGAAGAGGGCTGAAGAGCCGCGAAAGCAAGAACTGCAGAAGAAGCAGCTGACTTGGCACCAGCCCTGCCGGCCTGTTTGTCTATTCTCAACAATTGCACCAAAGTTGTCTTGCCCTGCAAGCTGCTGATCCTCCGAAGTGCAGGAGGACTGCCAGCACTTCCCCAAAGACTCAGGAACCCATACCCTCCAGAGAAAAAACCCACCTTGAACTTTCCCACTGTGGACTTCACGATTCCGGCTGTGGCCTCTGTGTGCAAGCCCCCTCTACTGCGACTGCTCCTAGTGCAGAAAATCAAATGCATAAAGACACCTCTGCACCCGTCGCCCTGGGCCCTGGAGAAGAGGACCAAAGGTGTCCCCAAGTCCTTGAGCATCAGAAGAGCTGAGCCCCCTTGTTGGTTCAGCCCGACTGGTCCCCCAGTCTGAGCCTACATCCTCTTTTCTGACTGACCAATCTCCATAGACTTTAATGGGGCACCCGATGCTGTAAGGTAGCTCTGTACCTGGCCGCCCCAGTGCTGCCTGAAGTGAACTATTGGTGCTGCCTTGGACCGTGCCCCATACTCACCTTAATGTCAAGAAGATTGGTTCCATAAGTTGCTGTTGAGTGCCCGAATTCAATAAGTTTTTCCTCCAGAGGTTAACATTACCATGAAGTGCTTCAATTATGATTTAAAGTATCAAAAGTACCTCATGCCGAAAAATACTCCTCTGCTCCCAGATGCCCCAGTGCCTCCAAGGTGACCTGTTGGTGTAGCCTGGGACCTTGCCCTATTCTCACCTTAAGACCCGAGGAAGGGTCCTGCAAGTCGTTGTTAAGTGAACGTATGCAGCGTATGTTTTCTTCCTATTTAACATTGCAGCAAAGTGCTTCAATTAGGATTTAAAGTATCAAAAACCTGTTTTCTTCAAACCTGCTATTTTAAAAACTACTTACCTTATTGTGATGATCTTCGTGCCGAAAGTTATATAAAGATAAGTGTTATTTTTATAAATTGGTGTGGATCTTCTTATTGAGTCATGTGTGTCATTCATTGGCTGTGTGTGTGCAACAGATGTCTAACACTCCTCTCTGATAAGCCTAAGGCTGTTCGACCACACTACCCCCTAGAAGAGCACCTTGGGATTGCTAGAGCAAGTCCCTGTCCACTAGTAAGAGAATACCTTGACTCTTTGCATGGTATACCTCTTTTTGGCATACCATATAAAGACCCGGCTTCCTACATCCATCTATCCATTTTCCCTCCCTGCCTTCATGGTCTATCTTTCCTTCTCTCCATGCATCCTTTGGTTGTCCATAAATCCATCCATCTCCCACCTCCATCCCTTCCTTCCTTCTGTGCCCTCTTGTTCCATGTGTTCCCCCTCCCCAAAGAACCACCATACTTTCTAAGTGGCACTTATGAGCTAAACAATAATTGTTATTATTTCACTTTCACAGAATGTAACAGTGACATCCACCCCCGCAAAGGCTGCTGAAATGGAGGTTTCATGACACCCCAGCAATGAAACAGGCATAGAATTATTTGGCCTCTCTCTTACAGATAATTTTCACCTCACATAACTGCTGCACTGGGCAGGTTCAAGGACCTTTACAGAATTTAGAGGTAGGGAGCAGGATTCCATAGAGGCTTGTTCGTCCATATTCAATCAAAGAACAGGATTAAAATTCCTTAGCGTCTGCTAAGAAACACATATATGTACTCAACTGGGAACGAGACCGGAATGTCAAATTAGACTCAATGTGACACAACATTGGTGCTACAGCTGCTAAGTTATCTGTATGTTCTTTTCATAATGAAAATATGAATATATTTATACTGAGGTGGTATTTTACCACAACGGGTTGAAAGCAACGCTTAGAGACTCAGAAGTGAGCTGGAGGAGGTGGGTTATGACTAGACCATTATACATATGTGGTCGCCCTGCACTCATATCCAGGCTAACTGGGAAGGGATTTTAGCACATATTAAGGTGATCACATGGACATAATTTGCACTTACCTTAATTATTCTGTTTCTGGGTGAACCGCAATAGGATAGCATATACCGACTGAAAATCCTAACGGGAAAATTGTTTATATGCCTTCTCCTTTCTGATGCACTTAATACAGCAAATAACTGGAACCTATACACCATCCCCATTGACATCTATGCGGTGGATCAAACTGTGGAACATTTATGCTATGAAGAAGTTGTTGACCATTATAAACGATAAAGTGAAGAATTTAAAAGCAAAACATGGTTGCATTTCAAAACTCAAATGAAAAGGGATCATGTTAGTGCTAAAGGCTGCCCCGGGATGCAGGAGGCACTCACAAGTCGACTATATTTGAAATGCCGGCCTCGTCTGGAGATATTAGCACTGGTGATAATTCAGATGATGCATACTTAACACGTTACACAGATTCAGCATGTATTTGATTTGTATTTACTGTGCACACTGTCAAAATATGCAGTGTGCGACGCATTGTATGCACCATCTATGTTCTATACACTCATTTGATTCTTTCGCTACTACTTGAAATTATGAAAATAAAGATGTTTAAAACTGTGTGCTTAAAAGTCACAGCATACAAAGTGAAGTTGGCCACAACTTGAAGGAGTGAGAATGTCACACTTCACATGGACCCACTAAACATCTGTGCTGTCTTTGAAAGCAGCTGCTGAGTTCATGATTTGCCTGGTCTATAAGCGCAAGCCTAAGCAGGGTTTGGGATGGTGTGGTCTACCAGAATAGATGAGGAAATGTGTCCCCAAAGATAAGATTCAAAACAGCATTTCAACCAGCAGTCAATAGAAATAAGTAAAGTCTTATTCAAAAAGGTTTGAGATCAGTAAGTTGAAATCATGAAGATTTATAAAGTGCATAACAGAAGCAAAATATATCAAAGACAATAAAAATGTATGATAGGCATTAGACTCAGAAATCATTTCCCACAAAGGCCAACAGCATTTAAAATAGGTGCAGAATGAGCAACATCTGGAAAAATAGTCTGCATACAGAATATGCAGCAAATCAGTAGCAAATTGGACTGCATCACTAGTAGCTCAGGGAAGAGGCCAAAAATATCTGGCTCACCCCCATAAACATATCCTTTGATAACAAAATTCACTATAGAAATCAGTAAGAATCACACACTCAGCATAAGGTGGGCAAATGTATCAACATATCAAATCAGAATAAAGCATTAAGAGACAGTCATGTAATACCACCATCCTAGCACTATCCCTCTAAATGAATAATAATGAGTTCCTTCTGACCTAATGTCATTGGACATGTCAGAACAAATCTGGTTACATTGAAAATGGAAAACTTATGAATGTATAGACTCACAATAAACTAAATAGGAAAAGGCCTGGGAGTGCAACAATACAACTAAAGAACTCCACAGAGGATCTCCAAGAACAGCTTGCCAACACAAAGCATCAATGAACATTTTACTGTCATTCACTGAACCCAGGGCGGTGAGGGCTTGACACTTGTGTGCACAAGTCGTTGTTCTTGGATAATATTGTTCTCAATTCAAATAGCAACGCTCAACTCCCCGTGGCCCACCGCTTACAGGCCACAATGCTCAATGAAACAATACCAATAGGAAAGGAGCGTATCCCCTTCTTTCAATGTTATCAATCAATTATTGAATTTCTCAAAGAAAGTCCAGTCCACAGGCCATTTTTTCAGTTCCAAAGAATTTTTGTTCCAAATTTATTAAAGAGAGAACATCATATAATGTCATTCATTCAATTTCATCAAATCTTTTCAGACAATTTCATCAAATATTTTCAGCCTACGCGTTTCGTCCTAACCCGGACTTCATCAGGGCTGAAAAAAAGAAAATATATACACCAATCAATTCCATACAATGTGATTCATTATTATGTTATACATTATACTGATACAAAAGCACTACTCACAAAAATCAATTCAAACATACAATACTACATAAACTTTTAGATGCCTGCCTATCTCCATTCTAACAAACATACACGCAGGACGGGATTTTAATTAGTCCAATTGTCATTAATAATACACTTCATTAGTAAATCTTTAAAATTATCAAAATACTCTCTTCATATTCATAGACAACCTCATTTTTACATTCTTGCGCATTCGACATGATGATGACATTCAAATACCCAAGTTATTTACCTAAGAAAAACCTCCATTGCCTCATTGTTTCTCTCCTAAATACCAGGGACATCCCTGTTCTCTTACTTTGCATTATTATAAGCCCTTATTAACTATTGTTCACTGCTCATTAAGGAAAAGTCAGAAATTCTCCAAAAATATTCTAAATTTACCCAGAGGCCTACTGTGTAATTTTTTTAATGTAATGCCTATTTATGCACCTTCCTATTACCCTTAAATAATCTTTGAAAAAAGTACCTTGTTCAATTCTTGTTGGACCTTTATTCATATCACAAGTCAAACGTGCATCTTTTTTAAGCGCTCCCATGAATAACCTCTGTAAAAGTTCAAACAACATCTGCAATTACCACTTTGATTGTAAAATGTATCCCTTCAACTATTGCTATTTTTTAGAAAAACAACATACCTTTATTTCATGTAACCAATTTCTTATACATTCTTCACGATCAATCCGTAATTGACGTCCTGATTTTCACACTGTCTCATTCACGAATACTGTGTTCTGTATAAAAATATATTTACACCCATATTATACTCTAGTGCCGATCAACTGACAAAAAGCATAGATAATGCTTATTTCCCAATGTTATGTTATGTTATGTTCGATATATTTGTATAGCGCATGGCTGCCCCAACACCGGGGCGTCCCAGCGCTGGCGGACGGAAGGCCAGGGAAAGTGAAGCTAGACAGATGAGGAGACGGCCAGGTATGATCAGTTTCTGAATGCCCAAGGGACATGTGCGCACCATGCGTGCACACCGTGGAGCTAGATGGACGAAAACAGCCAAGTTTTGATCTGTTTTCTAAATGCCCAATGATCTTGTGTGCTGCGAGCGGCGAGAGGGATGGAGTTCCATAGGGCAGGGTCCAAGGCCCTAAATGAGCGCCCCCCAGCTCTGCTCCTACGCACCCGAGGAGTGCAGGCCAGGTACAGGTCTGCGGAGCGTAGAGCTCGTGCTGGGACATAAAATGTGCAGAGCCCCTGCAATATCTGGGGACCCTGGCCGTGTAAGATCTTATGGGTGGTGCAGAGAGTTTTAAACTGAATTCTCTGTTCGATAGGCAGCCAGTGAAGACGGCGCAAGAGATGAGAGGTATGACAGTACTTAGGGAGGGCGAAAAGTATGCGAGCAGCCGCGTTCTGTGCCCTTTGGAGTCTCTTAGTGACAGTTTTATTTACGCCAATCATGGTGCTACCCCTACAATTAACGCTGTCTATATTTAAACTCACCCTCCAACTGTTATCTATTTTAGTTTATATTTATAGATACACAGTACCTTGTTTCACATCAACAGTTTTTGCTCAGTTCTCACGATCTTCCTTATTCCATATTCTGTGGTCCTCTCTTTCACAATCACAAGTGCTGCATTCTGCGTAAAAATATATTTACACCAATGTCATCCTGTCATGACAATCTGCTGACAATAGGCATAATTAATGCATTATTGTCCTAATCCGGGAGCTACCTCTGCCCCACCCTACATACGTGTACCCAACATAGTGGTCTAAAGTCAGAATTCTTTAGTATAAACACAATTAATATCCACCATCAACTCATATCCCCACTATGGATTAAGCCATAATCAATTAAATCTCACTCCAAATCTATATTTCTCCTTTTCCTTCCTCCGTTATCCAAAATCAGGCCCCCAGCACGTATTTTTCTCACCTTCTCTACTTCAGTAAGTCATTCCCGTGAGCAGCCGGTCCGATAAATCCCGCCGTCTCAGAAGCTCCCGCTAACACTTTCTTTTAAAGGAAGTCTCCACCAATCAAATTCCAGCCATGTTCGTCCTCCTAACCAATCAAATTCATTTCTTTTCAAGCCTCCATATTAACTATTCATATGGTTTCCTATGTGGTCCGCTACCGTTCTTAACCAATCAAATTCCAGCCATGTTCGTCCTCACAACCAATCAAATTCATTTCTTTTCACGCCTCCATATTAACTATTCATATGGTTTCCTCTGTGGTCCACTACCGGTCTTGACCAATCAAATTCCAGCCATGTTCGTCCTCACAACCAATCAAATTCATTTCTTTTCAAGCCTCCATATTAACTATTCATATGGTTTCCTCTGTGGTCCACTACCATTCTTAACCAATCATATCGATTGCTGCTAACACCCACTTCCATGTAACAACTTCCTCTATTCACGTAGTTTCACCCGATTCATTTCCTGTTTACAACCGAGCTATTTTATTGGTTAGCTTACGCATATAACAACATCCTCTTTCTACGTGATTCATTTCCTGTTTGTAATCAAGTAATATTATTGGTTAACTTGCGCAACCTGCCCATGCGCTCATCTCCTGCTCAAATCTCCATTCTCTAAATTTACTCCCAACACCCATCTCCATGTTCCAACTTCCTCTTCCAAGTGATTACGCCCAATTACTATCCTGTTTGTGCCCCATTAATTTTATAGGTTAGCTTACGCTACCTGCTAGCCGCGCTCATCCCTTGGGTTGTAGTTATATTAATAGAGCATTAACGTCAACAATCTACTACAGTATGATGACGACTACTATTTCCACTGACTCAAATTCTTAGATAGTGGCTCAGGAAATGATTAATTTAAGAAATGATGTAATTCATTATCACTGTTTAGGCCCTGAGTCACCGACCTACATCTACTGATCCATATGGCTTCTTGCTGCCTTAATTGTAACTCCCAATCACCTCCCCTTGCTTTCGGAACAATTCTTTGAATACCATGAAACTTGATCCTCGCTCTATACTCATGATTCTCCCAAATATGTTGATATATAGGGGATCTCACGTCTTTATTAACTATTGCTCTCCTATGTTCTTGTATCCTAAGTTTCAAGGTGCGCTTTGTGCTCCCTATGTAGATCTTCAAACATTCACACTGAATTACATACACTACTCCGCAACTATTACAATTAATGAATTCATTTATATGGTATTTTTTCCTTGTATTGTAGCTAAATTCCTTAATGCGATTAATACCTAAGTCGCACATATTACATGCACCACATGTGAAAAACCCTTTCGGTGGAGTGGGGAGCCAGTTTCCTCCCTGTACGCGTGGAGGTTCCAGATAGTTCCTAGTGATTAAACTACCAATGGTAGGACATTTCCTGTAAGTGACCTTAGGCTTATCCGAAATTACATCCAATAGTCCTGGTACACCTTTTAACAAATTCCAATTCTTATTCAAAATCTTATATATTAGATTTTGATGCATACTATATGTTGAAATGAAAGCTACTCTTTCCTTTGCTTGATTTCTCTCTTTCTGCACTAAAGTAGACTCTCTCTTCACCAACTTCACCCTTCTTTTTGCTTTCTCCAAACAATCACGCGAATATCCTCTTCCTAATAGTCTAGTCTGTAATTCTTCTAGTCCTGTTTCAAAATCTTTCTCCTGACTGCAGTTACGCCTTATTCGTATCATCTCTCCATATGGGATGCCTTTTATAACTGCAGATGGGTGTGAACTATCAGCTCTTAAAATGGAATTCGTAGCTGTTTTTTTACGGAATATCTTGCTTTGCACTCTATTCTCAACTATAAACAGTTCCACATCCAAAAATTCAATCTTTTCTTTATGGTGACACAAAGTGAAAGTAACATTGAAATCATTGCTATTCAGAAATTCAAAATACTCTGATAACTCTCCATCTGTCCCTCTCCATATAACCAAAACAACATGAATAAAACGGCCCCAAAACAAAATGGAGTCCATCCACTTAGCTGCCCTCCTGCCCCAGGCATGCTCCCTCTCGAACCAACCCATGAAAAGGTTGGCATAAGAGGGAGCAAACCTGGAACCCATTGCCGTACCTCTTATTTGGTGAAACCATTCCCCTTCAAATAAGAAGAAGTTATTCTTTAGTATCAAAGTACTCATTTCAGCAATCATTGTTGAATGATCTAAAAGGCTTGCACTCCTGCTTCCTAAAAAATGATTCAATGCTTGCTCTCCTTTCTCATTCTCTATACAGGTATATAATCCTACAACATCAAGAGTCACAAAACTCATACCATCCTCCCAGACCACATCCTGTAACTTATTCAGCACATCCATGGTGTCCCTTTTATAAGAGGGTAAATTAATAACCAGTGGTTTTAAAAACAAATCCACAAATTCTGAAATATGCTCAGTTAGACTCCCCATACTGGAGACAATTGGTCTCCCTGGTGGATTGTGCAAAGACTTATGTATTTTGGGCAAAATATATATAAATGGAAAGGTGGGATTCATAACATTTAAATATTTATATTCCTGCTCATCCAATAAGCCTTGTTCCTTCCAGGTAAATAACCTTTCAGTTATAATCCTACCAGCTTCCTTGGTTGGATTGTAACTCAATCTCCTGTAACACCCCGTGTCACCCAGTTGTCTCCTCACCTCATTACCATAATCCTCCCTTTTCATAAGTACAATATTACCGCCTTTGTCGGCTTTGCGTATTACTATACTTTCGTCATTTTTGAGGCTAGTAATTGCTAATCGTTCCTCTTTGGACAAGTTCTCATTACATCCATAATTTCTCCTCCTCAATCTACTCTGTTCCTCAAGTCTATATAAATCTTCCATGGTTTTTTAACAAATAAATCAATTGCAGCATACTGAGGACCCTGCGGTGTAAACTTGGATACTGGTCTAAGGCCGCTAGTACAATCATAATCCACTGGAATATCTAACAGCGATGCCATGTCTTCCACCCCATATTTCTCACCCTCTGTTAATGAAACAAGCATTTGTACATCTCTTAAATGTGCTATAGATAATTCAGAGCCTCTACCTCTGGTATTAATGTCCACAGACTTATCAATGGTTGAGAAGAAACTTTTTAATTTCAATTCTCTTGCAAACTTATGTACATCAATTTCCATATCTGTAAAGTTACAATAACTATTAGGGCAAAATGATAAGCCTCTTTGTAACACTGATATTTCATGCACATTCAAAACCCGATCAGATAAATTGATGACTTTTAAATCATAATCTTGTCCAATTAATTCATTCTCACTTATTCCCTCTCTTACTTCCTGAATTTGTCCTGGCTGCGGGGCCTATCCTTGTACTGTCTGTGCTTCCTCTTGCCCCGCCTTGTTCTAGAACCACTTTTTTCTTTCCCCTTCTTATCCTCTGAATTTCCTCGGAAAAAGAGGAGCATTTAGCTGGTCTGGAATCCGTTGTACTAGCTGCCCCCAATTCCTCGCTGGACGACATGTCCAAGCTGCTATAGTTAACAGAACTCAAATCACTTTGTACTTTTACTGCTTTCAGTGTCAGAGAGAAATAATAACATGACGAAAATATGGTTGCTTCTAAATCCAAAATGGAGTCAAGGGCTAATATGCTAGAAGAACATAGTTCGATATATATTACAGCCTTATTGTTTCAATTGCAAAGTATTCATGGTACAAAGCAAATAATATTTTAAACTGAAAATAACACCAACAAATCGCCCCTCTGATTATTATAATAATCATCAAACTCCCACTGCCACAGTTTATAAACAGTTTCCATCACTTTCTGTCTCATGCATCTCAATTCTCCCAATGCCTTGATGTCATCATATGCTTGTTCTTTAATATTTTCCACCTCAAAATCTTCATGTTTCCTCTTATTTGTAGACATTACAGTCACTTTCTTTTCACACCCAGAATTTATTTCCTCTTTGCAACACATTGCTTCAAGCATTTTAAACAAAAGAATGAAACCAATTACAATATATAGTACAATTATTTAAATAGTTAATATAGTACAAAACATACTCCCTCTATACTGTCAAACCACTCACTGACCTTTGCAAATCCCTTTCCAGTCTCACTAAACCAAGAACCAACTGATTCCCACTGATCATATTCTTTAAGAGCCTTTACCTCATGCGAAATATTAGAGATATTATTTTATATAGTTATTAAATAAGCTTACTTTTACCCTCAAAACACAGACTCCACCCTCTTTTGCAATCAAAATACCTAAAGCAATACTATTTTGCATGATCATAGCTCGCATATCCATTATTTCATCATGAATATGAGTTATTGCTTCAGCAGTGTTAGAAGGAAAGTGTTAATAGCCTCCTAATCTCTGCATCATTTAAAGCCACAGCAACAAACAGACTCTTAGCACCAGCACATCTAATAAAATGTGTCCTAAGCCACGTTTCACTCTTTTCAAACCACTAACATCATTCACTTCATTCACATGGTAAACCTGAGGGAACACCAAAGCAAGATAGCAGCTTCCCACCCAATTATGTGGCAGGTTAAAATGAGCAGTCATATCGAATACATAATATATTCCTCTCAAGATGAGCTCTTCACCAATCAAAAACTCATCAGCAACTTCTTTCACACCCACTATCTCCAACTAGTTCTATTGGACTACTAGTTACCATATACAACACTCCTTTTCTCTTTTGCTCCATCCTCAATCCAGGATTCACATTAGAATTTCAAACGTTCTCTTCAGCCTCATTAATTTCACTTGCATCTTCCCAATTTCTCATAATTGTCACCTTTCTTTCATTATATTCCTTAATAAATTCACACTCTTTTTCACTCAAACTAAACACAAGCTCATTTTTACTAAACTTAGCATCTGAGTTACGTTGTACAATTTGTGTTTCTCAGGATCTTCAGATTCAGAAAATTCTTCCAAGGTAGCATTGAAATCCCAAAAACATTAGCTAGAATCTCTTTACCATGAAAGATGTTAGCAAGCACATTACAGGATAATGAATAAGAAATAGGCAATTGTAAATAAGTTTTCCCCTCTGTTACTCATGTAGATAAGTAAGTGCATATATAACAAATATTTTCATTCAGGATAGCAGTATACCCTTCTGATAGATTCAAATATAAATTCACTTTAAAATTACCTATATGCATATCTCTATGTGTCATCTTCATTCTTGACATATCATTGTGCGTAGTGTTTATTTCAACTTGTGGTGGTGAAACATATCCAACTGGAGAAATCAAGCACAACAACAGGCCAACTGATATTATTATCATCGTCAGTAAGATTATACTTAAAATTGTGCTGCATCTCTGCTTGCCTTTTACAATCTTTCTACTAAGCAAAAATAAACAAAAACAAAAAATGATTCATGCTTACAAATCAGGAATCAATCTTCGAGCACTACAGAATGTTCAATTCATAGATTTAGTCCATAGTGTTCAAGAAACCCAAATCTTTGACTGGGTACCTAAGGTAAAAAACAGATCACTTTCTAACTATAAAGATTCATTTAAAAAATCCATCAAATCTTTTTTTTATTAGTTCAGAGTGGTTCTTCTTTCTAAATTACACTGGCAACTATTTGTCGAATCATAGAATTCCACATCTTATTTGTCATCCACAGAGGCTGATGTTAAATCAGTCCTTTCAGGAGATGTGTTCTGTCTGTTTGGTACATATACTCATTTTTTAATTCTGTTTATTAGATTTACAACTTTATCATTCTGAAATAGTATAAATTGATAACATGATTTCAGTAACAACCACACATAGCTCTTGTCAGTCTTTTGGCTGAAGGGGATTCATTTTCACTATTGTCAAAGTTTAATTCAACTGGTCTGGCTCTTGTCTGATTGACTCTGGTCTTTGATTTATTGGGTACAGTCTTTTGCTTCTTCTCACTGCCCAAGTCACTTGTCTCCTTGATGCCCATTCTCACTTTCAGATTATTTTGTGATTACTGCTGAGCTTTCTTCTTCTCTTGCAACTTGATTTGTGCCCTCATCTGTAATAGCAGGTTGCACACTGTAAACCATGGGCATTCACAAACATTTTCCCAGGGGCTTCAAAGTGTGATCTGTAGTGTGCCCGAGGGCTGCATTGATGCCAGCAGGGTGGGAGTGGGGATTTGTAAGGAGAGGGATTAAGGTGGGCGCTATTGCTAGCTTTGGAGATTCAAGTGTAAAAAGGAAGTAGCTTGATTATTGTATTGGAAAGACATAGAATTGCACAATTTGAAACTAGAAAACCTGGGCTCAATCCTGGCCTCCCCACTTGACCAAATTGTGTGATCTTAGACAATGGTATAATTTCAATTTGCCTCTTTTTTCTTCTTTGTGACATACAAGAGCACTTTGAAATACATGAGTTCAGAATATGCACTGTACAAAGCCACCTTGTGGGTTTGATTTCAAAACTATACTGTTGTCCATTTATAATAAAACCCAGACCTCCCAGAAGGTTCTATGTGACCACTGACTTGCATCATAGTTCACTATTGGCATTGTTGTCAGGGTGGGTAGAGGCACTATACTTCTGAATGCACTGATATAATCTGATGTACTAAGGTGAAACACATTTGCAATGAAATGAAAGATACTTTTTGAATTTTGAAGAGACTTTATCATATTTTTGTATGTTTGTTGCAAAATGTCTTTAAAAAAATAATGCTTATCTAAAGTTAAGTGATGCAGGACATCTTATTTGCTTCTGCTCTTTTACTTCAGTTAGTGTAAATAAACACTTGTTTGCCATTTATTTAACATCTTTCTGAATGTTACTGCTCGACCAAATAAACAGCAGCCCAGTGCAGTCATTCTGCTGGGGGCCTCAAGTGAAGGTCAGGAGGGCCGCATGCGGCCCCCGGGCCGTACTTTGAGTGTTACTGCTGTAAACCACTTCCCTTTGGGGTTTTTTGAGACTCAAATTTTCAGCTTCACTCCTTTCCCACAAACCACAGTTTCTATTTCTTGTGCTTTTTGTTGTTTTTGTTCATGATATGTTTCTGTTTCTTGCTGATTTTGATATTCATTTTCTTCACTTCCTTTGGATCTTCTCCCCTCCCTGGATCCATGCAACAAACTCAAGCTTGACACTGTGAATCAGTGGTTGTTGTCACCACTTCTTCATCTGCAGTCTATACTCTCTTTGTGTGAGCTGCATGGATCCATTGTTGGATACCAGCTCACTTCACAGCAGTGCTTATCACAAGAATCACTTGGTGGGGGGGCCACAAGATTTTCGAACGTGCTTCTTCACCAGTACCCAATTGCCAGGTTAGAGCAAATGACAGAAAACTTATTTTGTTGCTGGAGTTGCCAAACGTACCTGATGAGAAACAGCTAGCACAACATAAACCAAACCTTTGCAGTTATCCAAACAATGTCATCACTTAGTGACACAAGTGCAGCTGAGAGGATACAAGGGATTTGCATAGCCCTTCGCATAAGAACCTCATGTGGCGAAAGCCCATTCTTTCTACCTGGAGTGCTTCTAATGCTCATCAATACAAGTAGAAGTGTGTCTGGCCATTTAAAAAATGTTGAGGCACACACCTTAGCTAGTTTGGATTATATATTGCCATTCAATCTCTCAACCACTCATGCTGCTTCCTGTCTGTAACTACAATGGAACTTCTGTTCAATTTGTAAAGCTGTGTATATTAACTTCAGAATTACATTTTTAAAATGAGCTCCTCTGTCTCTTTCAATAGAAGCAGGCCTACTGAATCTAGTAATCAACTCCCTCAATAGTAGTTTGGCCACTGTCTTGCTGTCACATCTCCTAGTTGGATAGGCCTCCACCTACAAAAACAAGCAAACTATTATTACAATGTACCTAGGACCATTGTGAAGACATTTTGACATAATCAGCTTGTATTCGGGTAAATGGCCCCACTAACTTTCCCCAATGACTCACAGTCACCATAATTTGTTTGCCTGACTTAATAAGTTGACTAGTAATGCTTCTCTGACACAAATCTTCTGCTATAGATCTGACATGAGGGTTATTCCAATATTTTTTTTAACTCCTCACTATTGCGTCTCCACTCACATGTTTTGGGACATGAATCAACCAGGCCATTGCTGGTATTGTATAATTAGGGAGAGCATATTTATTTTCAGCTGTTATCCAAACATCATTAAAATTGTTTTGCAACCAGCTGTCTGTACCTTTTCTTTTCATCTTCCAGTACCTCCTCTTTTAGTTCTCTAAACTCACTCAATCCTGTTAGTACTGGATTCACCAAAAAACAGATCACGTTAGTTTCATCAATTTCATTTTTACATTGTTCCCATTCTTTTGAATTGATTGTTAAAGTTTCAAGAGTACAATATCTAGCAATCTCATCTGTGTAGCAGTTGCCCATGATGACAATATCATCACCACTTTTACGAGCAACACACTTTACGAGGATATTGAGTGCACTCTGCACTCTGCATGAGCGACTGTCCGATCTTCAGGCCCACAAGGAAGACCTGGAGAATAGATCCCGCCGTAATAACATTCACCTGCTGGGAGTCCTGGTGGGCGCCGAAAACTCTGACATACAGAGTTATGTCCAAGCGCTGTTCTGCTTTATTCTGGGCCATGACGAAGACACTACCTTGCAACTTGACAGGGTCCATTGGGTGGGTCGTCTGGTGGGCCCCAACACCAAGCCTCTGGACATCTTGGCATGTGTACATGACTTCCAGACCAAAGAAGACATTATCAGGAAGGCCAGAGACTTGCACCATTTACACTTCCGGGGTCATCAAATTGCACTCTTTCAAGACATCTCCGTGCTCACCCTCCAACGCCGCAGAGACTTTAAACTGATTACTGAATTCTTACATTCTAAAGAGGTCTCCTACGGGTGGTCACCTCTTTAGACTGTTCTTTCACTGGGAGGGCCAATTGTTTAAAGCAAGACACTGTGAGAGAACACCGCATCCGTGGCCTGCCCGTGGACCCTCCTGCCCGCTCAGTGCCTGGTTCTCCTCCAGGATCCCCCCACGCATTGCATTCTGGCAAAAGGCAGGTAAACTCAAGCGACACCACCACCCTGGCCCGAATGAAAGAGCTCAGGAACGACAAGCTGTCCTGGATAGACTGACATCGAATATTGACAAGCACCCCACATCACTCTCCATACTTTTGATACTTGGCACCGTTGGCATATGTATATGCCCAGGGAATCTCTTTTGTTGCTCTGGTCTGGAGCGGCGGAGGGGTAGCGCCAAATCAGTACACCTTGAAGTTCGTGCATTGCCTCTCCAACTGGATCATGTCCCAATTGCAGTTTTCCATTGTTAATGGACTTGTTTACCACTTAACTTTGTTTCTAATTTTGTTGGGGTTTTGTTATTCTTCACTCCTTCACATTCCACATCCCGACCTACACCACATACGAGCAAGGACTTAAATGCTCCCCCATGTCAGGTTTTGCCTTCCCTGGATGAAGAGCGTTGCACTGGGAGGTGATGACATAGTCTCTATATACTCCGACCCCATGGAGATTAAAATGACCTGCCTCAATGTTCGAGGCCTCAATAACCCGACCAAGTGAGCTGCAATCCTGTCCCTCTTAGACCGATCTGGCAGTGAAATCTGCTTACTTCAAGAGACATGTCTCCTTCCCAAGGATGAACAGAGAATGAAATCCCACTGGTTCCCATTCCAGTTTCTGTCCTCAGGGCCTGTAAAGAGTGAAGAGGTTGCAATCCTTTTGTATGGAGGTTTCTGGGGAGACGTCCTGGGTAAGGTGGCGGAGATTAAAGGTTGGATGCTCGCATACCATATACAAGTGGGTCATCTCCCTATCACACTCGTCTCCCCATATGCACCCAATTACCAGCAGGTCAATTTCATAATAGGAACCCTGATGTCCATTTTGCACCTCCCCTAACACGGACATCATAGTTGGGGGTGACCTGAACCTCGTCATGGATATGGACTTAGACAGATCTGGTCAGATTTTCAGTCAGACTGGGTCCTTCCCACCTCAGGGACTACGGTGGTTGAATGATTGTGGTTTAGGAGACATTTGGTGGTACTCCCACCCTAATACCCATGATTACACATACTACTCTGCAGCCCATAAAACATATGCCTGCATCGATTACTATCTAGTCACTTCCACAAACAAGCACTTGTCCAAGATGTGTTCATCGCCTCTATGTCCCTATCCGATCATTGCCCCCTTCACAATGGTTATTCAGGTAAACCAGGGTGATGTCCGGCCCTATCACTAGAGACTCAGAGATGCCCTTATCCTGTCCGAGACCACGGTCACTGCGATCTGCAATGTGATTGCCGACTTCCTCTGGAATAACGACATGGGGGAGACGTCTGTGGCCTCACTCCGGAAAGCACTAAAACTGATAGTCAGCAGCAAATTGATAGCTATCTCAGCAGCAGACAATTGCCGCCGGAGAGAGAAGCATTTAGGCTTGGACCAAAAGATCCTAGAATTGGAAGCTATACACAAACGCACCAGGGCCTCAAAGGTGTGGTGGGATCTAGAGAAGGCGTGCCTACAACTCAATCGCCTAGACCTCGACAGGGCAGAGTACGCAATAGCACATCTTAAGCATAAAGGTTACTTGGGGAGCTGCAGCTGTGCAGAGATGTTGGCCCATCGCCTCTAAGCTAGAAAACATAGGGAATCTGTCAAAATGATACATAACAATGAGAGTACCGAGATTTGTGAGTATATACAAATCACAGAAGTATTTCAGGACTTTTACAAAGCACTTTACAAGGCTCAAGAGAGTCCTGCGGACGGTATTCCGGCATACCTTGAGGCATCCCCGGTGACCTCCCTCACTTCATCTAACACTGACAGCCTGGAGAAGTCCATTAAGATCAAGGAAGTGATCTTGACCATTGCCAGATTGAAGCCATTAAAGGCCCGGGGGCTGATGACGACTCCTCCTAATTCCACAAAATATTCTGCCATGACTCAGCCCCACTGCTCACATGGCTTTTTAATTCCTTCGCATATACCGTGACCATCACTGACATCATGCTCGAGGCGTTGATCTCTATTATTCCTAAGCCAGGTAAAGACACCACATTATGCAGTTCCTATAGACATATCTCTCTTCTTAGCATCAATGCCAAGTTGTTTACAAGTATCCTTACCCATTGCCTTAATCGTCTTATGCCTGGTCGATCCTGACCAAGCCGGTTTCATCCCCATTCGCCAATGTGTATACCCCACCTCATAGACAAGATCCGCCTGTCCCATAAGGAGGCACTTCTACTTTCAACCAATGCCAAAAAGGCATTTGACATGTGTGAGAGGGATGGGCGGAAAATAAAGCGAGGAGGTCTTACAGGCTGTTGAATGATGGCTTCATTTATTTTACCAGGTTAAAACAGAAAAGTCTAATTGTCCAAGGTGAGGTGGTTGGGAGAGGAAACCGCTGTCGTGTTCGCCCAGGATGCTGTTGGTTCTGGCTCTACTCGTCTTCTTCTTCTCAGGATGAGGGTGACACAACCCCGGGTAGACAAAAGGAGAAAAGGCGGTCAATACGGCTGTCCCTTTAGGGAAGGTGAACATAAAGTGCAGATCGTGCCGTCACCGTGAATATAATCAGGAAACAAAGAGTAGGGAGAGGGAAGGTTTGGAAAGACTAATCCTATGTGCACCCCTGGTACGTGCTGTCAGGACGGTAAAAACGAAGGAACAAAACTAAAAGGAAAAACAACCTATTAGTCTGTCGGTCTTTTCCTCGCGTTGAACTCCTTTTTATCAGGGTATCAATTCCAAATTGGTGTTTGTTCGGGAAAACGTGGTTATAAGGCTTGAGGTGTTGTACAGATTGACTTAGTGAAGGTTGTGAGGGGAAGTGAGGGGAAGGAAGAGAATAGGTGTCCAGAATTATCACCCCCCGTCCGTGAACCCTGAGTCCCTTGGACTCGCCGCCCCCTCCCTTCCTGTTTTACTATGTCCCTTGCCCCGATTCACGTACCACAGGGGCCGCAGCTCTCCTGAGCTGCAGTGGCGTGGCAGCGTCCTCCGGGGGTGTCCACCACTCTTCGGTCCACTCCTCCCGCTCAACACCGCCTCTCTCCGCGCCTCGTTGGGGGTCCTCGTCTTCTTCTCGTCCTCGCTCCCAGATCGGTTCGTCTGCTTCTCGTCCTCGCTCCTGGAGATGTTCGTCTGCTTCTCTTCCTCGCTCCTCCGTGGTGCTCCGTTCTGTTCCTTCCGACTCCCGTCTTCCGAACACACACACCTCGGCGTCTTCTGGGATCTCCCTTTCTGCTACTAGCTCCGCCCCATGCCTCCGAGAAGCGTTAGTCCATTGGCTGTTGCTAGGAAGGGGGAGTTCCTCGTCCTGAATGGGAGAAGGATCGAAGGCAGTTAACTCTTTCTGTGCCATTACCGCACCTTCGTTAGGCTGTTCCCGTTTCATATAAGGATTCATCGGGTGGCAGCCCAGGTCTTTCTCACATCTCCCTTCCCTAACATTCTTGCCAGCAAGAACAAAGTCAAGCGGATACCGGGAGAGATAGTCAGCGTTTGTCTGTTCTTTTCCCTTCCTATGTTTGGTGTGAAAACGATAGGGCTGCAATGCGAGGAACCACCTCAATATCCGGTCATTGTGTCCCTTATTCCTGGACAACCACGCTAATGGGGCGTGATCGGTGAAAAGGGTGAATTCCCTCCCCTCAAGGTAGTATTTAAGGGATTCCACCGCCCACTTGATGGCGAGAGCCTCCTTCTCGATGACCGCATTGTTTTTTTCACAAGGAAATAACTTCCTGCTGATATATAGGACCGGTCGCTCCCGACCCTGAGGGTCTAATTGGGACAACACTGCTCCCAAGCCTGTGTCGGATGCGTCTGTCTGTAGAATGAACGGTCGCGAATAATCAGGACTAAGTAACACCGGGTGACATGTCAGGGCGTGTTTTAACTGTTGAAAGGCTTGGAGAAGAGTGGGAGTGGGGTGTTTTAGTTCTTTTTCTGTCTGTACGTTCTTCTGGAGAAGATCCGTCAGAGGAGAGGCTGTTTGAGAAAAGTTGGAAATGAACCTCCTGTAGTATCCCAATATCCCAAGAAATGCCCTCAGCTCCTTTTTTGTTCGTGGAAACGGGATATTGGCGATGGATGCTACCTTCTCGGTCTGGGGTTTTATATATCCTTCCCCCAAAAGGTGGCCTAGGTATTTCACTGAACGGGCCGCAAGCCTGCTTTTGGCGAGGTTTATAGTCAGCCTGGCTTCTTTCAAGGCTTGGACAATTCTTTTCATGTGGGTCAGGTGTTCAGTCCAGGTGGAGCTATAGATGACGATGTCATCTATGTACGCTGCTGAAAACGTTGAACAAGGTCTTAGCACCGTGCTCATTAATCTTTGGAAGGTGGCCGGAGCCCCATGGAGACCGAAGGGAAGAACGGTGAAATGGTACAACCCGCTGGGGGTGGCAAAGGCGTTTTTTTCTCGGTCTCCGGGGCTCAAGGGCACCTGCCAATACCCCTTGTACAGGTCGAGGGTGCTAATATATTTGGCGTTTCCTAAGCGCTCCACCAATTCATCGACTCTCGGAAGGGGGTAGGAATCAAACTGGGAGATTTTATTCACCTCCCGAAAGTCGATGCAGAATCTTATGGATCCATCTGGTTTGGGTACGAGCACTATGGATGAATTCCATTCACTGTGGGAGGGTTCGATGATGCCCATCTTTAACATTTGTTGCACCTCTCTCTCTATTGCCAGCCTACGCGACTCTGGTATACGATAAGGGCGCAACTTCACTTTTGCGCCTGGGGGAGTTGAAATGACATGTTCCGTCAAATGCGTTCTACCGGGGTGTAGGGAGAACACCTCTTGTTGGGGTCTCATTTGGGTCTTGAACTCTTCTCTTTTTTCCTCCGGAAGTTCCGGCTCTATACTCTGTACAAATAGGGGTTCAGGACTCTGGGTAAGTCCTAACTGCACTGGAATGGCCCCCTCCCATTTCTTCAGGAGGTTGACGTGATATATTTGTGTGTTTGTTTTTTTCTGGGGATCTAGTTCCAAACGGTAGGTAACCGGGGTAACCTTCTCCACAATGCGATAAGGGCCTTGCCACTGTCCCAACAGCTTGTGGTCGGAGGTGGGCATCATCAGGAGCACGTAATCGTTAAGGTCAAAGGAGCGGATTTTGGCTTTTTTATCGTATTGGGCCTTTTGGGATGACTGGGCCTGTTCCATGTGTGTTTTGACTATGCTTCTGATCTGCCCTAGGTGGGTTTTCAGATTTAATACGTATTCTGGAAGTGGTTTTACCCCCTCGGGCTCTTCTTCCCATTCCTCCCGTAGCATGTCCAACAGCGTGCGGGGTTGTCTGCCATATAGTAGCTCAAATGGTGAAAACCCAGTGCTTTTTTGTACTTGGCATCTAATGGTAAAAAGGGCCAAAGGGAGCATGTCCTCCCATTTCCGTGTCTCAAGGTTTAACAATTTCTTCAGCGTTGTCTTGAGGGTGGCATTGTAGCATTCCACCAGCCCATCAGTCTGGGGGTGGTACGCGGACGTACGAATCTGCTTGATATTTAGAGAGAGACATACCTCTCGCATGAGGCGGGACATAAAGGGCGTTCCCTGATCGGTAATCAGTTCCTTGGGGAACCCTACTCTTGAAAAGATGGTGATCATGGCCTTGGCGATGTGGGAAGCGTTAAGTTGGCGTAAGGCCACTGCTTCTGGGAAGCGGGTGGCATAGTCAACCAACACAAAGCGACAACCACTACGGGAGGGTAGTAGGGGACCTATGATGTCCATACCAACCCTGGAAAAGGGTTCCTGTATAATGGGTAAGGGACGTAAAGGAGCTCTGGCTGGCAGGGACCTGCTGTTTTTTTGGCATATAGCGCATTCCCTACAATACCTTTTTACCTGGGAATAGACACCGGGCCAATAAAACCTCTTTAATATCGTATTTTCGGTCTTCTCCTCCCCGAAGTGTCCTCCCAGCAGGTGACTGTGGGCCAGGAACAAAACTTTCTCCCTATAGGGTTGGGGAACCAGTAATTGAATTGGGTCATCCCTCCCCCTTACGATATAGTAGCCCTTTCTTCTCAAAGAACTGTGGACCTACTTGCATGGGAACCTCTTCACTCGTGGCCTTATTCCAGGCCTCACGTAATGCGGGGTCTTCTCGTTGTGCCTCTCGAAACCCAGGTTCGAACTGCCATACAGGGACATCCTTGTTCTGGGTCAGGATGACTTGTCTCCAGTATTTCTTTTCCCTCTTTTTCTGTTTCCCACTCTTCCGTGGCTTTCCTGGGGGACAATCTGGCTCAGACTCCTGAGAAAAGGGCGCGGACTTCCTCCATTCCTCCCCGTCCACCCAGGTCTCCTGTACAAGGTTAGACATGTGCGGGTAATCGTTTCCGATGACTAAAGGCTCGGGTAAACGGGGTATGAGTCCTACTCTTAAGGGCAGGGCGGTCAGGGAGGGGTCGTGTTGGACCTCTATCTCGGTGGTGGGATATTAACGGCTGTCCCCATGCACACATTGAATGGTGACGTACCCTGAAGGAGTCGGGTCCCCCCTGGGATAGCTTGGGGTTGGATCACGCTTTGCAAACACCCAGTGTCAATCAGAGCCTGTCGTTCTTCCCCATTAACCCTTACTGTTCTATGGTAGAGAAGGTGTGTCCCCGAAGGGCTGCAGTAGTAATTACGCACCAGCCCTACCTCCATGGGTTCTTCTCTCTGGGGACAGAATCGAGCTATGTGACCTATGGTACCACAATTGAAGCATTTAGGGCCTTGCGGGATGGGGGCTCGGGGAGGTATCACGATGGGCCCGGGATGAAGGGTGACCGATTCCGGTTTGCGTAAAGGCTGGGGGGGTCTGGAAGACTTGATCGGAGCAGTCGAATGTTTCCAGTGCACATCTTCGCGTACCCTTTGGGATTCTTGTGCTCTGTGAAATGCGCTGGCTATGTCAATAGCCCTGTCCAGGTTCAGTCCAGTATGTTGTCTTACCCATTTCTGTACATGCGGATATAGGGAGGACAAATATTGCTCGAGATATACCTTCTCCATAATCTCCTCTTTAGTTGAGAGATGAGGCTTTAGCCACCTGTCAGCCATATCCCTCACCCTATAGGCCAAGGCACGGGAGTCTCCTGAGGACCCTCCTTGATCTGGCGTAGGTGTATACGGTAAGTGTCATTGTCTATACCCAGTCTCTCAAGGATGTTCCTCTTGACATCATCATATGGCGTAAGGCCCAACGGATTAACAGCCTGATAGGCCGCTTGGAGCTCTCCCGATAACAGCGGACCCAAGTATTGTCCCCATTTATCTTGGCCCCATCCGGCGGCCCTAGCCATACGTTCAAAATTGGCAAAAAAGAAATCAGGATCCTCTCCTTCGACATATTTTTGTAGGACCATGGAGGGGAATCCTGCTGTACTCCTCTGTTGCCTTAGTGTATCCGCCAGTTTTACGATCATGGCCTCTTGGGTCTGACTTTGTTCCGTAAGGGATTTATGCAGGTTCGCCCGGTCCCCTTTGGCTGCAGTCAGAAACCTCTCCATGCAGCGTTCTAGCTTCTCTTGGCTTTCAGCCATCTTTCTCACGGCTGCCTCCATTTCCCCGATCCCACTTCTGACACCAGATGTGAGAGGGATGGGCGGAAAATAAAGCGAGGAGGTCTTACAGGCTGTTGAATGATGGCTTCATTTATTTTACCAGGTTAAAACAGAAAAGTCTAATTGTCCAAGGTGAGGTGGTTGGGAGGGGAAACCGCTGTCGTCTTCGTCCAGGATGCTGTTGGTTTTGGCTCTACTCATCTTCTTCTTCTCAGGATGAGGGTGACACAACCCCGGGTAGACAAAAGGAGAAAAGGCGATCAATACGGCTGTCCCTTTAGGGAAGGTGAACATAAAGTGCAGACCGTGCCGTCACCGTGAATATAATCAGGAAACAAAGAGTAGGGAGAGGGAAGGTTTGGAAAGACTAATCCTACGTGCACCCCTGGTACGTGCTGTCAGGACGGTGAAAACGAAGGAACAAAACTAAAAGGAAAAACGACCTATTAGTCTGTCGGTCTTTTCCTCGCGTTGAACTCCTTTTTATCAGGGTATCAACTCCAAATCGGTGTTTGTTCGGGAAAACGTGGTTATAAGGCTTGAGGTGTTGTACAGATTGACTTAGTGAAGGTTGTGAGCGGGAAGTGAGGGGAAGGAAGAGAATAGGTGTCCAGAATTATCACCCCCCGTCCCGTGAACCCTGAGTCCCTTGGACTCGCCGCCCCATCCCTTCCCGTTTTACTATGTCCCTTGCCCCGATTCACGTACCGCAGGGGCTGCAGCTCTCCTGAGCTGCGGCGGCGTTGCAGCATCCTCTGGGGGTGTCCACCACTCTTCGGTCCACTCCTCCCGCTCAACACCGCCTCTCTCCGCGCCTCGTTGGGGGTCCTCGTCTTCTTTTCGTCCTCGCTCCCAGATCGGTTCATCTACTTCTCGTCCTCGCTCCTGGAGATGTTCGTCTGCTTCTCTTCCTCGCTCCTCCGTGGTGCTCCGTTCTGTTCCTTCCGACTCCCGTCTTCCGAACACGCACACCTCGGCATCTTCCGGGATCTCCCTTTCTACTACTAGCTCCGCCCCGTGCCTCCGAGAAGCGTTAGTCCATTGGCTGTTGCTAGGAAGGGGGAGTTCCTCGTCCTGAATGGGAGAAGGATCGAATGCAGTTAACTCTTTCTGTGCCGTTACCGCACCTTCGTTAGGCTGTTCCCGTTTCATATAAGGATTCATCGGGTGGCAGCCCTGGTCTTTCTCACACCATGATACATTGGTCCCATCTCTTTGTGACTTTAAAACAATTTGGATTTGGGGACAGATTTAGCCGCTGAGTCCAAAGCATTATAGGTCCCTGCTTTCATCGGTGAGGGTTAACAGTGTGTCGTCCCAACCCTTTCCAATCCAGAGGGGAACACGACAGGGATGTCCGGTCTCCCCTCTGCTATTGGCCTTACACATAGAGTGTCTCACCCAACGAGTAAGAGCAGACCCCGCCATTGCAGGCATACCTTTCAGAGGGGACCAACATTTCATTAGGCTCTACGCTGACAATGTTATTATTGCCCTCACTAACCCCCTCTCGTTACTTCCTCCCCTGGTGACGTAACTCCATTCCATCGGGGAAGTTTCCAGGTTCAAAGTCAACATACAAAAATCCCACATTTTTAACCTCTCATTTACTCTACCGCATGAAACCTATCTCTGCTCTGTGCTTCCCTTAAATGGGCCAAAAAGTCCATACCATACCTGGGAATTCAGTTGGCTCGAGCAATAGCACAGACCGTAGCACTGCCAATGCGGGTCCAATCTGACCTGGCTAACTGGTGACGACTACAACTGTCCTGGTAGGGTCGGATAGCTGCTATCAAAATGACTATTCTCCCCCGTATCTTGTACGTTTTCCAATCCCTGTCGCTGACACCACCAAAAAAAACCCTTTGTGCTTTACAACTGGGAATCAATGATTTTCTTTGGGCAGGGAAAAAGCAGCAACTTCACCAGCAGTTACTTTATGGTATGTCCCTGGAGGGTGGATTGGCCGTCCCCATGGTCGCTAGATACTTCTAAGCTATCCAGCTTTGCTCTTTGGTGGAGTGGAGTTGTCCCACCTCCAAGAAACACCGGTGCTCTATGGACCAAGCAGTGGCAGTATTCCATATCTGGAAAGAGCCCTGGCTTCCCTGTAAACATAGGGCATGGGGTCTTTACTCTTCCCCAGTGACTGGTTCCACCTTCAGGGTTTGGGATGCTATGGTGCTTCGAGCCAAGCCGACCTCCTTCCCTTCTCCCATGACTCCCATACTAGCCAACCCTGAATTTTTACCGGGCGTGCAGGAAGAGTGATTTCGGCGATGGCAGGGAAGAGGCTGCAAATGCAAAGGGTGCATGCTTAATGCCCAGGGGATAATTCCATTTGACCGTCTGAAGATGGAGTATGGCTTAGTAGAGGCAGACCACCTCCACTACTTACAAATTCGGCACTGGGTGATGCACCCATCCATCAGACCATACGCAGAGTGCCCTCTGACGCCCTTTGAGAAATAGGTTTTCTTTAAGCAGGACGACAGAAGTCTGGTGACGGACATATATGAGCTTCTGGGTCTGGCTCCTTTGTCAGACAAAACAGCGGGCAGAGGCGGTGGGAGGCAGATCTAGGCAGTGCACTCACCACCAAAGAATGGGAAGATATCTGCTACCGGGCCCGACATACTGCACACAATATGGCAAGCACAGAAATGACTTATAAAATAGCCTCCTATTGGTACTTACCTCCCACCCATCTCCAATCCTGGTGCCCAGGACGCACAAAGGAATGCTGGAGAGGTTTCCGACGGATGGGCACATAAGTACATCTACTATACACTGCCCAAAACTGGTCCAATTCTGGGTGCGAATCCTGGATGACATAGATAAGGCCTTTAATACTACAATCCCGATGTTCGCTGCTTACACTATATTAGGGCTTCCTAGCCCCATGACATACCCCTTGTGATCAATGAGAGGCAGGCAGATTGCTCTGGCTTTAGGGGCAGCTCATCAGGCCATACTTACTGCCTAGGGTTCTGACATGATCCTGCACTACACAGCTTTGTTACATAAACTATGGTGTATTTTGGGGATGTAAAAGCTATCCTTAGCTGTGAATAGAAATAGGACACCTACTTCAAGCTGTGGGCACCATTTATCTCCTTTCTATCCACTAAATTCAATGAATTGACATGCCCATCCTATCTCAAGCTACTACACGTGATCCCTTCAATGCAAACACCCACTGAGACAGCCCGCCCCAAACATCTGGGTAGCTACTTCTGAAGGCTCAAGTCTGTGGCGTAACCCACCTATAAAGTCTGGAAGTCATCTATGCTATACATCTGGAAGGAGTGAGGGAGATGGGGGGGTTATGTGGTTTGTTTTTTTTGGCTTGTGTTTTGCAGTTTGATTTGGTTTTAAGACACTGCTGGCACCTGGGCTGTAGGCATGCAGCTGTGTACCATGACTGATTTGCTTCTGCTTTCTATAATAAACAGAATTGATCCATAAAACATGTCTCAGGCCTGCCACTGAAGAGTTTGTTTGTACAGAGTTAAACTTCTCTTTTGACCTGGAAAGTTCCCCTACTTGCCAGGTGCAAACCTTCCCTTTGATTACATATGTCACCCCTAAGGTAAGCCCTTGGTACCCCCAGGGACAGGGTGCAGTATATTTAAAAAGAAGGACGTGTACTTTTGAGTTTTACATGTCATGGTAGTGATAAACTGCTAAATTCATTTTTCACTACAGCAAGGACTATCTCTCCTATAGGTTAGTATTGGAGCTGCCTTGTAATGCTTTACAAGTGTAACTTCCAATTGGGAAAAGATAGGAAAGGTAAATTTGGTATCTCTGAACTCACAATTTAAAAACACATCTTTTTGGGAAGTTGGTTTTTCAGTTGCAGGTCTGAAAATGCCACGTTCAGAAAGTTGGCCTTCTCTTACTCTAACCATTCTGTGCCTCTGCCTAACTCTGAAATAAACATCTGGGTTGGGTGACAGCTGGACTTTGTGCATTCCCTCTAGACAGTCACATACAAAGGGAGTGGAGGTGTGCCCTGCATATCTTGATGGCCCTTCCCAAGACTGATGGGTCTTCCTGAGCTAGAGTGAGAGGGAGGAGCTGACACTTGCACCTGAATAGGGCTATGCCTGACCCCACACAAAGAGTTGCATACCCCCTAAAGTGTGTCTGGAGCCGGGCAGGAAAGGGAAGGGTCTTGTGCACTACAAAGACCTTTCTTTGAAGTCTCCCTACTTCAAAGGCTAAAATGGGTATAAGTGGTGGACCTCTTACACCATATACTCAGAAAACTTCTGAAACTGAGGACATTCTCCCAGGAAGAAGAGCGGATGCTGCCAGGAGATACTGACACTTTGCTGCTTGCTTTGCTGTGTTGGCCTGCTGCTTGCTGCTTCTTGTCTGGGAGTGAGAAGACTGGACTTGTCTCTCTACATCCTACACCTCTAAAGATTCTTCAAGGGCTTGTTAGGCTTGCCTCCTGTTTCTGAAGTCTCAGCGATATCTAAGGCTTCCCCTGCATCTTGATATTAGCACCTGGGCTCCTCTGCTGTGGGTCCTGCTCTGCCAAGTTGTGCCAAATCCAGTCCTGGGAGTCTTTGGTGCTGCACTCCAAGAAACCAATGCATCGACAATAAAGCGTTGATCAGAACCGGCACATTTACCTGCTATATCGATGCGTCGTTGCTGCCTGCACCAAAGCCGGTGCCACCGCTCGCCAACTGCACGATGCAACGACCTCGACTTGCAACGCAGCCCTGATTTTGCCAATGCAGTGCCTCCGCATCACTGCTGCTGTATGAGTCTCAGACACCGCATCGCCGATGTCTGCGACACACCGTCCCCAACTCTGATGCATTCCCAGCCTCAACGACATTGCACGGCTTCTGAAACTACGCATTGCCTTCGACATGGACGCATCCCTTCCTTTGCTCAATGCATCGCCCTCGAGCTTCGACACATTCAAGGTACTGTCCGTGGGACCGCATGACTCCTGTATCTGGCCCACGCTCTATCATGGTCGGAATGAACTTTTGGATCTGCCCAGGTCAAGCGCACACCAGTTGGAGCTATTGATTTCTAAGTACTGCATTTTGATTTAATCTTGCAAAATTCGTATCTTGACTTGTGTATGTTGGATTTGTATCATTTTCGTCTTGTTCTACTGAAATAAAAATTGGTTATTTTTCTAAACTGTTGTGGAGTATTTTTGTGATTTTTTCACCGTGTTACTGTGTGTGTGTGCACAAATACTTTACACATTTAGTTTAGTCTGACTGCTCTGTGCCTAGCTACCAGAGGGTGAGCACAGGTAAACTTTTAGTGTGTACTACACTTACCCTGACTAGGATTGTAGTTCCTGCTTGGACAGGGTACATACCTCTGCCAATCAGGAACCCAATTTCTAACAGGTGGCCCATGTAGATAACTTTTCTCATACAATACTGCATTTCTGTGGGTGACACCTTATGCTCATTATCTACAAATGGTGCAAAAGTGCGACAGTATCCAACTTACATTCTTCTTTTGTCTTAGAGGCGACCATTTGCTAATCAATATACTGCATCAGCATTGAATTACAGGGCAGCTGCAGAGATTTCCAAAACTTTCTTTAGTCTCTGACTAAAGATTGAGGGGCTTTCTGTATATCCTTGTGTGATTCGACACCAAACTAGGAGGTTTTTCAGGAATCTGATTGCAAAGAGATATTGGCTTCGAAGAGGAATGGAAAATAACCTTTTGCACAACATAGCTGGTTATATCTCTATGCCCTATATACAAAAAGGAGCTCAAGAGGGAACAACGTCAAGGGCGCCCTCCACTCAAACCATCACTTTAAACAAAGGCCCTTGATACATCACACACATCTAGTATTCAACACATGGGGTCCCCCTATTCTATATTTTGGGTAGGAAAGGTTCTAGTGTTTATCTAGGAACTTCCCCAGTATGTGTGTTATATTACAAAAGACAGGTCCTGTGCCTATGGATAACAGAAAAAACCCACAAGTGAAAGGTTATATGAAAATATGTATAAAAATATAGGAAGTGCCTCACGTAAGCAACCCCAAAGGAGAGATTGGCAGAGATTGGCAGGTCCTCACCAATTTACTCACTTTATCATCATCAACAATTTTCCTATATACAAAGGGCCAACTCCCGAACAAGTTCAGCAGAATGTTGTATTTGTGTATCCTATATCACCCTGTTGTGTGTGGCACACATCTCAAAAACGCCCTTGGGTCCCCATAGAGGGAGAAGAAAAATGAGTTGCGAATAGCAATTAGTAAACTTCTTTACTTGTTTATGCCCGCACTTGTGATTAAAATCAACATACCATGTATTAGACCATTTTAAGCAGAACGCCTGACATGTTTCATTGCCACTTTTTACTTGTTGGCAATTTCTTCAGGGCATGGAGACTGCGCATCACCCATTTGTGCACCGGACCAGTGTATGAAAAGAAATAAAAGGAAAAACAGACAGCATAGGAGACATGTTTAATTCAGATGCCATATGCACTTGCCCCAACTACGTATTTCAAAGGGCACTTAGGTGATAATTACCATATGGCTACCGTGAGAATGCCTACCAGTAGGCCACATGGGAGGAGCAGGAAAAGGCTTTTGACAAATGCTTGGTCGCCTAAAACAAAAATGGTGTATATCCATTCACAATCCTTTGACAACTCTATTTACAACAAAACAACGCTGCAATCTATTTAATCTGCTCGCGGCTGAGGAGGAAAACTCCCCGTACCCCACCTATAAAGCATGTCAACATCATCTACACTGACCATCTATTTAATGGAGACCCTCATATCACTTCTTAGGGGCCCTCCAGCGTCGCAACTCAGGATACAGGATCCTACTCATAGCCTCGCCTTACATGTAAAAACCCACGCATTTGCTCTAATAGGGCGTGGTTCATTCCAGCCACCTCTTAGATGTTGCAAGCTATAATATAATAGCCCATTCATATATGTTGTCACGTCCCCAGACCCACAAAGTACACAGGACACTGGTGAGTGATTAGGTTTCTTTATTCTTGTGTCGTCATCCCGAGCCGGCTGTGCACCTCCGCCTCTGGTCCCCGTCTCCTCTCTAGTCTCCTCCCCACACCCCTGACCGGATGTGGTGTCCGGTTCCCTCCTGACCCCTCTGTCCATGGCAGGGTCCTAGTGCCCTTCCCCAGGTCACTACATCTCCCCCTTTGGTCACAAAGAAATGACGAGCACGTCAAACCCATAGATGGGTAGATGGTCATAGATGCAAGTCTGTCAGATGACGTGCCGGTGTGCTTTCGCCCGTTACATTTCCTCTATTAGTCTTTTGGGCCTCCTGCATGCTCTTCTTGGGCCGGTCTCCATTTTTTGCTCTTCCGCTGGTCCTTGCTCCTGTCCGTTGCTCTCTGACCCTTTTTGTTCTGCTGTTTCCTCATCTTGGTCCTCTTCATGTTTCTCTTTCAGTCCCTTGAAGTGTGAGATATTCCGTGTGATCCTCTGGTGTTCTGACTCCGCCGTGATCATTGGGCCCTTCACTTTCGTTACTGTCAGCGGGTCTTTGGAGAACATGCTGTCAGATTTCCTCTGCTGTCGTTGACGCACTATCACTGTGTCCCCTTCCTTCAGGTGTGACGGGATGGCGTGTCGCCTGGCATCTGCATAGTCTTTCATCTTCCCTTTCGCCTCTCTGTCCTTAGATGCAATGCTGCTGTTTTCTGGTGCCATGATTGCTTCTACTTGCGGTAGTCTCGTCCTGCATGTCCTTCCCAGTACTAGCTCCGCCGGGCATCTTCCTGTGGTGCTATGGGGCGTGTTTCTGTAGTCACGTAGCATCTGACACAGAGCTTGGCCGAGCGATATCTGCGCCAGCTTCGCTCTTTGAACTACCTTTTTGATGCTCCCCATGAACCTCTCCACCATTCCATTCGCCTGCGGCCATAGCGGAGTTATCTTCCTGTGGTTTACTCCTAGGTAGACCATGAATCTGCGGAACTCTTCTCCTGAGAACGGAGGACCATTGTCTGTTTTCAGTGTTTCTGGTGAGCCCCAGGCTGCAAAGATGTCATCCAATATTGGTAGTGTTGCTGTTGCTGATGTTGATGACACCTGTCGCACTATAGGAAATCGCGAGTACTCATCCATGACTACCAACAGATAATGGCCTGTGTCCAGCGGCCCAAAGAAATCAGCTGCTAGTGTTGTCCACACCGCTCTTGGCAGTTCGGACATCTGTAGTGGTTCATGCTTGGCTGGTGAGCCCGTCACCTGACAGAGGTGACATGTCATGATGGTGTTTTCCACCATGCGGTCCAGGCCAGGGAACCATACTTTCTCTCTTAGCAGTTTCTTCGTTGCTACCATGCCTCTGTGTGATTCATGAGCCAGATTGACCAGTTGCCGCCTGAGTGAATTCGGGATCACTATTCTTGTCCCTCGCATCATTATTCCTGTGTCTGTCTCAGACAGCTCTTCATGTATCTTCTTTAGAGCCAATACTTCTTCCTTGCATACTCCTTCTCCCCATGTGCAGTTATTGTTGACGTGCCTCCATCTCTGCCTTCTCATTGTCTCCATGGCCAGTTGCAGCGTTGCATCGTCCTTAGTCTCCTTTGCTAGCCCCGCTAGTGTTATAGGTGCCGGGGTGTTTTGCTTTAGTATGAAATTTAGGTACTCTTCTGCCATTGATGTCATCGCCTGTGCCTGCGGCAGCGGGTGTCTCGACATGTAGTCTGCCGGGTTGTGTTCCTTCCCTGGCTTGTGTACAATCGTGAAGTCGTAGTCCATCAGCCTTATGCCCCAGCGCTCAATCCTGGGTGGCATTTTGGCGGCCGGCTGCCATAGATCGTCACCAGTGCCTGGTGGTCAGTTATGATGGTGAATGACTTCCTGTAGATGAACATGTGGTAGTGTTCACACGCCCAGACCACTGCTAGGCTTTCCTTTTCTGGTTGCGAGTATGCCTTCTCAATGTCTGTTAAGCTTTTGCTGGCATACGCGACGATTTTTCTTGGTGAGTCTCTCCCTGGCAGGTGTTGCGCTAGTATTGCCCCTAGTCCTACCGGGCTGGCATCTACAGTCAGTTCAGTGCACAGGTGCGGGTCAAAATAAGCGAGATGTTCCACAGTCATCACCGCTTTTCTGATGTCCTCGAATGCCTTGTCGCATTCCTGGGACCAGATGAACTTCTGCCCTTGTCTGGTCAGTTCTCTTAGCGGTGTGCTCACCGTGGCAAAATCCTGTATATATCGAGCACAGTAGCTGGCAAGTCCTAGAAACGATCTCACTTCTGCAACATCCATTGGAGGATTTGCGTTCTTCAGCGTTTCTACTTTGCTGGGGTCTGGCCTCATCCCGTGCTTGGAGAAGATGTGTCCGAAGAACACCAATTCTCCTATCCCCAGCTCGCATTTGTCTCCATTCAGTGTCAGGCCCGCTTGCTCCAGCTGTGAACACACTTGACGCAAAGCGGTGTCATGTTCTTTGTCTGTTTGCCAAATACCAAAATGTCATCACTATAGTTGAGGCTGTTCTGTACCGGCCTTATCACCTGCCTTATTGTCTCCTGGAATATCTCCGCTGCCGATGATATTCCGAAGCTCAGTCGCTTGTATCTGAACAGACCCAGGTGTGTGGAGAATGTCGTGATGTACCAGGACTGGTGATCTAGCTCTAATTGATGGTACCCTTTGCACAGGTCCAGCTTCGAGAATCGGCAGGCCCCAGTGAGACAGCTGATCATGTCGTTGAGGTGTGGCCCCGGGTGACGTTCCCTTGCGATTGCGGTGTTTGGAATCCTCATGTCTACACAGATGCGGATCTTTGAGGTGTCCTTCTTTGGAACTGCCACAATCGGAGATACCCACGGCGTTGGCCCTTCAGCATGTTCAATTATGTCTTGTGCCAGTAAGCTTGTTATCTCTTCCTCAACTTGTGGTTGTAGGTGGATCGGTACTCGTCTATGATGTTGGGCCACCGGCTTAATTGACTCATTGATATGTAAAGTTATCTGTTTTCCTTTTAGCTTGCTGAGACCCTTCAGTATGGCTGGGTATTCTTGTAGAATGTTCTCCGTTTCTGACATGTGGTATGTCATTGCTAGCAGCCCCATCACCTGTGCCATCACGTTGCTTAGCAGGCATGGTGCTGGGATATCACCCTTGAGCACGTGTACTTCTTCTTGGTAGGACTTGCCTTTGTATGTTAGAGTTTCCATGAATTTTCCCATGTTTTCTACTGGTCTTCTGGAGCCCCACGTGAACACATCCACGGTCGACGGTGATAGCTGTGGTTTCACTTTCATTTTCTCGTATTCTGAGCTGCACATGATGTTGCATGTGGCTCCGCTGTCAAGCACGAACTTTGCTTGGTGGCTCCCCACATCAATGTTTACAGTGGCGGTTTTCTTTATTTGCTGCTTCTCCACGAGATGAATGTGCTCTGTTGTTTTCTCCTCCTTGAGTGTGTCTGACATTAGATATAGTCTCTCTACTCTCACAGGTGCTGCCGTCTCTTCGGACTCGTCAGAGGAACTGCGATTTGCCGTTTCCATGTATTGTGCATACCTGTTGCTGGTCATCCGTGGTCTCATTGTTCTGCCTCTCTCGCTTCTGAATTGTCTGGTCATGCACGTGCTTGAAAAGTGATTGTCCCTATTACATTTCCTGCACTTCTGGCCCATTGCTGGGCAGGCACCAACATGTGGGAACTCGAGGCCACATCAGTAGCATGTTTGGTCGCACTTCTTTGTTGGGACTGGCGCCTGGAACTCTTTCTTTTTGAAATTCCCAGTGACGCGATATGCTGACGCCACTCTCTTCTCCTTTCCTGTCTCCATCTGTTTGGCCTGCGCTGTGGCCCGTGCCTCCGTGCGAGCCATTGTCAATATCTTTTCCAGCGTCGTTGGTTCCTTCAGGATGCGTGTTCGGAACTCCACTGATTGACAACCTTCGATAATACGCAATCTTATTGCTTGCTCATTGTCGAATTTGTCAAATTCGCAATACGCGACCAGTTTCCTCAGTCTCGTCGCGAAATCGTCTAAGCTCTCTTCCCCTTGCTGGCATGCAGTGTTAAACGTGTACCTCTCAAAATCAACATTTCGTTGAGGGTCAAATTTCTGTGTGAGACACTTTATCACTCCCTTGTAATTCGCTGTTTGATCATCGGGGAAAGTTAACAGTAGATCTTCTATTTCGTCCCCTGCGAGATTCAGAAGTAGGTGCACTTGTTTGCTGTCCGGGACGTCTGTGGCGCTCACGTAGCGCTCAAATTTTCTGATCCATCTTTCCCACCTGATGCCTGCTTGCGGCTCCGATAGGCTAAATGGTAGAGGCCTGCGGAAAATTGCTTGCGTGCTCTGCTTCTCCTCATTGTCGCTCATTTTCCTCCCCTGTCCTTTTTTTTTTTTTTTTTTTTTCCTTGCACTTTTCTTTTTCTTTTCTTTAATTCTTTATTTCCCCTTTGGTTCCACTGTATTCTGCTTTTATTTCACTGTTTTTCCTTTCCTATTTGTCTGTTTTCTTCTTTTTCTGCCTTTTCCTATTGGTTTCAGTTGCCGCCTGACTTCAAAATGGCCGCTGCGCTGTTCTTTGCTCCTATTGGCCTATTTTGCCTGACTTCAAAATGGCCGCCGTAGTCCCACGAGGTTTCTATCTTCTGAGCTTTGCCTGACCTTCCAAAATGGCCGCCCCTTGTTCCTTGCTCCTGATTGGTCCAACCTGCCTGTTTCTAAGATGGCCGCCCTGCTCTCGCGATAGTTCCTTTGAACTTCGCGCGTCTCTCTGCTATTTGGGCTGCAGGCACGATCTCTTGCAGGTGCTCATTTGCGCTTGTCCCTGTTTGGCGCTTTCTTTGCTTCTTTCTTTATTTTCGGGCACTTCAGTTTCTTACCGCTTTCTCTGGCGGTCGGATGTATTCCTACGTCACGGACCAGGGTGGGCTCCTGGCTCCGTCGTTCAGCCTCTCCTGCACACGTCGTCGGTCCCTCAAGCAGCGGTGGTCGCCAGATGAGGATCCCGCCTCGTCGCCAGTTGTCACGTCCCCAGACCCACAAAGTACACAGGACACTGGTGAGTGATTAGGTTTCTTTATTCTTGTGTCGTCGTCACGAGCCGGCTGTGCACCTCCGCCTCTGGTCCCCGTCTCCTCTCTAGTCTCCTCCCCACACCCCTGACCGGATGTGGTGTCCGGTTCTCTCCTGACCCCTCTGTCCATGGCAGGGTCCTAGTGCCCTTCCCCAGGTCACTACATATGTGACCAATTGCCCCAGTTTGTATCACACCATTGGAAAACCATCAATACATAATTTGAGTTACTAAATGCCTGATAACAGGCCATCCTTCATGCCGATAACAGGACCAACACAGCCCAGGTTCTTATCTCAACGCAAAGTCGGGGCTACAAGTGATAGCCTTCAGCAGTCATTACGCTAATAGCTCTGCATTTAAACACTACATCACACTTACCACTGGTATCGGCGCCTGTGTAAACAAACGATCCTCACCAAATCAGGATTCAAATCACACTATGTGAATTTTAACAGGAACACTTGCTGTAACCTGATTAGTTATCTGCTTTTTTGAAATACCTACAGCTTGGACTTCTTTTCCTGAGAGGGGTAGGTTTAGAACCTCCATGGAACGAACCGTGGAGGGGTTGTATTCGTATCAATCAGGAATGATACGGGGTGGCCATTCACTTCCTCATTTACATATGGGCCACTCTGATCTACCTTTAGGAATGCACCAAGCATGCAATCCTTCTCTCCCTCAGACAGTTATTGCAAATTTATTGTATTCGGTGAAACTGTGAGAATTTATCATTTATAATCAGAGGGTTTCGGTGAAAACCTGAACTCTGTTTGAAGTGGGTCATTTTGTTTCTCTGGATTTGCTGCATCACTAGAGTGACAGGCACATTTGTAAGGAATATTTCTTGATTTTGCACATTTCTTATAGAAGTCTGTTTGGCTGGCTCATCTAACTGTGTAATATGATTCATATTCTGCTTCATCTGTGGAATAAAATTATTTTGAATTCGATCTGAATTTTGTCTGCATTCTTTCTTCTAGTGCCTAATTTTCCCACAGAAATGACACTGTGTACTCTTTTTAATCATGTTAAAATTCCCATTCTTTCATTCGAGTTATTCACAAACCATCTACCTCTGCCCTGCAGAACCACATTCCCAGCCTGTGCAGACAACATATTATTTTCTTGCACACCTTGTACTCCTTGTACTCCTTGCTAACCAAAATTTGCACCAGAATTTGCACCATCAACAAAACCAAAATCAGAGCTCGAATTCACCATCTGGATTCACTGACAGAATATCGAGAGTCAGAAAATCGACCTACAGAAATATCAACGCAAAAAATATCGAAGTCAAGAATATCGACATCCTAGCTACATTATGGTAAGTACAAAAATATCGAAAAAATATTATCAATGTCAAAAATATCGTTGTTAAAAATATCGGTTTTTTTTAAGTTACAAAAATAATGTAAAATAAAGTAAATAATACATATAATTAAAATAAACATAGTTAAAAATATTTTAAAATGTTTAAAAATTATAACTAATATATATAATGTAAAAATAAATTAAACATATACATATAATATATAATATCCACAAAGATTCAAAATAAACGCACACTCTGAGATCAGGTAGCAATTGATAGCTATTTAATGCTCGTTACTCGTTTCGACCGTAGTCTTGATCACATGATCAAGACTACGGTCGAAACGCGTAACGAGCATTAAATAGCTATCAATTGCTACCTGATCTCCGTGTGTGCGTTTATTTTGAATCTTTGTGGATAATTAATTGCCGGTTTTGGGCTTACCGGCGGCATGCACCAGCTGACAACGGGCTCGATCCTGAAAAGACCCTGCCTGGAGGACTTGAATAATACATAATATATATACTTACTTAATAATATTTTTTAATAATTATTTTAATAACTTATAAATTGTTAAAAAATATCTTATAAATTACAAATACATCTCTACACATAAAACAATATTATAAATACAAATTAAATAAATATATATAACAAATAAAAACATTACAATTATTTTTAACATTTTTAAAATTAATTATATACTACATTAACTAAAATAATACAAAAAATATTAGATAGTGGAGGGAATAAAATTACTATTCCAACTCCAAACAGTGCAACAGTAGGGAAAATGTTGGATAGCGTAGGGGTAAAAATTACTATTCCCACTCCAGTGAGTGCAACAGTAGGAAAAGTGTTGGATAGCGCAGGGGTAAAAATTACTATTCCCACTCCAGTGAGTGCAACAGTAGGGAAAGTGTTGGATAGCGTAGGGCTTAAAATTACTATTCCCACTCCAGTGAGTGCAACAGTAGGGAAAGTGTTGGATAGCGTAGGGCAAAAATTACTATTCCCACTCCAGTGAGTGCAACAGTAGGGAAAGTGTTGGATAGCGTAGGGGTAAAAATTACTATTCCCACTCCAGTGAGTGCAACAGTAGGGAAAGTGTTGGATAGCGTAGGGGTTAAAATTACTATTCCCACTCCAATGAGTGCAACAGTAGGGAAAGTGTTGGATAGCGTAGGAGTAAAAATTACTATTCCCACTCCAGTGAGTGCAACAGTAGGGAAAGTGTTGGATAACGTTAGGGTTAAAATTACTATTCCAACTCCAGTGAGTGTAACAGTGTGGAAAATGTAGGATACCGTAGGGGTTAAATTAACATACTTATTAATTAATTTTTCTTTTTTAAATAAATAACATAATAATTAATTAACAAAAATATTAATAATAAATACCAATAAAATTAAATAAATATTTACTTAAATAACATTAAATTACTTCCCACCCTATTCCCCTATAAACGCACAACCCACTACACATAACAAATAACACAATTAATTAAATTATCAATTAATCAATTAATAAAAATTAATTACCAATTAATAATTAAATAACAATAAATTATTAATAAATACCAATTAATAAAAATTAAAATGTACTTAATTATAATAAACTACTTCCCACCCTATTCCCCTATAAACCCACAACCCGCTACACATAAAAAATAACACATTTAATTTAATTATCAATTAATCAATTAATAAAAAATAATTACCAATTAATAATTAATTAACAATAAATTAATTAACAATAACAATAAATAAAAAATAATAATAAATTAATTATAATTAATATACTTATAAAATAATCACTTAATAAAAATTAATTACCAATTAATAATTACTTAACAATAAATTAATAATCAATAAAAATAAATAAAAAATATTAATTAATTAATTATAATTAAATTACTTCCCACCCTATTCCCCTATAAACCCACAACCCGCTCTAATACTAAAACGCTAAATTTACTTAAAAAAATTACTAATTTCTAAACATTTAATACATATATATAAAAATAATTAAAAAACATTACAAAAAATGTTAAACACATACATATAAAATACATACTAAAATACATAACACTAATATAAATATCGATATTATTAACAACGATATTTTTGCTAACGATATTACTTACTTCGATATTACTTACTTCGATATATTAAAAAAACGATATTACTTACCTTAAGGTCGATATTCTGGTCACCGATATTCTTGACTTCGATATTCTGTCCCTACGATATTTAAAAACTCGATATTAGTTTTAGGTCGATAATAAAAAATCGATATTATGTCTGCATACCCACCATCTGATGTCTACCACTTTTTTGTAATTACTTCATCTGCACACCCATCAGTTTCTCTTTAATCTTTCTATGTTAAGGGTTGAAGCAGTCATGGCAGTACCTTATTTATTTATTTATTTATTAAGGAGTTTTATATAGCGCTAGCCTGACCCGAGGGTATCGGAGCGCTTCACAACAGTTTTTGAGCAAGATTCATACAATGAGCAGTATTCAGCATATAAGTTCGGCAGTCCAAGTGTGCTGGGCAGCATTGAGGTAGTACGTGAGTACTGAGATAACCTCATAGAGTGCACGTTGTCTTGGGGTTGATACAATAAAGCAGGATTCTACATAATAGGTTCTGAAGTCCAAGTGTGCTGAGCAGCATTGAGGTAGTCCGTGAGTCCTGAGATAACCTCATAGAGTGCACGTTGTCTTGGGGTTGAACCAATTAAGGAGGGGGGAGGAGCAGCTGGGAGTCGAATAGCAGGGAGGAGGTAAGTCTTAGAGCAACAATGTCAGGAAGAGACGACGAGCAGGGGATAGCGTTTTGATGGCGGCTATCCATTCGGGGGGGAGCGGTTGAGGAAAAGGACTTTAAGATGTTTTTGGAATTTTGTGAAGGACGGGATAGTCCTGATACCGACTGGGATGGTGTTCCAGATTTTGGGTGCGTTTCCGGCGAAGGACCGTGCAGCAGTTTTTTGTTTGCGTGTTTTCATGGGGATGAGTAGTAGGGTGCTGGAGCTCCTGAGGTTCCTTGTCTGACCAGCCCTCTTGAGTTTGGCAGCCAAATACTCAGGTTTTCCTGTGTGCAAGGCTTTATGTGTGAGGCAGGCAGTTCTGTATCTGGCACGCAGTTCGATTGGGAGCCATTTTAGTTCTCTGAGTGCTGGTGAGATGTGATCGTATTTCCTGATTCCAGTGACCATTCTAGCTGCTGCGTTGAGAGTAGTTTTGAGGGGGGCTAGGTGAGATTTTGTTGTACCAGTGAGGGTGGCATTCCCATAGTCGAGTCTGGATAGCACCAGTGATTGGGTGGCTTGTTTGAGGTCGTTTGTTGGGATGAATGGTTTTATTTTGTTAAGTAACTTCAGGTTGACAAAGGCACTCTTTGCGGAGTTCTTGATGTGATTGGCCATGTCGAGTTTTGATTCTAGGGTAATTCCAAATGATTTAACGGAGTGGGTCAGAGTGTGATTGCCGTAAAGAGCATCCAAAGCTTTTAGCCATTCTGAAATATGAGGGTTCTCCTCTTTGTTGGAGATGAGGAGTATTTCGGTTTTGTCTTGGTTGAGTTTTAAGTGGTTAAGCGACAGCCAATGTTGGATTTCTTTTAGAGTGACATTTAGGGGCCGATTCCGATCTGGGACGGAAATCTCTCCGACCGAGCCGGACCCGGAGAGATTTCCGACCGAACCGGACTCCTGCAGTCCGACCGAACGAGTACGATGCGGCCGTATGCTGCCGGACTCGATTCGGTCAGATTCCCATTGAAGTCAATGGGAGCCGGTCGTACGATGCGTACACGAGCTCCCATTGACTGAATGGGTACGTCGCGAACAAGGGCGCCCCCTACAGCGGGTACGCGTTGGTGCAACCCGCACCATACATGCATGTGTAGGGGGGATCCGTGGGTCCCCCCTGTGTGCGACTCACAAGGCTACGGGTGAAGGGGGGTCCGACACGGACCCCCGAAGTCCGGCTCCGACAGCTCTTTGGAGCCGGACGGTACGAGTCGGTCGGGCTGTTCGAAACGCGCATCGTACTTGCTCGGTCGGGTAACATCTCCATTGCGTGGTGCGAGTCGTGTCCGTACGGGTCGGTCGGAGCGGTTCAGACCCGGAAACGAGTCGGTCGGAATCAACGCGTACATTCGCATCGTACTACCTCGTTCGGATAGCTGTACGAGTCGGTCGGTAAAAACGCGCACGGCTCGTATTTTTTCCGGGCGAATCCCGTTCGGTGAGCTTCCGGCCGAGATCGGAATCGGCCCCTATGTCTGTGAATGTCATCAATGGAGGAGGTTTCAAGATAGATTTGGGTGTCTTCTGCATAGAGGTGGAAAGGGATGTTAGCTTTTTTGAGTATGGTGGTGAGGGGTTCCATGTAAATGTTGAACAGTTGAGGTGAGAGCACTGAACCTTGGGGGACGCCCCTGTTGACAGGGTGTAGGTCGGAGGTAAAGTTTTTTACTTTTATCCTTTGTGAGCGGCTGTGTAAGAAGGAGGAGAACCAGCGTAGGACCACCTCACCAGCTCCTACCCTTTCTTGTAAAGCCTTGATGAGAAGTTGGTGATCAACCATGTCAAAGGCTGCTGATAGGTCTAGGAGGATGAGGAGGCAGCATTGGTCGGTATCGAGGGATTTGTGGATGTCGTCTGTGATGTTAAGGATCGCGGTCTCGGTGCTGTAGCCTTTTCTGAAACCCGATTGGTGGGGGTCAAGAAGGTTGATGTTATCCATGTGCTGAGTCAGTTGTTGGAGGACGCATTTTTCCAGGATTTTGGATAGGAGGGGGAGATTGGAGACAGGTTTGAAGTTATTCAGTTCCTTGGAGTCAAGGCCTGGTTTTTTTGACTTGGCCAACTTTGAGGCATTCAGGTATGATGCCGGTTCTCAGGGAGCTGTTAATGATCTTGCACCAGAACGGGGCTATGGAGAGACTCAGTTTTTTGGTCAGTTCGGTGGGAATTGGGTCAAGGACGTGAGAGGCTGGTTTGGAGGTGGAGATCAGTTTGAGGATCTCGATTTCCGGGATGGGGTTGAAGGACTTCCAGGTTTTTGTGGGGTGCTTGGGCGAGCTATCTACTGTCACTGGAGGCAGGTTTTTGCAGACAAGGTTGACGTTGATGTCCAGTGAGAGCTCAATCTTGGTGATTTTCTCTTCAAAGAAGTAGGCGAAGTTTTCACACAGGTCTTTGGAGGCCTGTAGGGAGGATTCCGGGGGTTTGGAGGTTCATCAATTCTCTTCATTTACCAACACATGAGACTCCGCTGAATATGAGAACTGAGCTCAGGACGCAAGCCTAAAATGAAAGCCAATACAAATTTGCTAACGTCTTCTTTTGCTGGATCTTCAACTCCACTGTATTTTCTATAGATCTGCATTAGCTTCTCATAGTATTTATATACTGTCTATTTTGACTCCTGTGTAGCCCAATTCACCTCTTTCTCTAACAGCTTCTGCTCCTAAAGCACTACAGCTTCCTTGTACTTCTCCGTCATAAGAGCAGCCAGACCATTTTTAGGATTAGTTCTTGGAGACTCTTATGTTGGCCATGTGCACTCATCCTACAAATCTTCAGGAACAATAATTTCAAATAACATATTCAAATCTATCCAAAGCATCTTCGAAATAGCCACTAGTCTCTCAACCTCTGTGTCCCACTTATCCAGTTCTCTCCTAAAGATGGGAAAATTTGTCTAAAGTTTTGTGCAAGCTTTTCTTTTTGTATAAATCAATGTCACATTCTTATGCTATTATTCATATCATATCATATGCTTCCCGTGCACACATGGCTGCTTCTTTGGTTAAATATCTCAATTGGTCTACATTATAAACAGTTAGTCTCTCTATATTAATTGTACCCTGTAAAATGTATCCAAATTCCTCAAATGATCAAGGCTTCTTATATTAAAAGCACCTTCTAATCGAATGTTCATTTTCTTGTCACCAGATGTGATCTCATACCAATCGTTTAAACATATACACATATGAAAACCCACATTCTCCACCATCTCATATACAGGGGAATCACCATGAGGAATCTTTTCTCCTTCAATAATAGGAACCTTAGAAACTTTAGACTTTTTCAATGCAGCACTCATTTTCCCTCTAACCGATTATACACATTCCACACAAAATAAACAAATGACTACCAGCCCATCGCAGTCCAGTTACGGCAAAGGTCAACCAAATCACAGCACAACATATAGGGAATTTGATCAATGACAGCGCAACTCATTGTGATGCTTACCAATCCCAGTGCTGCCTCTCAGTGACAGTCAACCAAGTGTAGTGCAGCTTCTTCATGACTGTATAAATTTGCCAACTACAATGTCACTTGTTAGAACTCAATGCATTTCAGATCATAAACAAAATTTCACAAAAAAGGTGATGTGGCCGGACTGCAAGAATGGCAGTCACAATACTGTGAGGCTCCATCCACAGCCCTGTTCATCTGATCAGGGCCATGGCTGCCGAAGCACCGAAGGCAAGGCCATTTTGGTGCCAACACACCATGGGCCCATAAGGGTTGGCGACATGATCTCCGGAGACCGCATTGGCTGGTGTGGGGAGAGCCTACATTCAGCCCTGGGGAGGAGGAGATGCACCTGGGTCAGGATGGTCCTCGGAGGTGGACGATATATGGCTGCTCATGTCCCCCCAACTCACGGAGGTGAGGTGGGCCACACTTTGAGTCAAATGTGTCTTGGGTCAGGAGATGGCCTGAGGCTTGCTGCTGAGAGATAGGGGCATGGCTAGGCCAGAAGTGTGACCACCAGTGCAGGGCCCCACAGGGAAGCTCCTCATAGACTTGCAGGCCGCAACCCCACACGCAACTGTTTGGCCCTGTCAACTGAGGCCTCCAGAAACAAACAAACTGGAGGAGGTGGTCGGAGGCCCTGGAGGTACATAAGTTGGTCTGGGAGGAACCCAGGGTTATGGAGGTACATGTCTCCCAGAGTGGTGCTCACCCCTTGCGGTCTTGAGACAAGACCGGTGACACAGAGCAGAGAATCAGCTGTTGTTGCCTGCAATTGACTGCTGCCTGGGGCCTGTGCAAAAATATTGCACAGCAGGAACCAAGCAGAGCGGTTGGAGACTGCATTGGTGCAACTCACTGTGTGTCGATGGAAGACACCGGCCCTTTAGGCAGTAAGGTTTCATGGGTGACTGTGCTGCACTCCACCCACTCGATAAAGGGAGCTCTGAGGCTGGGGGCATAGAGATATAACCAGCCCTGTTAGTGGATGTGCTCTTGACGAGGATCGTCCTTTTACCCCTAGCCCATGGAGCTTGCCATTTTTCCTCCCTGATGAGCACAAAGACCTGCAGTGCCCATAGGCGCAGAGGCTCAGCTGAGGTAAGTGATTCTGGGGAAGCAGCAATATAAACTTCAAGTGGCATTCCACATAGACCCATCATTATGGTGAAAGGAAGTTAGGAGTCGCAATCCTCCCAGGGAAAGATTGTCCTGTTTACTACACCAAGACTGAGCATGGCTGAACCCCAGCTGGAGGGAGCATCCAAGGACCAACAGCAGTACAGGAGAGACCTGGTGTCCTCGGCCACTATTCTACAGGAAATCCGCGAATCAAGTGAAGCCCTGGAAGGGTGGATAAATGGAGTGGGCATGGAGGTATCCCTCTTGAGCCAATATTTGTTAAAAGTGACCAACCATATGACAGCGATGGAAACCTGGGTCTCCAACATTTTCACAGCGGAATACCTGCTGAGGGCAATATCAGATCATGCCCCTCTAAAGGTGACGCTGGGAAACAAAGGTGGCACCCAAAGGAGTGAGTGGAGCATCAGTAGCTGAGAGATCAAAGATAGGGAAGCGATCAATGTGCTCCATACAGAGTCCTTGTTTTATTTTTAAGAAAAACAAGACTTGTGTCCTACTCGGTGATGTTTTGGGAGGTGTACGAGACAGTTATTCAAGACAAGGAGCAAAACATCAAAACCCGGAAGAAGAAACAAACACTGTGATGTATAGTTAGGACAGAGAAAGAGTTTATTGTCTGCAAAAGGTACTATCTCGCGACAGGAGAGCAAGCAGTATTAAATCAACTAGAGGCCCTGCGTAGATCTTACCATGCACTGACTCATGACATAGCGAAGTAGCATTACCTAGCCACTTTTAGGAAATTGTATGAGGTAGAAGATAAAGCACCTCCTAGCCTGGCTGAGTGGGAAGGAGGAGAGAGCTAGATGGGTGGGGGGGCTCCAGGGTGAGGGAGTACAGCGGAGGGTTTCACATAATTTACCGGGAGATATACAGGGAGAGGCACATCGCCTATGAGGCTGCCATCATAGCTTTCCTTGAGAAACTGCCAATCCCAATATTAGACATTGACAGCAGGGAGGACCAGAACCAGGAGATCTCTCTCATTGAAATAGCATAGGCAGTGGGACACATGCAATGGGGGAAGACTCAGAGGGCCTGATTCACAGAACTAACTTACGTCAAAAACGTAAACGTAAACGTAAAGTTAGTACTTTTTAGGTATTCACAGAATACACTTAAGCCTAAAAAGTACTAACTTTACGTTTACGTTTACGTTTTTGACGTAAGTTAGTTCTGTGAATCAGGCCCAGACCCAATAGGATACCGGTAGAGTTCTGTAAGTGAACCCTCTAAATTTTGGGGCCCCACCTCATGGCCATGTTTAATGAAGTGTGGGAGAAAGGTGAGCTGACGCCCAACTTACTACAAGTGATAATTCTTGTGATTCCGAAGGCGAGGAAACTGGGAACTGCATGTGCATCGCATAGGACGATCTCTCTGTCAGAGAACAAGATCTTAGCCAAGGTTCTTGAAATTCTCCTGATGATAGTTATCTCTCCCTAGTCCATAGTGATCAGACGGGATTCCTGCCCAACCGTGTCACATGGCAAAACCTCTGCAGATTGCACACTTGGATAGATTATCAAAGGAATGTCCAAGAGCCACTAGCCCTTTTGACTAAGGCATTTGATTCTATAGATTGGAAGTACTTCCACCAGGTGTTGGGTAGATTTGGGTTTGGTCCGGTCTTCTGCTGGGTGAAGTTATTATACAGGAAGCCAATGGTGAGGGTGAAAGTGAATGGCATGCTTTCTTTTTACTAGAGAGGGGGACCCAGCAGGGATGTTCGCTATCCCCTCTACATCTTGCTCTCTGCATGGAGCCATTGGCAACCTTGGTGCGAATCAGAGGCAACATAGTAGTTTACCCAGAAGTGGGGGATGAATCAGAAAAGGTGTCATTATATGCTGACGATATCCTGTTATACCAATATGAACCAGAGACAGACGGTTTTGTGGGTGTTCTGTAACTTCCAAAAATACACAGGATATAAGATTAACTTGGATTAATCTGTTTATATTAGGAGACAGGAAAGTGACACTCCCAGTCCCTGTTTGCATTCAGGTGGTGAATGAGGGATTCCGCTACTTAGAGATTGAAGTCATGCTTAGCAGAGCCCACTTTCCTTAGAAAAAAACTTAGAGGTGTTTTACTGGGCGTTTCAAGCCAATGTGAATAGATGGAGGCATTTACCACTCTCGCTTATGGGCAGGGCTTCTATATTCAACATGATTACCCTACCTAAGTTCCTATATATTCTCCAGAACACCACTTGCCCTGTTTCTGAAACTTGCTTTGATAGAGTACATCTTACCCTGCACATGCTGCTCTGGGATGGAGGAGTCCCCCAAATAGCCCTGCAAACATTGCAGATAAATGCCTACAAACGTGGCATCTCCCTGCCGGGTCTTAGAGTGTCCTGTTGGGCCTCCCAGCTGCAAGCAATAAATGAATGGAGGTTTGCCCCCAGAGACGACCCGGTGACAAGATTAGAACATTCCCTAATGGAAGCAAATACATACATACACTAAATATATAGCAAGTCATGCAGGTCTGCGCTTCCGGACTGACCAGGACCTCACTGAAGTCATGGGAAAAAGGCCACAAGGTTCGTGGAATGGCAGCATAGGTGCTGCAGGGCAACCCCACTCAGGAAAGGTGGCAGGCTGAAGGAAACACAGAAATTATCAGGTTGCATATGGTGGGGCACGGTAGGCATCTCTACATTGGGGGATCTTGCTGGAAGGGGCAAGATGAAGTATTTTCAAGAATTGCAGGGAGAGACCCTTTACAGGAGTTTCCTTACATCCATGTAAAATATGCCCTTAAGGAGGTATTAATAGACTGGGCAGCCCTGGAAGATAGTATCGAAAGTAGAATACTGTCAGAAGAAATGACCAGGAAGGCAGTGTCATAACCATAATGCACGCTTAACAATAAAACAACCAATAACCTGTCACACCTTAGGGCTTGGTGGGAATCAGAAGTAGGTCAAATTGAGGATGTGCTTTGGGCGAGTGCTCTAATGCACCCACGAAGTAGCGATTTAAACGAGTTTGAGGCTCATTTAATCGAAAATACTACATAGGGTATACTACAATCAAAGTAGATTATTCAAGATTGGGAGGGTGTTTTCACCCAACTGTTTGCGATGTAATAGCATGGACTGTTCCTTTTTTCACATGCTCTGGGAGTGTCCACTATATTCAGGAGATAGTTAGAAAACTCTTGATTATCCTGGGTTTCGTTGCTGGCTGCCCCACAGTTTGTTATCTAGGGTATACTGGGGGATGTGAACCTGCCAAGAAAGCAACTTCTCTTTTGCATGCTGGGGTATGCTCTAGTGAAGAGAGACAAAGCAAAAAGATAGGGGAATCCCCTGGTGCCAACCAAATACATGTGGATGATGGCCATTAGCATTGCATGGAGGCGGAAAGGAAGGTGTATTAGGCCAGAGGACGCCCCTGGAAGTTTGGGAAAGTGTGGAGAGGCTGGATATCCTACTATGGTCTTGATTGGGAGGGGGAAGTAACCCCAGGATCTCCCCAGTTGGGGCCTGACACTTAAATTGATGGCATGCACTATGAGAGAAGAGATACAGTGGCCATCCCCTTCAGTGATAAGTGAGTCAACCACCCCAGCTGCTCTAGGGACATTGATGTACAATGTGTATGTGCCACTTGATTGCCATAACTTACAAAGGGAACCATATTGCTTCACCCTTTGCATAAGTGTATAATGATGATGGACAGTGTGTGCTGTTAAAAAATAAAACAAAACACGCAGTTTTTAAAAAAAATACACAAGGAAACAGCAAAATCAGTCTTGTCTACTTACCTAAATAAAAGGAAAGAAAGAGAAGTCAATTTCACCAAGAGGAAAATAATAAGTACCTTTGTGACACTGTCAGTCATACTAAGGCATATTCTTGTCCAGCATTTTGCCACCGGAACACCACAAATAATCCAATTTGGCTAGATCATGGAAATCAAGATGATGCAGACAGATTGCAGAATGGGGAAAAGCTATCTCTAGATAGATCTATTATCTTATCTCCTCTATTTCAGATAATAAACCATGCTAGAAATAAAGTGCCTAAATGGGGCCAAGGATGGTGTTGTCCTCAGGAATAGGTGTGGAAACATGTCCCTTAGAATAAGATTCAAAACAGCATTTCAACTAGCAATCATAAGGAAAAAATAAAGACATACAAAAATACTTGAGCTCAGTAAGCTAAAACCATGAAGGTTTGTTCAAAATATTAAAGTGCACTACAGAAATAAAAACCTATCAAAGTCAATCAAAATATGTAACAGGTATAATGCTCAGAAAGTAGTTGACATAAAGGCCATCAGCATTTAAAATAGATGCAGCATGATCATGAGGTAACATGGGCGGAGCACGCGGAGTTTTGCTCTGCGGAATTCTGCAGAGTGCCAAAAAATCTCTGTGAGATTCCACTGAACTACACGAGCAGACAGAAGTGCTTGTGTTCCCTTTGCACTGGTTTTTTACATGCCAGTAGCACAAGGGGAGTTTCCGGGATGAAAAAATAGCACAAACTGCACCACGTGGTTTGCATGGCATTTTGTTTTCCATGCTCTCTGTTCTCTGCATGGTGCTGGGCCTGATTTTTAAAATCCATTTCAATACTCTATTACCCCTCATTTATCTTTTTTGATCATTGTGTGTCTTTAACAATTTTGTGGTTTTTTTGTTACTTTTTATGTCACTTTTGGCCCTTTCTTTTGTTTTCCCTCTATTTCCTTTAGTTCTTCCTTTTTGCTTCTGTAAGTTCTGTTCCTTATTTTCTATTCTACCCACCACCATGTCGGAGCACCAGGGAGCAAGTGGTGGCACTAGTGTGGCGTCTATAAGCCGTATAATGGGTGCAGTCCCGTCCCATTCTTTCTGAGGCAGAGGTGGCCACATTTATTTTCTAAGTGTCGCGCAACCTCCCCTCCATGCTGGCAGCAGGGGGCAGACCTGGGAGGGGATAAGCCCTGCAGGAGCGTCGGCTTCTGTGGGGAGAGAGTTTGCCGGTGTGTGCGCCGGCACAGTGTGGTGCAGCAGCTGACGCACCGCTGGGAAGATATAATTGACCATGAACAGGACCTGCTCAACCTGCTGGGTGTTGAGGTTGCAGAGCTCAGTGAGTAATTATTTATTGTTTGTTTTCTAAAACGCAAATATTTTATTTTCAAATAGCATGCTGCACACACTCAGAGGTAAGTTAAGTTTACGACATTACGAATATTATGTGAATCAGCTTGAGATAGTCAGGTGTTCGGTGCTACCTATTCAGACTCATTGGCGCTCACTTTGGATAATTATTTTACAAAGTCATGCAAACTCCTCTGACCTGCACCTAAGATAGTGGTAGTAACTAATATCAGTGAGTTAGTGTTCTCTGTACCTTTCCTTATGTAGCTCATACAGTCTCAATCTCCCAGTGATGAATATGCATCTATGCATTGAAAAGGGAGACTGAGTTGGCCCATCAAAGGGGGTTGAGAAGCAAACATTATTCATTGCAATGCATTAGTAGTTTAGGTTTAGGAATTTAGGAATAGGTCAACTTAATACTACTAGTACCGTAGGCGATCTGAATTAGAAAAGTACAATGCTACTGTGTTTGCCTGTTAAAATATTTTTGGGGGAGGTTAACTGTACCACTAATCTATTTTTTGTTATCTTCTTTATTTCTTATATCAGCATCCAAGGGCAAGAGGGCATCTTCCAAGGCGGGCGGAGGAAGGGCTGCCACCACCAGTGCTGCGGCGGTTGGAACCACCAGCGCTGTGGTCAATGGTTCTGCTGGCCCCAGTATGTCTTGTTATTATTCTTTTCATTAACTTTCACCTCTTCCCACTATTGGAATAATTTAAATTTTGCCTTGTTTATTTTTTTTTTATAGTGTCTCCTTTTATTTCAAATCCTCTATCTAATGTTTGTAAAATGTTGTTATCCCTGTATTATCCTATTTTTCTATACATCATGTTTCTGTAGCTGACTTCCTCCTGTCTGTACTAGTCTGTAGCTTTCTTCTTCCCCTTATATATCTTGTGGTTCTGTAGGACTGAGTAAGCGATCAGATTTTTGGTACTCTACTGTGAAGATTGCAGGCCCAATTATGCTAATATATTATTCACCACGCATGTTTGTTGAGAAGGGTTTCTTTTTCTTGCTCATGATCAAACAGTTAAAATGAGAGAGTGGCCATGGTCATGGTGGACCTCCCACCTATGCTGTGCTATCATTCATTTGTATACCAGCAGTTTCCATGACAGTGCAGCATGGCTGGAAAGTATGAGGTCCCATATTGCATTTGCCAACCAAGACCATATGTCCTTCATTGACCATTATTCCACCCCTTCAACGTGCTTCATTGGCCCAGTCATCATAGCTCTGCCCCTCCATTATGAAAAGTTTTTGGTTGGCTTGACTACCTGGCTTTTCCATCATTGTTAACCAACTGCAACAAACTGCCCAAAGGGATAGTTTTGATAGAAGACATTCCTAATCGAACTGTAGTGAGGTATTGAGGTTATATTTGTTAAAAAAATAATAACAAGGGGAGGTGTATCTGAAATCTAAAATGTGTAAGGGGGAGTTCCAGCATCAGCAGGGACGGTTGGTGGTAAGTCACATTGCTTGCTTATTGACAAATTTAGAATACTCACTGTATTTGTTAAGCGAGGCAGATATCCCACCCATCATCATGCATCACCTCCCTGCCCATGGCATTTCTCCACCTGGGCCGTGACCAAACAGCTACATGTTTTTATTTGGCTCTGCAGTGTTGGCTTGCAATGTGCCCCTGATTCAGTTAATGCAGCATTTATGTAGTTTTAAATGCATTACAAACCGAAAACAAGGTGTGTTTCCCTTCCCTCCCAGTGTCCACTCAGTCACCTCCAAGTACTTCACTACTTTATTGCTTCCTAATTTCCGTCCCAGCCTACCAAAAAAAATTAAAAAACCCATTCTTGGCATGTGCCACATTTTTCCGGTCTACTGATTTATGTATATATATTTACAGTTCTGTCAGTTCAAAGTTTTCCCTTTCATCATTTGTTAACTTGAGTGACTAACTAAGCCAAAGCTTTGCACAGATCAGTGACACCCAACTATTCTGTAGCAAAACCTCTACCTACCATAATCTCTCTAACTTACCCTGTAGTAAGGTAAGTTCCCTTACTGCCAAGCGAAGGTATGTGTTGAAAATAGCTTGTGGTGGAGAAAAAGGCCAGGGAGTAAAGTGGGACTAAGTGCCTGATTTAGAGTTTGGCCGATGGGATACTCTGTGATGAGCGTGCCAAATAAAAGCTTTCCTGTTCCTTACCCTGTACTGCAGTGCCACGTTTTTCCCACTGTCTACTTACTGCAGATAGGATATCTGCGTTTTATATCTGGCGTGTGTGACATATTATTATTCATCTGCCTCTTTGGAGTCAGGGTAGAATTGAAAGGCAGTCGGAGAAGAGCAGGGCCATTGGAATTAAAGTAAGATAATAAATTGTCCATTACAGCTGCCCCAGCTGCAGATCGCAGAGAGTAGCAAAGTACCCAACGCGCTAGCATGCCTCTATTAATTTAGCACAACAAGAAGAATACTTGCACAATGCCTTACTCATTAATGAGAGGTCATTTATTTTTATTTTTAGCTTTTTTACACACAAAGTGTTAGCTTTGTTTTTTTACTAGTAAATCCTTTAAAAGGAAAGAAAACCACATAGTTTTAATCTGGTGGTATAGTATTTTAGCTTAATTCCTTGGAGCCAATCAGTGCTTCTTTTATGTGAGGCGTGTGTGGGGAAAACTTGGCCTGTGACTAATCATATCAAACATTCCAATCGCACTAGGGCAGCAATGTACTGCTGCTGTGCCACTAGCCACTATATAACCAAGTGTTTGAACAGAGCATTATTTATAATTTGTCTTTTTTCTTTCTTCATATAGCTACTCCTGCTGGCCCACCATCTCAGCAGGAGATAGCAGCCGGGCTGCTAAAGCAGCGGGTGGAGGCCATCCTGGCTAAACATCGACAGCTGGTGGCTCTGGAGGAGGAGGAGGCATCTGACATCACTGCCTCGGGCCCCAGGTCCTACAGCCATCTGAAAGCGATTCCATTCGGTCACGTCAGCAGCGCCGCCTGCAGCTGGGATCTTCATCCCTCTCCACCACTGCTGCCCTACCTCCTACTCAGACCGCTTCCAATACCACATGGTCTGTGAGCTGGCACAGCTCCTACAGGAGGTGGCAAACCTTAGCTCCAAAGTTAATGCCCTCTAATGCTCTTTTTTATTTTTTGCTTTGGTAGGAGGGACTTTTGTTGTGGGTGGAGAGTGTGGGAATTGGGTGGGGAAAGTTGGACTTTTGGACATTCTTTCTTTTGGACATTGGTCGGGTCGAGGTGAAGTTTGGGGAGAAGGGTGGGCCTGTTGTGGGTGGAGAGGCTGGGTTTGATATTTTTAATGTTAAAAAAAAAGGGAAATTGTTATTTTACTTTAAGCCTCAAATCTTTTTTGGGTGTTTTACTTTGCACTGCTGCCTTTTAGCGCAGCCTGTTTTTTTCGATCTGCAAAACAAATTGTTAGTCATATCCTTGTCCTATTACCCTCTATAACCATATTGACCATTGGGGGGATTGCCTTTGATTCTATTGCCTACAACTTTAGATAATCAGCATCTTCAATTGAAGCTAGTTACTAATAAAGCTAGGTCTCTTCAATCAATAGTACCCTCACCTGAATAGATGAAGCAATGGCTGCTACTTCACTAAATCTTCTTACGGCAGGGTTTCCCAAGGTGCCTTCTTAATGGTGGTGGTGGTAGTGGTAGCAGGCTAGTGCGCTAACAGGGAAGGCATCACAAGCAAGGTCCCACTCCCACCTAGGTGAACCCCACCTGTAGGATTAACGAAAGGATTATCTATCACAGGCAACTAGATTGAAAGAAACACAGAGTTTGTGGGTAATATTATATTTATTTATTTTCTGAAAGATTTTTTTATTGTGATCAATGCAATAATCAAGGCACAGCGAAACAGTATAGTTAGAGTTCGTGGAGTACAGGATGAATCAATTTTCAGTGCAAAACCAAGGCAGTTACAATACTCACTACCCCATCACAGGATACAATATTGCATACATCCCAATTAAACAGTAACAGTATATTAATGAAAGGTAAGCAGAGGCAGTGGGTGGGCGCAATAACATTCTTCCAACAAAAGAAACCCACACATCTACATCCCCGAAACCATTGCGGGTGGGGGGAATAGAGCACAGGAGAATGGCAGAATGAAGGTAAGGAGAAACCCCACTGAAGGGAATGGGAGGAGCAGGTGGAACGAGGCCACACACCATTGCAACAACCCCGACCTCTGACCCATGATTCTCACTGCACACATGGACTGTTAGTAACACGCACTCATCCCAGCCTTACTCTGGGTGCTGCACCCCAAACCTCCCTGGAGGGGGCTCTGGACCTAGATTCGGGGAGGCTGCCGGGACATTTGTCGGCAGCTCCACCTCTTTTAAGCTATCCAACATGTCAGCCCAACATTCTAAATCTTGTTCAGCATACTCACGATACGTACCTCCTGCAGTCTTCTCTCCTCCACCACACCCCACTCCTGTAGGTCTAGGAGCCATCTCTACACTACTGGTGTGGTGGGCTGTATCCAGTGGATGGCCATCCGATGTTTACCAAGCACTAGGCCCAGACATCCTGGTCGTGTGTCGGGGAGTCAGGAGTACCCCCAATAGGTAGCTGCTGAGGGAGGGCTCCAATGCCACATGCGTGACCTCTCATAAAATATCTCCTCAATAGCCCTGGAGCCCACTACAGTCCCATGTCATATGGAGAAAGCACCCCAGTGTAACCCCACATCATGGGCAAGCATCTGAGCTAGCCCTGTTAATACTGTGCAACAACTGCAGGGGCCATGTAATCATGATGCAAATTCATGAGTCAGTTTGAACCGCGTGTTACTCACCACCTCCCTGATCTGAGCAAGTGCTCTCTTCCAGGTGCCGTCAGAAAGCGGCATAGGTAGATCATCGGTCTATCTGTCGTGGACCCCAGACATGTCTATTCGGCGATCACCCTTGAGAGCCTTATATACACCAGATATTAATTCCAGAGTCGACCCATGATCCAAAATCAGTTGAAACGTCTGGGACTCCATGGGCTCCGCAGGGAAACTGGCCCAAATCATCGCATGACATGTGCGAGACACCTTAAAGTACTGTAAAAACTGTCCGCGGTGATGGTTAAACAGGTTCTGTACCTCCCCTAGTGTGACAATAGTGCTGATCAGATAGAGGTCTCCAAACCTGTGGCAGCCTCCCTCGGACCACTGTGACATATCCATCACGACCCAGACCACGCAAAAGGGCTGCAACCAGTTGAGGGGCAACATCTAGCATAAGGCGCCTAATTTAACACCTGTACCACTGTATGCTCCCAGGCTACTGAAACCTGTCAGACAATAAAGGAGTGTGTAGCCGGAATACCCGACCCTTGCATGGGACACCGTGGCATATCGGCACCTGCCCCCGTGCTCCCAAAAGGCTCTTCTCCACGTTCAGTTGTCTTCGCTCCACTGAGTTGCATATTGATGAAGGCCAACAAAATAATACAATTGGAGATAAGGTAACACCAAACCCCCCCAGAATGGTATCTAATTGAGAATGCCTCATTTAACCATGCTCCTCTTTCCAGACCACACCAGAGACACTAGAAGGTTATTTAATTTAACAAATGTGGACTTTAGAACTGTATACATGACATTCTGCAGTCCATACAAACACCCAGACAGTAAAACCATTCTGCACAGTGCAACTCTGCCCATAACTGACAGGGGATGCCAACTCCAGAATTTGATTGATTCCTCCAGGCCCGCTATGACTCTGTCCATGTTAAGACAGTAGTGTGCTTCTGAGGTGCTCACTACCTGAATTCCCAGGTAGCAGACATGATCTCTTTCCTACCAGAGCCCAGCCTCCAGTAGGTCAGCCCGCGTTGAGCGCACCAGCGCCGCAAGGGGGAACAGCACTGTCTTTTGTTTATCAACCTACAGGCCAGATACCATTCTTAATTCCTTTATGATATGCAGCAGAGCCACAACCAATCTCTCTGAGTGTTTGAGATATATGAGTGCATTGTCACCATAAAGCGAGACACCATGGGTCACCCCACCTACCTCAATGCCCCACCTAGCCATGTTACTGCGAAGTCGAATTGCCAAAGGCTCCACCGCTAATGCGAAAAGAAGCAGCTAGAGGAGGCAACCTTGCCTCGTTCATATCCCAATAGGGATGTTCTTTGATATCACCCGTCCAGATCTCACACAGTAAACCGGCCCGCATAGAGCAGTTGCACCCACGACATAGAATTTGGCTCCAGCCCCATCCTCTGGAGAACATCCCAGAGATACTCCCAATTAAGAGTGTCAAAGGCCTTCTCGATGTCCAAGGCGATTAGCGCCGCCTCCAACTTCACACCAACAATGGAGCCATGATGCCTAGAGGTAGTTCTCTGATGATTTGAAAGCCCAAAAACTAGCTCTATGTCGGGCTGAACGTACTTGGAGACAGAATTACAGCCCTGATAAAAAAGACATCTTTCAAGCTCAACTTAAGCAACATAAAAAATCCATTCTACAAACTAAAGCCGCCTATTTCTAGAACAAGTTTCTGAATTCTACAAATAAATCTAAAGACATATTTGCGATTGTGAATGAGCTGTCCAATCCAGATAGAATCACTACTAAATTAGCCCCCACCCAGGCACTGTGTGATTCCCTTAATACTTTTTTCATTGATAAAATCAGTTCTATCAAAGCTAGCATTCCGGATAACCCATCCTCTGTTGAACACCATGCGACATCCAGGAATCCTTACTCGTTACATCAGTTCCCAGTCATTAGCAAAGAATCCCTCCCGGACCAATTAACTAAAGTAAAATCAGGCTCCCCGGCTGACAGTTGCCCCCCACATATTTTTGAGAGAAATCTTCCTAGAATGTCCTGAGCCGGCCATATCCCTTCTAAATGACTCACTTAACCAGGGCTTGGTCCCCAGATTCTTTAAGGAAGCTATGATAGTCCCACTAATTAAGAAAACTGGTGCAGATGTTTTGGTCCCCACAAACTATCACCCCATGTCACTGCTTCCTTACCTGGCTAAAGTGCTAGAAGCCCATGTGGCCAACTGCCTTTGCTCCTTCATAGAACAATCCCACTTTTTACATCCCCACCAAGCAGGCTTTAGTCCCTCCCATTCTACTGAGATGGTAATCCTGAGTGTATTGGATGAAATAAAGAAAGAGGCTGATAAAGGCACCACTCAGGCATTAGTCCTCCTTGACCTCTCGGCGGCCTTTGACACGGTCGACCATAAAGTTCTGGTGGACCGTGTCAGGGACGCAGGGGTTCAGGGAGCCGCCCTTCAATGGCTGACGTCCTTTTTAGACGATTGCTCTCAATTAGTCCGTCTTTCCCAATACACGGCTCCAAGAGTTAAATTAACCTGTGGGGTCCCGCAAGGTTCCTCCCTGTCCCCACACCTGTTTAATTTGTATCTTCTTCCCCTTATCCAGTCCTTGGGGGAAGGCAAGGTGCGAACCTTCAACTATGCAGATGATTTGCAACTGATCTTCACCATTGATAATACCCCTTCCTCTATTCTGAATTTTCAGACCACCATGTTATGCATCTGCAATTGGATGAATAACAACCATTTAAAATTAAATCCTGATAAAACAGAACTGATCCTAACCGGTGGCTCTCGAAACCCCTGGACCTCGAATTTCTGGCCAGCAGAGTTGGGAGCGCCCCCACCCCCTTCTTCCTCAGCCTAGAGCCTCTGTGTCACAATCGATAGGGACATCTCGATGAAAATCCAGATTGGAACAGTAGTCTCTACCTGCTTTTTCCAACTCCGCAAGATCAAAAAAATCAGTAGATTCCTTACAACGGAAGCGGTTATCCAAGTTATTCTATCCCTGGTAATCTCACATCTCAACTATGCCAACTCTACCTACTTTGGCCTTCCAGGGTACTTAATGAGAAGACAGCAACTAGTGCAAAATCAGGCAGGGAGACTTATTTATCACCAGCCAAGATGGCACCACATTACTCCTCTCATGAGCAAACTACATTGGCTTCTAGTAACCCAACGCTGTGCATTTAAGGTCGTTTGCCTGATATTTAAATCACTCTATGGCGCATGCCCGGAATTGATTTCCACTCTCATTCAGAGGTATGTCCCTGTCCGGGCCCTTAGGTCCTCCCACCAGTCCTTGTTAGCCATTCCCTCCTTCAAACAAAAAAGAACTGGTGGATCCCGCTTTGCGGTACTGGCCCCCTACTTTTGGACCTCACTCTCTTCCAACATCAGATCTTCTACATGCTACTCTTATTTTAGGAGACAATTAAAAACCTGGCTGTTCTCTCAGGCCTTCGAATGAATGATCTTATGAGCAGCTGATCACCTCTTTGTAGCAGCGCAATGAAACCGTATGGTGTACGTGCGCTTTACAAATTCTTTTAACAAAAAATAACATATCAATGGAGAGTATTACATGGGACAGTATCCGCAGATTCATGTGGGTCCTGCTACCAGGCATGAAACCGCATTGATCACTGTGCACTAAGTCGGACCCCATGCCAATCAATCTAGTCGTGAGGGCCTTCGTGGCTATATTGGTGTCGACCCCTAACAATGAAAGGGGTCTATAGGAGCTGGGATCCAAAAGTTCATTACCTGGCTTGGGGAGCATGATTATCTGGGCCTCCCTCATAGTTTGAGGCAGTATCCTTCAGCTTCATGCCTCCTAAAGCATCTCTAACAAGCAGGGGAGAAGAAACGCAGAGTACGCCTGATAGTATTCCAGAGGGAGCCTGTCCGGTCCCGGCACCTTGCATCTAGCCATATCCCGGACCACCTCTTGTAAATCCTCCACCAGGAGCTCCCTTTCTAGGCCCTCCACCTGTTCAGCCGTGAGCCGAGGGAGTGCAAGACGATCCAAAATGCTACCAGTCTCTGCTGACATTCCACCCCCGGCCCTGAGGCTCCAGTTGGGCATCCGTACAACCCTGAAATGGGAGGGTTGGCCAGCACACTTAACCCCGGGCCGTGTACTGGCCCATCTTGGTCTGTTGGGCTGCTCTCTATGGTCTGTCCTTTCCCATGATAGGGTCTACTGTGCATAGTATCTCTGAGCAAACTTCGCTTCCCAAGTAGGGGCTTTCTGCTACAGTCAGTGGTCTACCAGTGTATGGGGTCACAAAACAGAACTGTCAGAACCTGCCAAAAATGTTCCCCCCACAGGCTCCGATAATGTCTGGGGTCCCTATCTCCAGTGGTAAGAGCATCTGTTCACCTAGATGCTCACCCCTCCAAAGTTCCCGGAGAATCAGATTCGAACTTGAAGAGTTTAAGCACCACTATCAGTTGAGGGGCAGATCGTCCTAGGGCACAATCCTTCCAGTTAGTGCCAATAGCTATGGCACAGCCGGTGAGGGGACCCTGGGAAACTCCTGCCACCAATATTGCAGGCAGTCTATCTCCAAATGATCTTCTCCTCCAATTATCTCCCCCTCCCCGGTGTGCAGCAGTCACTCCTCCCAACCACAGAGCAGGTGCAGGGTCTCCACACCCCAGCGCTTCTCATGTGAATATGTCCACTGGGCAGAAGGGGAGTCAGTGCCCTATATTTATCACCAAGTGCTCCGGGTCCGGTCCCTGCAGCCAGGCTCCAGTCTGACTCCAATTGAACCACAGAAGGTGGGAGGGGGCAGGGCACACCCCACTGAATTTCAGCCATGGTGCACTAGCCCACAGCCTTTCACTCCCTCCTCCTCGGTGCAAGGCAGTTGCGATCCCTGGCCGGGAGACCAGGCAACGGACCTCGTCCGAGGCACTGCCATCCGGAACCTCACCGCTTCAGGCTCACCTGCTGGGTTAATTGGCACCCCTGCAATTCTGAAACTAGGCTCTACCACAAAAACAGGCAGAAACAGGCCATGTGTGCCCTGAAGACTACCCTGCTCAACTCTGCCTGCCAAGTGCATCACTGCTGCAGTAGCACGGGTCCCGCTTCCACCATCTGCTCCCCCAAGCCCCAGGGCAGCGGTTATGCGGGGAAGAGCAGACTCCACCCACCGGCGCCCAACGCGCTCTCTCTCTTCTCCATGGTACAGGGTAGCCGTGTTCCCCGTGCTCCCCGACCAGGGGACCAAGTGACCAACCGAGCCCGAGGCGCCGCTCCATGAAGGATTATGTTGACGAACAATGTTCTTTTATGTATAAAATAGGGCCCCCTTTTATGTGTGGGGGGGTGAGTGGGGCTGTTGTGGGCTACTGCTCAGGTAATAGAAGATCCTGCAGTGAGTTGGTGTCACTTTCACCACATCCGCCCCACCAAGTGAGTGATCCATTTATGGTTTAAATTAGGTCACACCTCAATAAATCACACAACATGGGGGAAGAGGGTTAGGGGTTTGATTAATCGATGGTAAAGGAGAATTGGGGAAGGTGTGACAAAGACAAACACTACACAACAACAATATTCAATAGGGCCATAAGCAGCACATCATCGTCAATCTGTTGTGGAAGGAAATGAAGGAATGAGTATCACACATTTCAGTTAAACAGTCCTTAAACCCCAGAGACCCAAGTTATTATATATAGAAATGTTCTGCCATCTAGGTTTGAAAAATAGCAGATACAAATTATGGAGGAGTGAAGTGAACCCACACAGTACTAAAAATTATGATTGTTAAAAGAAAAATGATACTTTATTGCTAAATTGGGTGGTGCATCTGCTTTCTTCTCGGAATGTCCATCACTCTTGGGTGCCTGGCTGAACCGGTCCGGTCAGGTAAGCAGGAGCTTTCGCTTTTCATGCAGGAGGAGACTAAGGCCTGCGGATTGTAAAACAGAAAAGAAAAGGAGAAGGACAGAAGGTAAGCTTCATGAGGAGTGTACCAAGACTAAGAGGCTGAGCAAGAGCATAGGCTGCTGCAATCTTTCAATTTATGACTCATGAGCAATCAATTATCTGAGAAGTGAGAGCAATTTTACAACCAACCATGGACAAGTACTAGCTGCATGCACCGGGCTGATCAATCTCACAACTGTCATCATAACATTTACACAAGTGCAGTTAACTAAAGTGGGTGAAGAGGGTCCTCAGGCGCTCATACAAATTTACAACTAGAAATCAAAATAGAAGCAATAACACATATCCTGCGGTGCATTCAAAAGGGAGAACATCCACCCAAATTCCCCAATTTTTCAATCAATGATTGAACAAAGCGTTTTACAATTTCTGAAGCACACGCAACTTATAATGACATAGCAGTATAAACATATAAAGAAGCAAATAATTCAAATCCTTTGGGCTTGTTCGGTCCTTTATTACAATGAATCTTCCATTCCCTTACGCCAACGCGTTTCGTCGTCTTTGGGCATAAACCCTACGACTTCCTCAGGGCTGGAAGTAATACAAACAGTCTTGTAATACACCGAATTTTTGTATAGATACATTATACATAAAATAGGCCCAAACATAACCTATGTGCGTCAAGGGACTAGTCAAAACAAAGAAATTGTGCATATTTTCATGCTAAAATAACATACGCAAACAAAATATATGTACAATAAATAAAGTTCAGAATGTTCAACCAGTATTTACACAAACATCCAATACCACAATGTCACCCACGTGTAAGTGAATCGGCACAAAACCAAATAATAGCCAATGTGCAATTCATTATTACTGAACCACCAGTGCATTGCAAACTCCATTGCAACACAAATGCGTAACCAGTAAAGAAATGGTACCTTGATATCTAATTCCAGAATCCTTTCTGCAAAAATTAATTTAATAAAAGCCAAGATTAGCTCAAAATACACAAGGCATGAGGCAAAAGTTATTCATTACGTCATATTATCATCAAAAATCGCCAAACTCTCAAGGTAAGGCTTACCTCTATCTTCAATCTTGATTCCAAGTAAAGATTGTCTTGAAAAATATAACTAGAAGTCTTTAAGTAAATTGTTCAACTCCAATCGCGACCCTGTAAGGGAACGCAATGAAGACATAAACCATAACACTAATCAAACATATGAATCGTATACCAACATTCAATTTGCAAATATTCAGTAAGAAGCCGGTACTGATATTTGACCGTGCTTTCTTCGATTATCTTACAGGATACACCGTACTGCAGGGACCTGTTGTAATTAGCGGAATTATAGCTTCCGTTCCTGTTTACAGCGTATTGACACTTTGACCTGGATTTGCTTGTTTATTATATAAGCGGTAAGTGTAGAATATTTTGCAAATTGAATGTTGGTATACGATTCATATGTTTGATTAGTGTTATGGTTTATGTCTTCATTGCGTTCCCTTACAGGGTCGCGATTGGGGTTGAACAATTTACTTAAAGACTTCTAGTTATATTTTTCAAGACAATCTTTACTTGGAATCAAGATTGAAGATAGAGGTAAGCCTTACCTTGAGAGTTTGGCGATTTTGATGATAATATGACGTAATGAATAACTTTTGCCTCATGCCTTGTGTATTTTGAGCTAATCTTGGCTTTTATTAAATTAATTTTTGCAGAAAGGATTCTGGAATTAGATATCAAGGTACCATTTCTTTTACTGGTTACGCATTTGTGTTGCAATGGAGTTTGCAATGCACTGGTGGTTCAGTAATAATGAATTGCACATTGGCTATTATTTGGTTTTGTGCCGATTCACTTACACGTGGGTGACATTGTGGTATTGGATGTTTGTGTAAATACTGGTTGAACATTCTGAACTTTATTTATTGTACATATATTTTGTTTGCGTATGTTATTTTAGCATGAAAATATGCACAATTTCTTTGTTTTGACTAGTCCCTTGACGCACATAGGTTATGTTTGGGCCTATTTTATGTATAATGTATCTATACAAAAATTCGGTGTATTACAAGACTGTTTGTATTACTTCCAGCCCTGAGGAAGTCGTAGGGTTTATGCCCAAAGACGACGAAACGCGTTGGCGTAAGGGAATGGAAGATTCATTGTAATAAAGGACCGAACAAGCCCAAAGGATTTGAATTATTTGCTTCTTTATATGTTTATACTGCTATGTCATTATAAGTTGCGTGTGCTTCAGAAATTGTAAAACATTTACACAAGTGCGTTCATCACATGTCTGTCTCCAGTTAGAACAACAACAGGTCCCCCCAACCAACCATAACCACATAATAGAGGAGTTTCACATTTGAGCCAGCACACACACTCAGCAGAATTTACCAAATCAACGCACCACTCTCCAGTCCACAGAGGTGAGTAGGCCTCTTAGAGTCATCATCATGTTGGTTTTCCTGAAGTCAATAACTTCCTTCTTCTGGCTATCGAGGTTACAGTAGTCCCACCCTGAGTCCTTCCATCATCCTGACTTTGAGTAATGAATCAGTCCAACTCTGTCTCGACCCAAATGAGAGAGATCGACATGTAGTGCACTGCTGTTCATGAACAAGAAGAAAAACATTATGTGAGTAATGTTTTGTATAGATTTATGTTTGTTAACTAAACTGACTGGTCTGGTCTCCAAAGACTGAGAACCAGAAAAAAGGAGAGGACCCAACAAGTAAATCTTGTAAGTGTGAAAGGGTATCACCTTCAGGTAAAATGATCACCCATTGTCATGAGTTACCTGTAGGGCCCACTGTAGTTTCTCCTCCATGTTAGCCTAACTGCACCCGTATTAGGCCACTTTTGCTTCGCACATGTCACGAAGCAACCCTCTTGGTTGTCTGCCACTCCATTATTTTTTAAATAGGCTGCACATGTTTTGCTATTCAGCTCTTCTGCTGGGATTCAGTCTGAACATTTTGTAACATGTTAAAAAACATTGTGGCCTGTTTTTCTCTGTGGTCGGACAAGTATGAAGGAGAAAACGAAAGGTGATGACCTGTTACTGTGACTCCTGAGAAGGTTCAGAGTGTTGTGTTCTGGGGTGCTAACTTACCTGTCGCTTAGGAAGGGTAGGAGGGCAGGTAAAGCACTATGAGTTAGTCTGGATTTGGGCCCATAGGTACTGAAGTGGTATGGTGACTAAGTCCCTACATACTGATGTTCTGTGATCCCAGGCTTAGTTCTGTTTCTAAACAGAATTCCTGCAACACCATCAGGCCCCAAACATTGCAAATCATCAAAATCAGGTTTAAAAATTAGTTGAACACTCTCCCTCACTGTCTGCCATCACATGAATCATCACTCACAATCACTCAATAATATATCACTCATTGGTGCAAAAGTTACCTGTTCCAATTCAAGCACGGGGTGCACAATTGTATCTCCTATTTGATGCAAGCAACATAGATCAGGCAGTCGTGTAAATCAAATGATCTGAGGCAGTCCTGCTAGGGGTGTATAAAAGATAGACATGGGATGGGGGCAGGCATTGTCTTTAAAGTCCTTAAAGGGAATGGGGAGGCTTCTTCACTTCATACTGGTCTAACCCCAATCCAGCCATGCATGTACCTAAAATTGTGGGGCTGCATACGTCAGTCAGACACAAACAAACTAAATATATAATGTTCTCCTAGCTACCTAGCTATATCCATTACATTTTTGGGGGGCAAAGCAGAAAATTTGATTAGAATTGAAAAGTTCAAAGGTGTTCTACTCTCAGTTAAAGAAGTAGAGTTTGACCTCAAACTCAGGTGGTTCACCCAGAAGTTGGTCAGCTAACACACCTGAGTCTGACCAATCACCCTCATTCTCCTCCTGTGGTATTTCAGGACTGGTGTAATTTTGTGGTATGAAGTGTTGGCTCATTTTCATCATGGTCAATCTCTTCACATTTTGAGGCAGGAGACTAGTCCTTTTTTTCACTGGGAGAAATGTGCCAGCTGCACTCAGCACGCTCAGCTGACACACTGGTTACTGAATAAGCCCGATACTTTATTGCCAGCTGGCTGAGAACTGGCCATTGGCGTCTCTTCCCATACCAATACACCAATGGGTTTTGATCCACACTGACATCTTTTGGGTCATCCAGATAGTCCTGGAACATTCTCTGACTGGTCATTGGTGCTTCCACTTGCTCAACCTCTTTTGCCTTCACCTCTGCACTGGACTTAAGAGCTACAAATTGAAACCAAGCCAATTCTTCTAATCCTGTTGTTGTTACCGCCGGTGTTCTTGTTGCTGGTGTTGGCTGCTGTGGGACAACAGGACTGCCCTCTCTGGAAGTTGAAGGCGGCCCACCAGAACTTCTGCCCGGGAGTTGGATTCTAATGTCCAGCCGTTCTTCTTTTAGGTCTCTGGTTCGCTCAACAATTCAAGTCTTGTATTGTGAAACATCCCCTTCTGAAAAAGGAATGAAAGTGGTCAGTATTTTTTGTACCATGGATCAAGTATTGTGGCACAGATGTACTCTTTGGACAACACAATGTCTCTTTGCAGCCTTGTATTATCAGCCAAGTGAAGGATTAAGGCCTCAACCAACTCATGCACATCTTCGTTGTCATTCACACCTGTGAGTGCGAACCTTTCAGACACCTATTTTAACTGGTGCTGTAGCAGATGCAACAACGGGATAGCTTGGCCAATCGTACTGTCCTCCTTGCTGACTTCCGGTGTGAAAACCTCAAAAGGAAGTAGCATCTCTTTCAGGCATTTGACTAGGCCCCATTTGTCCATCTCAATGACCATGCTTTTCCCAGTTGCATCCCTCTTTGCATTACATACTCCTTGATCGGTTTGTACTGCTGAAACCGACGTTGCAACATGTAATAGGTCGAGTTCCAAAGTGTTGGCACCTGAACATCATGTATTTCTGGGCATAAATCACACTTGGAAATATTACTAGCAGTACTAGGCCCAACCGCGTTCAAATGACATCAGCAATATCCACCCTAGCAATTCTTATAATTCAATACCACACAGTTATAGGGTGCACCCTGGTCACAATGATATCAGAAATATGTACATACAACAAATTATAACACTTTTTAGCAGCACCGCAGGCCGAGGCCGCACAGGAAAAAACAATGGCAAATGTAATACTTTTCTGGCAAGAAATCAACATATTGTGCAAATCGACATCCAGTGTCATGAATCACTGGCGGACCCCCACTGCCACTCCCACACACACACTCACTCTGTGCCGCTACGTGGTGCAACAGATATTAAACAAGTCCATACGGAAGCACTTGCACACATACGCACTCCGCACCCTAATGCAATCCGACTGATACCCACAGGTCAATTGGTTGCACTCTGCAGACCCCGTAGCCCCAAGCCTCCCTCTGCCCTCCAACTTACTCCAACTATCCTACACCCACAGATTGGAGACACCCCCATCCTCCTCCCCAGCACTAGGCCGTACACGGCTGAAGTCACTCTTAGTCAGGGTCCCAGGAAGCAGGTGGGGGTAGTCAGCAAGGTCAATTAGGAGGCAGGGGGCAAAAGTGGTTTGGCAGCCACTCGAGAAGTTCACCGACAGGATGTGGAGCAGACACGGGCTGAGGGCAAGAGACGGTCTCACCAAAGGGGTCTCCATTGCCTTCTGACTCCAGCCCAGTTCTGAGAACCACAGTGGGGGTCTCGCAGTCTCTAGACCCGCTTCCGGTTGTTCTTGGAAGTATTCCTCCAGCCCAGTCAGTCACTCTCACCACCCAGACCCGAGCTGGGCAATATTACCTGGCACCACGGTGTCATCGGGGAAGGCCGGGTGAGGAGAGGGCAGATGGTCCACCACGCTGAGGGTCAAGTAAGAGAAAAGTAGATTAATGGAAAATTAAGCAGGGGGGCTCTTGGGAGGAGGCACCCCGTCAGGTACATGTTGATCAGAGTCGCACCCAGGCCATCAGGGCACAATGTCGGGTGCGCGATGATACGGGTTGCACCAGACCGTTACGGTCACACAAAACGAAAAGTTTCAAAAAATGTACCTCTTTGGAAATGAGGCACAATGTCTGGTGCACATTGATTTTGGCCGCACCGGACAGCTCCGGTCACTCACACGATTGAAGAGTTGCAAATTCTGTACCTCCCTGGAAATGAGGCACAACGTCCAGTGCACAGTGATATTGGTCGCACCAGACAGTTCTAGTCACACACACAGGCGCATGTTCAGCAATTCCTCACGAGGTAGAATGAACCACTACCCAGTTTACAGCCCCCTCCTCTGAAGGTTGCACCGCACACAATGAGCATGCAGTCAGTGTGTTGGATGAGAGAGATGCGACACGATTGATGAAGCAGGCCACTCTGGGTCCCGCAACCGGTGAATCTGCTCATCACCAACTAGAAGCTCATGCATGCTAAGGTCGCCACGATGCGGGGGTCACACACCTTAGATGCATGTCAGATTCTGGGGGCTCTGCACAAGGTGATCTGGTCTCCAGGCAGAATTCTTAGTTCCACACCGCGCTACCAGCTGGAATCCAGCAGACGATGTGGGCCCTTGAGAGGGCACCGTGATTCAGGTGTCACAGGTAGAGGATGTGGGTCCCTCCTAGGAAAGTTTTGATGTCCCTGGGACCTCCAAAAGAACAGGGGGCAAGTTCAATGAGCCCTTGGAGAACACACTTCAGGGTGCCACACAGCAGCAGGTAGTCGACCCAGGCCAGCCACTATTCAGGAAGGGCATGCATTCCCTTTCAATGGCAGTAATCCTCCTTGTGCACAACAGAGTCCTCTGGCAATGTGCACCACGCAGTTCCAGGTTCTCCAGTCTCACGTCCCCACAAGCGTATCTCACCCTTTGCTGCAGGATGGCACCAATAGGTATACTGAAGTGTACCTTTGAAGTTAGGGGTGTTTCAAAGGATTCCCTTTGAACCAACGATGTCTCCCCTAAATTTCAGTCTCGTCTGCCAAGAGGCTGTGGAATGCAGATCTTAATCTTTGGTGGGGTCATGATCTGGCTCTGGAGGCCAAGTGTCAAAACCTCCTCCTACTATCTCTGCAGCAAGGCCCCCAAATGGCAGAGGTCTGTCATTGCAATTGAATGCCCGGTGCTTTATAGCTGTCGCTGGGGAATGCTCAGATGTGCTCCTCCAATCTCCAGTGTGGACAGGAGCCAAGCACCAAGGCACATAAAGAGTTTTAGAGCATAGAAATGCCCACTTTCTAGTAGTGACATTTCTATGCGAATCCTGACAAAGTTACCCCGACCACTGGCAAGGGGTTGTCGCTGCAAATCCAATGATAGAAAACATCATGCGGCTGCTCCACTGCAATACACTATTACAGCCTGAAGTAATATCAACCTTTTCCCCATGTAAGCTTATAGGAAGAGCAAACCTCATAGGTAGCGAAAACACACTTGGTTATTCCTCACTACCTGGGGCAGGGGACACACCTGCATACCTGCCCTGTCTTTCACATACCACTCACTCCACCGCTTTGGATGTACCCTCAGGGTACTTAGGTGGAAGTGAAAGGTCCTCTCCGGATGGCTAGTGACTTAAACAGGCCAGTCTGCGTAAACGCACAATTGCGTACATCAGCCTGCAATGGTAGGCTGGGCACGTATTTAAGAACACCATCAGTGCAAAGCACACACCAGCTTGCAATGGCAGGTTGGGGCTTGTAGTTAAGAGCACCATCGAAGCAAAGCGCATACCAGCCTGCACTGGCAGGCTGGTATGTATTTAGGAGCACCACTGGGGTGAATGTTCACACCAGCCTGCAATAGCAGGCCGGACATGTCTTTATAAGCACCATCAGTGCAAGGGCTCGCACCAGCCTTCAATGGCAGGCTGGCCACGTATTTAGGAGCACCATCGGTGCGAGTGCGCACATCAGCCTGCAATGGCAGGCCAGTTATGTCTTTACGAGCACCATCGGTACGAGTGCGCACACCAGCGTGCAATGGCAGGCAGGCCACGCTTAGCACACCCTCTGCACCGAGGGCACACCAGCCTCGGTCTTAAAACATACTAGGTGCGAGTGTGCACCCACCGGCTGGCCATGGCAGACCTGACTGACATTTTAGAAACCTCAGGTGAGCACCCCTTCCTAACGTGTGTAGGAAGGGCATGTGCACTTTCACACTGCACTTACAGTGGGAAAGTGCCCCAGGCCCTAAGGCCTTAACCAGAGAATCGGCCACCCCTAGGTAGTGTCCTACAGGGAGAGCCAGCCCCCTAGGTACGGAAGACCCACATGGGGTTCATTCCTACCCGGGCAGTACACACACTGATGTATTTACCTGGCCACTCACCTATCCCGGTTGGTGGCAGTGAACGGCCCCCTCAGGGTTGGCTACAGAGTGAGACCTGCCAACCTGAGTATGAGACATTTTTGACAGGCTATTCAGGTGGGTAGCACAATCAGTATGGCGTCCACCTATTAGCCAGTGTCACACCCACCCTGGGTATGTGGTGTACTTTTTTATAGGGCACTCACTAGTATGACATCTAACCCAATCAGGTAAGCACCCTCTTCTGACATGTGCAGGAAGGGCGCACACACTTTCCTGCTGCAGTACAGGGAACGTGCCCAGAGTCTTAAGGTCAGGTTAAAGAGACTTGGCAAAAATCAGGAGGACAAAAAGCTAAATGTTTTAGGGAAATCCCCCTAAGAAGGGCCATGTCCAACAGCAGCTGTATGGGATTTCTCTATGGCGAACTTGGCTACTGTTGCATGCCGCCAAACACCCTCAAAAGTTTCTTCAGCACCAAGACCTGTAAATAGCTGTTGTCTAACCCCCACAAAAGAGATCCAGTGTACAGGGATACACTTTTAATCAGTGACTTGACAACTGGTTCACATGTCTGTCGTCAGGTGGGTAGTGTGAACAGCACTCTGCTGCACAGCTTTTCCAACCAATTCCAACACATCGTGATGGAGCGCTGGAACTGCAGCTCTGGCAAAATAGGTCTGGCTGGAAACCTTCCATTACGGTAGATGGCCACCACAAATTCTAAAAAACCCACTTCTTCCATAAAAGAAAAACTTTGGAAATGCACTAGGTTTTGCATTTGTTGGAGTTGGAGCTATTGGCATTATAAATGCTAATGTTTTTTACCTATGCAATAGATATGCCCTCCCCACCTTGATAAAATAAAGAACTCAGTTGTGTGTGTGTTTTTTTTAATGTAATACACCTGCAATGGTGCTGTAGCTAGCGCGGGGAGTGAAAATGGCAGTTCTGACTCCAAGTTAAAACAAGCAGTGTTGTGAGGGTGCAGTACCACAGGCTGTCACTAGGTGTCCATTGGGACCTCTTTTGGCTACATATGGTACTGCACCCCGCAACATGGCTAGGCAAAGGATATGGCAGTGGTGAGAGCTGCCGACCAGTAAGCTAGGGATCCGTGTTCGAGCCTGCTGTCAGGCTCAACATCCTGTGATAATGGGCTGATTGTTTAATTTCCCCGAGCCCATGGCTAGCATTTGTAAAGTAAAAAAAAGGAAACAAGCAAAACAGCAGTGGCCTCACTGGGGGCCTGCAGCAGTTTTGCGGGAGGGGTGAGGGGGAGGCACGGGGAGATTAAGGGATATGAAGCAGCCACAGCAGTGTTGTGGGAGGGGTGAGGGGGAGGCACGGAAGATGAAGCACGGCAAGCAAATGATGCAACCGAAGTTTCATTGCACTACAAACAGAACAGGTAATGAGCAAAGAGGCAGGCCAACTAAAAAAGAGTTCTCTCTAAGTATAAATAATCTTAACAGTAAGAACACATGTAAGCGGGGCAGTCCTGATGGGAGGATACAAAATTGCAAAAGGAGGGACTACTAAGTGTACTCACCAATAAAAAGCCAGCATTTCTAAAGGACAGCAACAGGACCAATGAAAAAGATGGGCGGTTTTTCAAGCCCATACCCAAATACAGCATGTCTCGAAAAGACAGCGCAAGCGTTGCCTAGGCGAGACCTAAAAAGGGAAAAGGTCCAGCCCTACCATTTTAGCCAGCTTCCCATTGTAAAAATATGCCGTTGGGTGGTTGTGTTTCTATAGCCCCTCCTGCCTAAACATGCCAGTATTAGTAACCTGGATTTTTTCTTTTTTGGTGCCACAAACGCAGGTGACTTCCATAAAGAAGAACCAGCAGGAAGACTCAATGTGCGTCTTGGGGCAGTCACTGTATGCTGTTGCTGCGGTGTCTCAGACTCTTGTACCATTTTGAGAGTGCTGATGCGGGTGAAACTGGTACACTGCTGGGGACAGGTCTGCTTTGCATAAAAAGATGCCACCCTTTTCTTCCTCATCACCTTCACCTTCCACCATGATCGGAGCAGATTCCCTGCTCTCCCCACCTTTACCATTACCACCGGCAGCTATGTTTTTAAGGTGAGCCTCCGTGTGTATTGCGTGATGTTTTTTCATATGGGTCGTTTGGCCTCTAGTACCATAGTGTGAACCAGGCTTACCTCGACAAACACTCGTGTGGCAAATGGAATATACTGCAATGTTATCCTCCTGCTTGCTCATCGTAAAGAAGTCCCAAACTGGGGAGGTTAACTTTCTCAGTGTGCCATTGGTGCCACTGCCAATGCCCAAAGAACTGGAGGTAGGTGGGTGTGTCAATGATTGCCGCTCTACAGTGTGTACTTCTACTGAGTTAATGGTAGGTGCAGGTCTCAGCGGGGGCCTTACAAATATGGGAGCTGATGCTGGCGATGGTGGAGGTATCAGTGCCATATCCCTCAGAGCAGGTTAAATAGGAAGGGTAATGTTGGTCTCCTCTGGGCCAGCTTCCATGAAAATGACTGGCTCGTCATCCTCATTCATGAAATTTCCTTTTCCCTTGCCTCTCCTGGCATGTTTCAGACTCAGACGGGGTCCAATCCATGTCCAGATCATCAAAAAGGGGGCTTGGAGAAGATGCTGGAGTACCCTGCCTTTTTCTTGTTGGAGATCTGGAAGCCAATTGTTCTAAAAGAAGAGGTTCTTCCTCAGCCGGAAGTTCAACTTCCTGTTTTACTCCTACTTAAGGAAGCTCTACTGTTGCTGGCTGCGACTGTTGTCCACTTTGCTCAGTTTACAGCAATGATTGGGCACTACTTTACGAAAGAGACAAATCCAATTTAATGTCACTGCTCATCGGGGTCGCCATGATTGCAGTGCTTCCTCGCTGACAGACATGGGCTTGGGCTTAGGTTGGGGTGGTCCCATTGATGTGGGGGTCCTGGTCCTAGCTTGCTCCCTGGAGGCCATTGTGGCACGCACAAGTTGCCGGAAAATGGTTGTGATCGGCACGCCAGTGGTGGAAAGCTGCTTCTTGACGCTGTCAGTTGGCAGTGGCACTTAGCTGCACAAGCGGAAGATATTGGAGGACCCACATCACAAGTTGTGTGGTCAGGTCACTGTGTATAGGCAGTACTCTGGGTGATGTCTCTTGTGCACCTAAAAGTAAACAAGCAAGAAAAACATTTAGTGAAACGTAGCAGTGTTGCAGTTTGAATTAGTACTGATAAAGACAATATAATTTAGTGTGGTTCTTTTAGTTATTATTATCCGAAATGATTAACAACAATACAGTGTATCCATTCCAAAGACAAACCACCTCACCATAAGATAGTATTTCATTTCCATTCAGGATAACAACATACAGCTGTAACTGTTTGCTTTATTTGCATCTAAGGGAGACACCTTAGGCAGTCAGCGAGGTGCAGGGGAAAATGGAATGATCCTTAAAAAATTAATGCTGTTGTGCATCTATGACAGGCAAGGGGGTCCAGGAGGAAAAGGAATGTTCCTTAAAAACATGAATGCTGCTGTGTGTGTAGCTATGGCAGGCAGGGGGCAGAGGGAAAAATGGAGTAATACTTGAAAAATGAATGCGGTTGTGCGGCTGTGTGCCTATGTTGGCAGGAGATGGATGGATGGTGGGCAAATGTAAAAAAAAAGAAATAACTTAAATTAAAATTTTAAAAAAATGAAAAAGAAATTTCATTAAAAAGTTTTTAGGACATTACAAAAATAATAAAACATTTTTTTAAATTGCTAGTGTACTAGGGGACTATGAGAATTTGAGAAACCCATTGGGAGGCAAGGAGGTGCAGGCAAAAAATGCATATCATATAAAACACTGTTAATAATTATAATATGAATATACTACAATGATCCTGAAGTATATTATTAAACTGATATCAGGGAAAAGTAAAAAATTAACTCAAACAAAAAGGCATAGGCCTCTTCTTTTAATCTTCCTAGAAAATGGCTTTGAAAACCGGAAAAAAAGAGTGGCTGCACAAAATGGCTGCTGGCCAGATGGTAAACCAACAACATCATGCAGGAAGGCATGGCCACAACAAAAAACACATGCAGGCCTATGGCAAAAGCAGTCTAGCTGGTTACACAAAATGTGCCACGGGCCACATGGTCAAACAACAGCAGCAAGCAAGGAGGTATGGCCACAACAAAGAACACATGCAGGCCTATGGCAATAGTGCACTGGCTGGCTACACAAAATGGCAGCTGACACATGGTCAACCAACAACAGCAAGCAAGAAGGCATGGCCACAACAAACAACACATGCAGGCCTCTGGCAAAAGCACACTGTCTGGCTACACAAAATGGCCACCGGCCACATGGTCAAACAACAATAGCAAGCAAGGAGGCATGGCCATAACAAAGAACACATGTAGGCCTACGACAAAAGCACACTGGCTGGCTACACAAAATTGTCACCGGCCACATGGCCAAACGACAAGAAAGGAGGCATGAAAAACAAAGAACACATGCAGGGCTATGAACACTAGCTACACAAAATGGCTCTGGCCACATGGCATGGAGAACATAGACAAATGGTGGCCTATGGCAAACACACTCACACATACACACTGGTTAGACAAAAGAGGTACAGTAACACTGAAGAAAACACCACCATTCATTCAGCAATGCCAAAAATGAAAATTGACTGAGCTATAAAAAATTTACAACAGCACACATCCTCCCATGGTCTCAAATATGACCCCAACTATACACTTTTTGCAACAAAATAAAAAGTGAAATACAACAAAAAAACGAACATTTTAATTTAATCCAATGCCATCCCTACCCTAAATGATTTAAAACAACAGATGCCACAGAAACTGTTGTTTCATGCACCCATGACTAGTACTGGGCCTACTGGCTGGGCGGCCTACTGGCTGGATAGTAAAATAAATGAATATAGCAAATTTAACAAACAGAGAAAATGTACTGAACTGTGCAATAATTTTCCATTACAAAAGATGAAAAATTAAATGCAAAAAGATAACTAGGCCCCTGCTGAAACTGCAGGCCACCCACCACAATACATTTTAAAAATCAAATAAAAGTATAAATAAATTCTGGTGCAACTGTGCAATATTTTTCCATTACAAAAGATGAAAAATTAAATGCAAAAAGATAACTAGACCCCTGCTGAAACTGCAGGCCACCCACCACAATACATTTTAAAAATCAAATAAAAGTACAAATAAATTCTGGTGCATGCCCTCTATCAAACAAACAACATCCTTTTACAACAGTTTTTTAAATTACTTGTGATATTACAGAAACAAAGTCTTTAAATCCAATGGTATGTATGTAGCAGACAAAGAGAGTGACCCTTCCAGCTCCAAATCCAAATGAAAAGTGGCCAGGAGATGGACAACGCACTGAGAGGAGCCATCTGCACAGGAACAGGAAATTGAAGTCTCTGGGGCACTTCCTTCTTGTTGAAAAAAAAAGTAAAATAGAAAAAGGCTTCTCGCACTAAAAAACAGCTTAAATGGTCTGTTGGAGTAGAATATGAACTTGAAAACCTCTTTTCGAGTAGATTTAGCTGCTTCTCGAGTAGAAAATCGCCTTGAGGTGCAGCCGTGGTGTCTCGCGCTCGCCAAGCATCACAAAAAAGGTGCCGGAAGCCATGCTCGTAGCTGGCAAATCTGGTGCGCACTCGCCAGATAGCGAATTTAGTAGAAACTCTACATCACACGTGTAGCGCGCAGTTCCCGAATTCCGCCAACTCTGAGAGTGGAGTGAATTTTTCCACCCGGGCCTAATCATGAGCAAAATCTGGAAACATTGTTTAAATCCAGACTATGCAGCAAATCAATAGAAAATTGGATAGCATCCCTAGTAGCTCAGGGAGCTAAAAAGATCTGGCTCACCCCCAAAAACATATCCTTTTATAATAAATTCACCCTAGAAATCAATAGAAATCACACAGTCAGCCAAAGGTGAGCAATATATCAACATATCATCAAATCAGAACAGCATTATGAAAACGAAATATAGTACCACCATCCTAGCACTGATCCCCTAAATGAATAACAATGAGTCACTTGTGACCTAATGTCATTGGACTTGTCAGAACAAATCTAATTACATAGACAATGGAAGTCTTATGAATGAATAGACACAGTAAACTAAGCAGGAAAAGACCTCGGAGTGCAACAATTTAACAAAAGAACTTCATCTGAGGCTCTCCCAGAACAGCCTGTGAACAAAAGGCATCAATGGAAAGATTTTACTGCGTGCAGTGTCAATGAGCAATAATAACATGATGAAAATATGGCTGCTTTTAAATCCGAAATGGAGTATAGTCCTAATTAAGCCTAGTTCTACTTGTGCTAGAAAAATATAAGTTATATATATCACAGCATTATCATTACAATTGCAAAATATTCATGTTACAAAGCATTTTTTTTTAAACTAAAAATAACACAGACACCTATGTCCAAGGAGTGATTTTTGATTTGATTTGATTTTTGATTTTATAGAGCATAATAATTACCCAAGGGCATCAACACGCTACAATCAGTCGTCCAGAGTTAAACCCTATCTATAAGCCCTAAAGAAATGCAGCCTATAGAGTATAGAGCCAGGTTTTGAGGGCTTTTCTGAAAGGCAACAAATCTGGGATAGCCCTCAGGCTTTGCGGAAGAAAGTTCCAGAGTCTGATTGCAACAATCAAGAAAGCTCTATCTCCCCATTTCTTCTTTTGGGTCCTCGGCACAGTAAGCAGATTAACGTGTGCCGATCAGAGGCTTCTACCTGGAATATGCCAGTGAAACATATCTTTAATCCCCGCCGGACAGTGGAGAAAAAGGGCCTTATGAACTGTACATATTGCTTTGAACAGTGTGACGTTAGATGTTTGGGAGAGGGATCCCATTGATATCAATGGAGCAATAGACTTCTTAAAAGGGTTAGGAAGGAGCCAGGAGTATGGCAACGCTTCAAATGAGAGCGAGTTTGTTTATACTACTGGGGGGGAAGGCTGATCATCAAGTTTAGATTCAATCACTTTATGATTTTTTGTATCATTCCACACATTAGTGAGATCTGATTATAGTTTGGAAGTTGTCAATAAATTCTTTTGTGTCTTTTGTTATTTATTGGTTGAGAATATGTGTATGATTTATTTGTTTGTAACCGGCTCACAACTTTGTCGGATTACTATGATGCTATGAGACTGCTGTTGATCTCAGTGGGTAGCTCCAGCTGTAGCATTGGGCTGGCAGCAGCAGTGAGTTGCTCCAGCAGCCCCAGTCATTTAGGCTAGAGGTGGTAGCTGTAACGACCTCAGCACTGCAAGAGTGGTGCCGAGGTGACCCAGAAGCCGCACCCTGTAACACCCTCTGGCCAGGTGTGGCCAAAGGTTATAAAATAAAGGGCCTAGAACCGCTCGGGGGCTTCCACCCAGAGTACTATGTCGAGTGTGTGTGTCTTGGCACGGTGGCTGCGATGCACGTCATGCTAGCGCAGTGACCACCACAGATTATAGAGAAGATCTCCACACTGGTGACGAGGATGGTGACTCCACACACCCATCAGCAGCAACCAAGCGCCGACTCCGCAACCCTGCACTAAATCCGGTGTGCGCCTACCTTTAGTGCAGGTGCCGCTGCGCAGTAGGCCCGCCGTGATCGGCAGCATCCTCGCCGCAGTCTCCGCTGCACGGAGTCATCCTTCACCTGCCGGAGCTTCGTTAGCTCTGCCTGAGGTGGCTTCATTCCAGGTTTGATGTGGGCGCATGGCCAGCCAGCGGGGTACTCTATTTGTGGTTGTGGCCCCTCCCCTGGCTGCAATCTCCATTACGCTCCGACGAGCGTGGGCAGCCGACCTCCTCCCGGAGGCCCCGGGGGCCTACTGCCAGCTACACACCCTAGAGCCTTCACTTAGCCGGCAAAGGCGAGGCCTGCTAAGGGGAAACAGAGGCCCATATCAGGAGTACAAGGACAACGTGAAACAAAAGAGGAAAAAAAAATTAAATGGTAACGAAGATACCTTTATACAACAAAAGACACAAAGACTCATCTGCGTACCTGCCAGACAGCTGCCTGGAACATCTCACCCTCTCCACACTCAAAGTACTGGAAGTAAACTATCCCTGATAATACAAAAGAAATATAAAAACATGCACAAGCTGCTACAAGGGACAATTGTTGAAGCCCTCATTAAGCGGGGGCTGCATCAAATCTTCTGCCTCAGCCCGGTGAGTACGCCGCTCCACCCCATCCCCTGCATCTGCACCATCTTGCAGCCATGCCGGATGAAGCAGTTAATGCCGGTCCTCAGCAGGCTCAGCCTCCCGCCCCACCCACCACCCAGCACACACAAGTCAGCGCGCTGCCACCATTCAGTGTACTGGCAAACCCCGCCACCGCCTCTCCCCGCTGGAAAACCTGGATTGGGAGACTGGACAACTATTTTGTTGCGACCTGAGAGACAGATAACATGGTTAAGAGATCCCTGCTGCTCCATTACGCTGGGGAAGAGATCTACACATTTTTCGCACACCTACCCAACACAGGAGCAGCAAACGACTACGATGCAGCCGTCAGAGCACTCAATGCACACTTTGACCCACAGCTCAACCCGGACTACGAGCGCTTCAAACTCCGCCAAGCCCTCCAACGGGAAGGGGTGTCTATGGACACCTTCTACGTATGCTTGCGAGAACTGGCCAACATGTGCACGGCTGACAACCAGCCCAAAGAAGTGAGAGCGCAAATCATACAATGCTGCCGGAACAAAACACTGAAAGGCCTCATCCTACGCCAACCTGACATCCCCTTGGAAGACATCCTTATCCTAGCACGGTCCCATGACCTATCCATTGCCATAGCGACAGAAATGCACATCGCCGTCACGCAACAACTGGAAAGACCCCTGACAGTAAAAATTGAATGCGCTGCCACAGTCCGTACATGTGGAAGAGGGAACAGGCAGTGACAAACAACGAATCCTCTGCCTGGATCCTGATGCCGATACTGTGGGAGAAAAGAGCACCACCTTGAAGAATGCCCAGCCCAAGGACGTACATGCTCCAAGTGTGGCACCCTCAACCATTTTGCCACCGCATGCAGAGAGGGGTCAAGAAACAGAAGCGCATGAGTGAAGGAAGTGACCAAAATCGGGTCACCCGGATCACCAGTGACCACCTCTCGGCCTTCCATACAAATGAAGAGTCGGTCAGACAGTAGAGAATACAAACCAAAGATATTTATTAGCATTACGCTGCAGCGGAGCCCAGTCTGACCAGCCTCATGAGATAGCTGCTGAGGGACTGACTTCCCCAACATATCATCAGATGTTATACATTTCCAATTCCCCAAGAACACGCCCAGGCTGGAAAATTCCGGTCCAGGCAACAGTGAACAAAGGAGGCACAGGAGGATGAGCTATGGTCCTGGGACCGGGTACACGCTATCTCTACCTCAAGGTTGCTTTGCCTGCGCCCGCCATTATGGATGGTGGGAACGAGCCTATCTAACAGCAAAGGTATGCCATAATAGAGAGTACATTTATTAGTGCAGCGAAACTCGGCCTTGGAGAAATATCAACTAAGGAGACATCGAGGCAGCTTTCTGCTGAGGCAAGCAACGTGTGACAGAAACTCAGCTTCGATCATGGAACATAATGACGGCTTCTAATAAAATGGTGCTGTGAATGCTAACTTAACACAGAACGAAATATGAGCAACAAAGCAATTATGTTTTCAATTCTAACACGAGGAAGACGGCCACCTGTCTCTGGAAGATCCAGAACCCCAGGAAGCATCCAAAATGTCACAACGTCAACTTCATTGGCTAGAAGACTCATCCCCCAATGAAGAAGAAGAAATATTCCTCATCTCATTTGCAGGTGACCTCAAGTGACGCAGGCGTCCATAACCAACATGCATGGTTGTAGAAGCAGGATCCAGCGTCAAAGCTCTGATTGACACCGGTGCCTCTGTCAATGTAGTCCGGATCCAGCAATACCGGCAACTCCATCCACGTCCTCTGCTGTCCCCAACTAATGTCAAGATATTCACATAAGGAAGCCAGACACCTTTACCACTGAAAGCCACAATGACCGTCCAACTAAGAGCGGAAGGCCAAGAAATCGCAACCACTTTCCACGTCATCGACAGAGAGGCAGACACCCTTGTTGGAAGCCACACCGCAGAAGATCTAGGTCTAGTCACCTTTGCATATGCCATGAAAACCTTCCAGATGGACGAGGTACTAGACGTGTCTCCTCATCTGTTCACAGGACCCAGGTGTTTGAAGGCGCCCCGGTCAAACTGCATATTGATAAATCGGTCAAGCCAGTAGCCCTCCAGCACCAAAGTCTACCATTTCACCTGAGGCCCCTGGTTGAACAAGAGCTACACAAACTCGAACAACAAGGGGTAATTGAGAATGTTTCTGGTCCGACACTGTGGGTATCGCCCATGGAGATCGTTGAAAAGCCAAAGGAACCTGGCAAAATACGGCTGTGCATAGACATGCGCCTCCCCAACCAAGCGATTAAAAGAGAGAGACACATAACGCCCACAATGGACAACATAATAGCCGACCTCAACGGCTCACAATGGTTCTTGAAGTTGAACTTCAACGCTGGGTATCGACAACTAATGCTAGCGGAGGAAAGCCATTACATAACAACATTGTCGACGTACCTAGGACTGAACTTCAGAATCTCATCAGGGGCAGAAGTTTTTCAAGATGCGATTTGAGAGACCCTATCCGGCCTGCAGGGGGTGCTGAATGTCAGTGATGACATCTTAATTCATTCATCATCCATCGAAGAACAACACCAGCACCTCAGAGCACCTCAGAGCAGCATTGAAACGACTGTCCGACCATGGTGTTACGCTTCATAAGGACAAGGGCTCATTCTTTCAGACCTCCATCGAGCTCTTTGGCTATGTGTTTAATCAGGAAGGAGTTCAAGTAGACCCTCCCAAGTCCCACGCCATCAAGCAAGCATGAGCTCCAACCACTGTGTCTGAAGTGCGCAGCTTCCTGGGATTGACCACGTACTGCGCCGGTTCATTCCCAATCCAGCTACCTTGGCCGACCCCTCTGAGCCTTAATGAAGAAAGACGCTGCAAGGAAGTGGGGCTGCGAAGAAGAAGAAGCCTTTCGTAACATCAAAGAAGCCCTGCTCTGCAAGACCACCATGACTTATGTTGATGCAAAGAGAAACACAGAACTCCTGGTTGATGCCAGTCCTGTAGGCCTGGGAGCATTTATCACCCAAGAAGTGGAACCAGGTAAATTGGCACCCCTTGCATTCGCCAGCAAAGCTCTCACACCAATGGAAGCACGGTACTCTCAAATTGAGAGGGAGGCACTTGCGATTAAGTGGGCATGTGGCCACTTCCACCTGTACATCAGTGGACACCCATTCCGTGTAATCACTGACCACCAGCCGCTTGTTCCCCTGTTCCGAGGCACAGCACCACATCCTCCACAGCAAATTGAACGCTGGGCAATCCAGTTGCAACATTCCCTCATGGAGCTAATCAACAGACCAGGATCGAAGAACCCCGCTGACTTTCTTTCCTGGCACCCGCCGATTCTGACGGAAGGTGACACCGACAACGCTAACACCACAGAGGACTAGGTAAACATGGTGTCATGAGGCGCATGTCCCCACACGCTCACCATCAAGGAAATCAGTGAGGCAACTAGAAGTGACCCAGTCATGACGAGAGTCATGGAGGCCCTGTAATAGGGCTCATGGCACAACTTCCTGCCAACAACTGGTGTGGCCCAGATAAGGAGTGCCTCGGAAAGATGTGGAGGGTGTGTGAGACCTGAGTGCCACTGCAGACGGTCTGGTACTAGGGGGGTCTTGCATTGTAATCCCTGAAAATCTACAAGCCTGTGTGACAACCCTTGCCCACGGAGGCCATCAAGGGACCGTTTGAATGAAATCTCGTATGAGGAAAAAGATCTGATTCCCGGGGCTGGAAGCCGCCGTGTATGACTTTGTGCGGTGATGTCCATCATGCCAGATAACAAGTACTTAAGAACCTCCAGCGCCCATCATCACCGAGGAACCATGCACAATTCCCTGGTCCCAGATAAGCCTCGACTTTGGGAGCTTCCCAGACAGAAGGATCACAGCAGTGATGATTGACAGCTATTCCAAATACCCAATAGTTGAGGTGATAGAGTCTACAGTGTTCACAAATGTCACCCCGGTGTTGGAAAAGACTTTTGCTTTATTGGGACTCCCCCAAGAGATAAAGACTGACAACGAACCACCGTTCCAAGGAGCTGACTTCAGAGACCTACTTACATCTCTTGGTATAAGGCACCGCAGCATCACCCCGCAGTGGCCCCAGGCCAATGGTGAAGTGGAGTGCTTCATATGCACCCTGAACAAGGCGCAACGAATCGCAGTAGCAGAAGGCACCAATTCTGAGACAAGTCTGCACTAGTACCTGCGAGAATACTGAGGGACTCCGCACTGCACCATGCAACAGTCTCCGTGGTCCTTAATGCTCAACGGACATCAGCTGGACACCATCCCTATGTCCAGCCAGTGGACACCTATGCCATATGAACCAGCAAATATCCAAGCCCGGCGCATCCAGACCAATAAACACGTCAGCCTGAAATGACGTGCCATATCCCGACAGCTCCTACCAGGGGATCTAGTGTTGAAATGAAATCGACGAGCCGGACGAAAGTTCCGGACGCCCTTCGAACCAGGCACTTGGACAATCTCACGCGTGAATGGGACCATGGTCACTGCCAAGCAGGGGGGAGAAGTTGTTACCAGGAATGTGTCATGGTTCCGGAGAGTAGACCGTCCTAACCAAGAAATCACCCTGTCTGAAGAGGCAGAAACTGACTGAGGCGGCCTGAACCCGCAGCCTGACTCAGAAGTAAGTCCCCCTCCTAGTCCCCAGGTCGATTCACCAGAAGTCAGCGACGGCAGGGACACCAACCCCCAGCAAGAGTCGAGTGATAGGGTCAGCAGCAGTCGCTCTCACCCTCAGCGTTACAACCTGAGGCCGAATCCACCGCCGAGTCAGAGACTGAGGAACTTTGTGTGCTAAGCACTCAGATGCAGGTCAACGCCAAGTTGGGGAGGGATGTAATAACCTCTGCACCGCGAGAGTGGTACAGAGGTTACCTGAAAGCCGCACCCTGTAACACCCTCTGGCCAGGCATGGCCAGAGGCTATAAAATGAAGGGGCGAGGACCGCTCGGGGTCTTCTGCCCAGAACACTATGACAAGTGTGTGTGTCTTTGCATGGCGGCTGTGACGCGCGTCTTGCTAGCGCAGTGACCACCACAGATTATAGAGAAGATCTCCACAATAGCGGCTGGTGGCGGTGAATGCAACAGGCTGCTCTTGGATCCTCTGACGTGTTTTAGCCACTGCCAATGGGTAATTTGTGCCAGTGTTTGCCAGTGATCGGCACCGTTGCGTGTTTCTAAACACCAGCAATTATTTAGAACAGTACAACACAAGGCGACGCTCTCTGTCTATTTTTGAGCAATACACGTCAGTAGAGTGTTTAACAATGCAATGCACTATAAAAACATATATAGAACTAGCACTTTCGGGCCTTTCCTAAAGCTCGGGGCGACCTGGAATTGTGCAAAATGTCAGCCTCTTTAAGTAATGCTGCCACAGTAATTTAGCCACTGGCATTTGTAGGAGCTGTGGTTAATGCCAGCTGCAGTGGCAGACCTCCGGCCCTGGGACTTATATTTTTACAAATGAAATTGGGGTCTCTGCAATATTTGTGATGCAAATTAAAGGCTTCAAAGTATGATGTTCACAATAACCAAAACCCTCAAAAGAAAATGCATAAAAGGATCCCTACAAAAGAAAAGTGATTGTAAGATAACTTGATCGATAATATGCTTTACTGTAAGACTTTCAGCCAGAGGAACACATCATGCAGGTGAAAGGGTGGTCATTGCACTGCTTTTAGCAAAATGGAAATATCATAGTTTTTCCATTTTATATAAACAACAGAAAGGCAGGCATAATTAAGGACAAGATTGATGCCTGACGAGGATGACTCAGCGCACACTGAAATGACCAAAGGCCTCGTTCATATATTTTCCTTTAAATATGCTTGGAAACTGGTTGCATCACTTGAGTGCTCATTTTCCGAGCATTCGTCAGAGCATCAGATGACATCTCAAACTGTACTCAGAGTGACCTATGACAAAGATCTCAGTTAATTGAGACCTGATAGTGGATAAAAAAATTAATATCGAACAATGACGAAGCAAACTCACAAATTCTGTAGAAAAACTGACAAGCCTCTCCACAGATTGCTATTCCACGGTGGACGCCTTAATAGTGGAGGGAAGTTGGCATTAGTCGATAAATGAAGGATTTTGTTGCATGCGATCTACTCACCCATTCTTGTGTAGTGAAGTGAAGAATCTAATAGTAGTTTTCTCCAGGCAACTACTTCCAATCATATATCGGGCCAAAGAACCTGAGCCGGTCATTCCGCTCTATGAACCAATCCGGATTTCTTTTAATTTAAAGTTATTACGTGAAATAATGTTTTTGCTTAAATACCTGTGAAGAGATAACAAGCTCTGTGCTTTTGTTTCCTCGCCGGTGCATTTGCATTTGTGAGGTTCCAGGGCACCTCCAGTCCGCTACTCGATCAAAAGGAGGCCTGATGACCCCTTAACTTCTGTCTTTATCTTTGCCCAGCTGGAGGTGAAAAAAAAGCACCCTCGCTGCCTCCACGTTGCTGCTGGGAATGGAAAGCAGACAATGTGCAGGAGCTGCTAAATGTGTCCTAGTGTCTCAAAATTACACTGGGACAAGATCAACATATTTCCATGGGGCTCAACTTCTTGGCAGGGTGAACGCCGTCCACCCCGTGAAAATAGTGGGTGGACGCCGTGTACCCGCGTGTACCCCCGACTCGTGCCCTAGTTGTTTCCCAGTATGCAGGGACATAAAACTTACCTTTCTATGTTAGACCCCACCAACTTCCCTTTTAAGGAGCATCATTCCCAGGTGCTGACCCCATGAAGCATGATGGTGGGCCAAAGAAGCTAATTGGAATAGTTAATCCGTCATTATCTTTGGTGGCGATAGTGCTACACTTCAACCCTGACATCCCCATCAAACAGAATTTCATCTCTGGAGGTGCAGGCAGCGAATCTGATTTTTTGACGGATCTTCATTCCCACGCTTCTCTAAAACATGGCCTTATTATAGAACTGGAGAAAATTCCAAATTCCTGCTAGATGTATACAAAACACTGTTACAGATGGCCACAAAAACACTTTGGACGATGATAAATAAGGCCAAGAAATAGTCAGTGTACCTGAATACCAAAGTAAATATTGGTAGTGTACAATTACAAAAATACAGGCAGCACTGATGTGTGATTGTTTAAGGGGACAGCACCACAATAAACAAACATAACCACAACAGCAGAAAAGTTGTGTGTCATGTACCAAGCCAGTGTGTGCCAGGCAAAGAGTTGTTACTAATGTAAGTACAGTGTCGCTTGCATGTGGCTTTGTTGACGATAGGTAGGGCCGAATTGGGAACCAACAGCAGTCATGGCAAAACATTTCAAACCACCCCTGCTCCCTTTCTCCCTGTCACTCTTTATCCATTCATGCATGCATTCATTCATTCATTCAATCATGGTTTCTCTTCTCTCTCTCTGATTTCTCCTTTCTTTTTCACTCTGCGGAAGCCAGCGCTCTGCCTGCTGCAAGGAAACTGGGGGAGCTGGAGAAGAGGAGAGGGGCCAGCAGCAGCCTTGAACTTCAAGTACCGGCCTTCAATGGACAAATGCCCGATGGGAATAATGCGAGGCCAACCAGTGATAGGCCCCTGACCCGCTGAAACATGTTTAACAACGACTTGGAATGCATGAAGAGTAACGGGGCTCGAAGAAGTGCAGCTAATAATCAATGAACTTAGAAACTTAGAGACAGGACAAGCAAAGGGCAATGCACAATCTTTTTAAGAGCATCTCATCTATTTCTTCCACAATGCACCCGATTCACAAAGGAATTTTGATACGTAAATGTATTTTGTTAAATATTTATTATTGAAAGTTAAAGGTAGTAAGCAGTACAACAGTTAAGCAAAATATAACAAGTTAAACAAAGTACAGAGTTAATAAAACTCATTTAAATGAGGAATCCCTTAAGAAACAAAGATTTATGAAATACAAATCTAGTAACGGGAAATAGCAAAATGAGCCAATAATATTTACCTATGTTTTATGAGTTTTTTACAAAAAGGAAGAAAGAGAGAAGGGAAAGAGAGAGAGAAGCAAGAAAAGAAAGGGGAAGAAAGAGAAGAAGTAGAAAGTAATCCATGAGTTTTAAGAAAGAAATGAGTGTGAAGATATAAAAGTAGTAAAAGGTAACCAAAGTAAATCAGATTTAATTTTTTGAGATAACGAAGAAGATGAGACAGTAAATATTCTATGTTCACCACAAATAAAATTCCACCGAACCATTATACATCATTTAGAGTTATCTTTCCAACAAGTTAGTATAACTTTAAAAGCAAGTGCAATAAAAAGATCAAATAATACAGGTTTTGAAAAAAGAGTATTAAAATCAGCAGATATAGTACCAAGAAAGACATTTTGAATAGATCATGGAACATTACATGAGAAAATCAATAAACATTTTGACCATATGGATTTCCAAAATTCATTCACTTTAGGACAATAATAAAGTAGATGATTCAAAGTACCATCAGAGGAAAGACATGACCAGCAAAGAGGAGAGGCAGAGGAATCTATTATATACAAAAAATAAGGATTGTGTAATATTGGCAGCTTTAGAGATACTAAAAAGTTAACGCCACAGTTGATCCCATTGGTGGACAGATAATGATTGAGATAAATACATCTCCCATAGAAGTTCAATAGAGGGTTTATTCCTTTTAGGGATAGGGGAAGACAAATATTTACATATGAAGATGCTTTGGGGGTGGAATCATTAGCAATATTATATAACAGAGTCATGGGAGTGAATGTGGTAAGGTCAAAGGTAAAGTTGTTGTTTAGCAAAAAGGATTGAAGCACAGGAAGTAGTTGGTTATATTGTTGTAGGCAGGAATCAGGTAGGTTATATTGTTCTTGTAACTGAGGAAAAGATAGAATGGAGTTTTGAGAGACCAAATGATAAACATAAAAAATACCCTTTTCCTTCCAGTGTTTGAAATAAAATGATTTTTGACAAAATTTAATACATTTATTATACCAAATAGAAGTTGCAAGGAAAGATTGACAAAAATAAGATCCTTGGGTAAATATTGTATGTAATAGAGGTTGTGAATATTTTAAAATTGGATTTATCAGATATGAATGTACAATTAGATGTGAAAACAACACCATGAAAAGAAAATTCATGCAATAAAGAGCGTTAAAAAATAATCCATGTTGGTATGGGGGAATCATGGTATTCTTTGGTCAAATTATCAAATTGTCAAATTAAATTAGCTTGGATAAAGCAATAAGGACACGTTTGTTATTTCAAAGGAATTTAGTACAGATAGAAATGATTTGGGAAAAATAATAATTAGGATTTTTTAAGGGTAACATAGATATCATGAAAAGAACATAAGGAACAATCATCATTTTCAATCGTATCTAATCTACCCCACCACGATAAAAAAAGAGGAGACCAAGAAGATAATAGATTTTGAAGTTTAAGTTTTAAAGCAGTGAAATTATGGGCGAGTATATTGGGTATGGTGGGAGAAAACCAGACTCCCAAGTATTTAATCTTAGAGGGACACCATGTAAAATTAGTATTATCAAACATATAACAATAACAGGACGAGTTTAATGGTAAAATCTCAGTTTTAGAAAAAGTTAGTTTGTAACCAGAAATACTAAAGTACAAACCAATCTCTTGCAAAAAAGGTTCTAGGGAAGTGGAGGGATTAGACATATAGACCAGCATATCATCTGCATAGGCAGAGAGTTTGATTTCTAGGGAGTTGAATTTAAAACCAGTTATATGGGTATTACATCTGACACGTTCAAGAGAGGGTTCCAAACAAAGAAGAAAAAGCAAAGGTGAAAGAGGGCAACCTTGTCGAGTGCCTCTATGAAAATCAAAATAAGGGGAAAAATGACCATCAACAAATACACAAGCACGTGGTTCAACATATAGTAATTTGATAAAAGAGATACATTTTGTTCCAAAACCAAACCAGTGAAGAGTAGAAAACATATATTGCCAATGTATACGATCAAAAGCTTTTTCAGCATCAAGTGACAGGGCTGCGAGGGGAGAGGAATATTTTTCCCCTTGGGTAATAATGTTGGGAAACATTCTAGCATTATCAGATGCAAGTCTGCCCTTAACAAAACCAGCCTGGTTAGGTTTAATAATAAGGGGACTAATGTCCTTCAAACGAGATGCCAACATTTTAGCAAACATTTTAGAATCGTAATTGATTAACAAAATTGGATGATAGTTTTTACAAAGGGTGGGATCCTTATCTGGTTTACGGATAATGACAATAAGGGCATCCAAAAAGGAGCCACTGGCTTTAGAGCTGGACAAAAAAGAATAAAAAAGTTCTAGTAGTTTAGGTGCAAAAATAGAGGAGAGTAAAGAAATAAGTTCAACAGTAAAACCATCTGGACCAGGGGCTTTGGATTTTTTCAAAGACGTAATAGCATCTATGATTTCCCTAAGGGTAGCATATTTTTTAAGAGTTAGGGATTCCATGATTTTTTTTTTTTGATATCACGCTCAGATTTAGTTGTATCTTCTGTATATAGTAGTTCATATAGGCTTTACAGGTATTAATAATGTAAGAGTCAGTGGACATCATGTTGTTGTTATGCTCATTACGAATAGGGCCAATGGTTTTCCATTCCAATTTGATTTTTAAATAATTGGGCAACATTTTACCAGCTTTATTATTATTAAATCGCCAACGATCTTGTTTAGGAGCATTGGAGGACATATCAAAAGAAGATAAAACAGGGGCATGATCAGAAAAAAAAATAGAACCACCTTTTGATGATTGAATGGAGGGTAGCAACGATTTGGAGGCCAAAATATAATCAATACGAGACATAGTGTGATGTACATTGGAAAATAATGTGAATTCATATACATCTGGACTACAGGTTTTCCATACAACAAAGAGTGGATGAGAGGTAATAGCAGATTGAAATGCTTTGTGAGATTTATCAGGTTTAAATTTACAATTAGACTTTCTATCAGTAAACGGATCTAACCAGTCATTAAAATCACCAGCAACAATGATATTAGGATTAGAAATAGAAGAAAGCTTTAATTTAATATTTTGCCAAAATTCAGAGTCAGATTTAACAGGACCATAAATATTGAGGAAAGTAACTTGCTTTTGAAATATAACAGCGTCAACCAAAACCCATCGTCCATTCGTATCACATTCAGTTGATAAAATCTGAATATTTAATGATTTGTGATATAAAATTGTAGTGTGGTTTGTGGCCTCATTGTCTACATTGCTAAGTTAGCTTAGGCCTGGCTGTCATGATGCCTTTTTTGCACACGTTACTCTGTGGCTTTGTTTTTCTAGACTCTGCTTGTGCCCGGCTATATTAGAACTGTCTGCCTTTTTGCCTTTCACCTTTTCTCATGTTCCCTGTGGGTTTCGTCTGCACACCATGTACAAGGTCGAAAAACAACGTCCCTTGTTGTTGCTGATCTGGTCAGCCCCTCGCACTTAGACATAACACGAAATACAGCTGCACTGGAGAAATTTGTGTGCTTTTAATATTGTGAGCTCCCTTAAGGTGGGACTTGGAGAAAAACCTTTCCAGGGAGAAGAGCTGTGCTTGTCTGATGATGTAAACCTTGCATCTAGATATTGAGGTATGGGGGTCCGCCTGACAAAGCCCAGAGGTCTTCTATTTTTATAATAAACTAGTTACTAGCACGGGGAGGGTGGTAAGGCAATTTAGCCCTATATCCACTGTCTTTATAAAATGCTGTCCCCGTTTGTATTCTATGGAATTGTAACCATGCTTATATTTTATCGTTATGCATTATGCTGATAGTACTGGCACGTGTACTTTATCTTAGAGCACGATAGTTGAAATAAACATTTTAAACTATACTGTGTCTCTTATTACGCACGTTGTGGACAAGTATGAGTGAGTGATGAAAGAGTGTTCTTGCTCCCACGAGTCCTGAGAGAGACCGTGTTCTGGGTTGTCTAATCATTGGTAGCTTCGCTGTAGTACGGAGAACGAATGAGACGCTAAAGCTAGTCGGATTGGGATTGTGGGTACTAAGGTGCATGGTTGGTTCACCACTATACACCGAGGTCCTATTATCCTGTGCATAGCTCTGTATATGTGCAGAATCCCCGCAACAGAATGGCTACGCCACCTTTACGATTAGAAGCGGGAGAAAAAATAACCTGACCAACCCATTGACGTTTAAGTTTAAGAGACTCAATATCATTACAATGCGTTTCCTGCAAAAAAGCAACATGAGTATTAAACTTTGATAGGTGAGAAAGTACCTTTTGACGTTTAAAAGGATGACTCAAACCACGAACATTCCATGAGACAACATTAAACATGATGAGGGATGAGGGTAAGGATATGGGAACATTCACAACGAGCTGCAAAACTAATAAGGAAAACAATAAGACCCTGTTTATTAATAATGAAGGAACATAAAGAGACAATCAATAAGAAAATGAAAAGAAAGATATAATAAACACTCTTACAAATATAAGAAGGTTAGGAGGCAGAAATAAGGAAAAAGGAAAAGAAGGTCAGACAAGAGAGGGAAAGAAGTGAAAGGGTTTAGAATAAAAAAGAGGAAGAAACAAGGCAGATCAAGGATAAATATCCAGATCTGCATTGGAGAGAACAAAAGATGAATAAAGGGCATGTTAGCGCTAAGATCGAGATCGGCAGCAGAGGAGACCCAGAAAACATAAAGAAAAAGAAAATAGCCATGGACTTAAGGAAATGTAGACATAAAGAATAAGATAAGAAAGACTATACGTAAAATTAAGAATAGTTAGCAACATCAAGCATCAGCCTCCATATTCTGACTTGTAATGTTTAGTAAAAAAGTTTTAAGCTTGGCCGGATCCATGAAAGATCAAGAAACACCTTCATGGGTGTAAAATGCCATAACGAATGTTCAGTTGTCTCATCCGGGGTCGAAGGGCGAGGAATTCTTTCCGACGAGCATTGGTTGCGTTCGAAATGTCTTGAGAGATGAATATGTTATGGCCAGGCCAGGCAACGTTTTTCCTTAGCAGCCTTTACAACACGCATCAAGTCAGTGAATTCCAAAAAGAGCATTATGATACCACATGGCTTAGTGGAATGAGGGTGAAGATGGCCCAAAGGATGTGCTTGTTGAATATTGAGAGATGGTGCAGACTGAAGTCCAAGGAGCTCAGGTAGAAACTTCTTCAGGAAGGACAAAAGATCGGGACCATCAAAAGCCACAGGAAGACCATAAAGGTGAAGGTTGTTCCTTCTGTTGCGGTTTTCAAGGTCTTCAGTGTGTAATTTAAGACTTTGAATTTCTTGTTTCACCATAGGAATTTTAGTAGCCAAGTCTTGAAGATCACTGCCACGTCGCTCTATCTCAGACAACTTACCCTCCATAACGATCCAGCGGTCTTTAATCTGTGGTAATTTTTCCTCACTTGCACACATGAAAGGTTGAAGGCCGTGCACTTCATCTAAAATAGTGTCTTAAACAGGGTTGTGTGATGACAAAATTGGAGACGGAGGATAATTTTTTGCTCCCTTGGGTTATGTACCTGAAGAAGATGACTTAGAAGATGTATGTAAGTCACTGGCCATCTTGATTAGATTAATTGAACGCAGCGTAGGCTTTTGAGAAGAACGAGTCCTGCCCATACATTAAAGAACTGAGTTGAATACTTGTGGAGGCACAAGGGTTTAATATAAAACTGATATAAATAAAGGGGCAGATTTACAAGAACTGGCGCATCCCTGCATATTACCAGGGATGCACCAGTTCATTTGCGACACGTAAAAAAACCCTTGCGCCACCATGGATGCGCCGCATTTACAATGCGGCGCACCATGGCGCAAGGATAGACAGACGCGTGACGCATCTGTTTGGCGTAATGGCAGCGCATTGCTGGAGTGGTGTCGCAAGTACAACGCAACTCCAGCAATGGTTAGGAATGCCTATTCTTAACATGGTGCGTCACTCCTTACGCCTGCTTAAAGCAGGCGCAAGATTTTGATGCAGTGGCGTCGTAAAAGTGACTCAGTGAAATCTTGTAGATTTCACTGCTTCACTTTTACGAGGCTTTCCTGCGTGGGAACGCCCACCCTGCATACATTATACCTGACACAGGTATAATGTAGCGCAGGGCTTTACAAGGTGATGCATCTCCCTAGATGCGTCACGTTGTAAATATGTCGCAACGTGGCGCATTGTTTACGACGCCGCTGCATCACAGAAGTGACGCAACAGCGGCGTAAAGTTGTCGCAAGGGGCTTGTAAATCTGCCCCAAAATATTTATATCAGCATAATGTTATATCTTCCTTATAATTTCCGTTGGTTGGAGAAGCTGGGTAGCATTAAACACTGATACCACAGCATTCGTTTAATAGCAAACAGAGGCCAGAGAAACAGAGGTCAGATTGGATCCAAAAAGCATTTCTAGAAAGAACTTACTTGAGAGGTGTTGTTAATCTAAGAACCTGAGAAGGCTTGAAATCGAGTTGCACATAAATACGGAAAATAATTCACCGCTGCCGCATCAGGGTTTTAGTAACATGCCTCTAGAATTATTATATTGCAGGTTTGAATTAGTTAGGCACTTTCTTGAGGAGGCTGAAGAGTTGGAATGCGAGCAGCGCGTTAGAAAATGGCCGCTCGGGTGTATGGGGAAAATCACCGCCGCAGTACCGGGAACCTGAAAACGTACCTCCGACAATTCTTCTTGCCGCTTGAGTTGCCAGGGGGTCAAGGAGCTGAGGACCCCATCAGAAGGAGCAAGGTATGGCACGAAGAGACTGTAAATACCGACAAAGCTCCGTGGACGCACCAGAGCTTAGCAGTCCGCCGCCATCTCGCTACGGCGCGCAAGCCACACCCCCGATCCATAAATGTATGTTTACAGATTAAACTATCTTCACTTACACCTGCCAGGAAGTCACAAAAAGAACACTGGCAGGCAAAAAATGGGGTGTCTACTGCAAATTTGTCTGCCACATGTGTGAGGAATGCGCAGTACTACTTCCCAGGTAAACAGGGGAGCAAAATGAGGTTATAGCCTTGTAAGTTTGTCAACTTATTCATTTGTGAACATTCACAAAATCAAATCCGCCCCATTCCCTCCCTGCAAATGGTCTGAGACTTACTCCAGCAAAGGTTTGGCGAAACTCCAATTCCGGAACTGATAGAGGAACAGATGACCTCCAGGTTTGGTGGGAGTGTACAGAAAGGGTTTGTTACACAAGGAACAAAATGTGAAAAAGTGCATTTGCACTTTGCATCTATTTCCCCTGTGCGCATTTGTACGGTATGTGCAATTAGTTATGTGGAAAGTTAGAGCCCTGGGAAAATGGCATTTGACTCTCCCAATACTGCAGTTACATAAGTGTCTGGTGCCGCTTTCTATGCACACTACTGAGAATGTTTGTGAATTGCAAAAAAGTAATAATTTGCACTTGTCCACAGATGTACTTTTGCAGGTATAGGTTTACTATGTGTTTCTGATTTTCCCTCAAGATGTCTGTGCCTCTCTAATTGTTGTACGAGAGTTACTTATCTTTGCCTGCCAGCCAGAAGTAGCCAAAACCAACAGTGTGTCATTTAATGCCAAAAATCTTTCAACAGCAGGTTTTGACAAAATAGGAGGTTCTCGTCTGCTAACAGCTACTTTGCAAGACTTCAAACCAGGGTGCAACGAGTTTAAAAGAGATGCAAACTGGATGAACTTGGTGTTCCACAAAACTGAGTCATCGATGTAAACACGAAAATCATTTGTTTGTGGGGAAAAGAAGTAAAACAAAGGTTTCAAGAAATGGTTTCACGTGAATTAGGATGTACTTTGTTGAACCTAGGACACGGTAATGGCACAAGGAACTGCTGACAAGCAGGTAAGAGCCACACCTTTAGAAGCTGAAGTCAGACTTTAGGTCGAATCAATAAGGCCTACCATCTGTTCTTTTTGCTTTTGTCACCCTAAGTGGGAAGGGTATGCACAGACGTGGGTCCCGTGCTCCCTGTGCCACTGGATTTGAGCTAGCATGGCTGATGAGTGTTGATACCTGAAACCAGTCCCAGGATGCTTGTTTCCAGTCCAAGGAGGATCTGGCTTGGCAGTTTGAGCTGGACTGCTCCAAAGGGGAGCAGGGTCAAGACTGATTTGCATATGGCTGGGTCCAAACTGGGGTGGAGTGGTGAGCAAAAAAAGATGGATTAAATCCAGATCTTTGTGACTGGAATTGAATGCTTGCATTGTTCATCATTCAGTCCATCATTTGTTATTTTTGCTTTTGATGTTCCAGGTGGGAAAGGTATGCCCAGATGTGGGTCCCGTGCTCCCTGTGCCACTGGATTCAAGCTAGCCTGGCTGATGAGGGGTGATACCCTGAAACCGGTCCCTTGATGTTTGTTTCCGGTCCAGGGATGGCCTGCCTTGGCAGTTCCGGCTGGACTGTTCCCATAGGGAGCAGGGTCAAGACTGGTTTGTGTATGGCTGGGTCCAAACTGGGGTGGCATGGTGAGCAAAAAATTGATAGATTAAACCCAGATCTTTGTGACTGGGGGTGAATGTTTGCATTGTTCACCATTCCGTCCTTCATTTGTTCTTTTCGCCCTAAGTGGGAATGGTACACCCAGGCATGGGTCCTGTGCTTACTGCGCCACTGAATTCAAACTAGTCTGTCTGATGAGGGATGATATCCTGAAACCGATCCCCGGATACTTGTTTCCAGTGCAGGAAGGACCTGGCTTGGCATTTCAGACTGGACTGTTCCCATGAGGAGCAGGGTCAAGACTGATTTGCATATGGCTGAGTCCAAACTGGGGGGGCATGGTGAGCAAAAAATCGATGGATTAAACCCAGATCTTTGTGACTGGGGGTGAATGTTTGCATTGTTCAGCATTCCGTCCATCATTTGCTCTTTTTGCTTTTGTCGCCCTAAGTGGGAAGGGTATGCCCAGACATGGGTCCTGTGCTCACTACGCCACTGAATTCAAGTCAGCCTGGCTGATGAGCGGTGATACCCCGAAACTGGTCCCAGGATGCTTGTTTCTGGTTAAGGGAGGGCCTTGCTTGGCAGCTCGGGCTGGACAGTTCCCATGAGGAGCAGGGTTAAGGCTGATTTGCATCACCACACACCACCGCACCCAACAGATCCCACGCCGCTGCTGGAGCAAAGTCACCGAAGACCAACTACGGGCAAACCTCGCTCTCAGCCCTCCCTCCGACCCATCCAACACCGACGACGCTGCCTGCAACCTCAGATGATGGATAGACGACTGTGCCAACACCCTCGCCCCGCTGAAAAAACTCACCTACAGTGACACCACCAAAAGAGCCAGCTGGTTCACCTCAGAACTCCTAGCTTCCAAGCGTACCTGCCGGAAACTAGAGAAGAAATGGCACAGTGATAAGACACCGGACAGCCACGCAGCCCACAAAGACGCCATCCGTAACAACCACCACCTCATCAAGTCCGCCAAGAGAATCTCCTTCAAAGACCGCCTCGACAACAACGCACACAACAGCAAGGAGCTCTTCAACATCGTGAAGGAACTCTCCAACCCCAGCTCCAACACCAACGACATCCCGCCGTCGCAAGCCCTGTGCGACTCCCTCGCCACCTTCTTCCACCGCAAGATCGCCGACATCCACGACAGCTTCAACACCCAGACAGCCCCAACTAAGATCGATGCACCAGACCCGCCGCACACCATCGACCATGACCCCCTGCCAGCCTGGGCCAGCGTGAACATCGATGACACCATCAAGACCATGAGCACAATACACTCCGACTCCCCATCAGACCCTTTCCCGCACCACATCTTCAACAAAGCCAGCAGCTCCATCGCACCCCACCTGTGCAACGTTATCAATCTCTCCTTCGAGACCGCGACCTTCCCAGAGAGCTGGAAACACGCAGAGATCAACACCCTACTCAAAAACCCAAGGCGGACCCGAGAGACCTCAAGAACTTCCGGCCCATCTCCCTGCTTCCGTTCCCAGCCAAGGTCATCGAGAAGATCGTCAACAAACAGCTAACCCGATACCTCGAAGAAAACAGCATCCTGGACCCATCCCAATCAGGGTTCCGCAGCAACCACAGCACTGAGACTGCCCTCATCGCCGCCACCGACGACATCAGGATCCTGCTGGACAACGGTGAGACCGTAGCCCTCATCCTGCTGGACCTCTCCGCCGCCTTCGACACTGTCTGCCACCGCACTCTACGCGCACGCCTCCACGACGCAGGGATCCGAGACAAGGCCCTGGAATGGGCCACCTCCTTCCTCGCCGGCAGAACCCAGAGAGTCCGCCTCCCACCATTCTGATCCGAAGCCTCCGAGATCATCTGCGGCGCACCCCAGGGATCATCCCTCAGCCCAACACTGTTCAACATCTACATGGCCCCGCTCGCACGCATCGCCAGACAGCACGACCTCAACATAATCTCCTACGCCGACGACACTCAACTGATCCTCTCCCTCACCAAGGACCCCCTCACCGCCAAATCCAACCTCCATGAAGGAATGAAGGCCGTCGCCGATTGGATGAAGATCAGCCGACTAAAGCTGAACACGGACAAGACAGAGGTCCTCATCTTCGGCTCCAACCCCTCAGCCTGGGATGACTCCTGGTGGCCAACGACACTGGGAGCAGCACCGACACCCACCGACCACGCACGCAACCTGGGAGTCATCCTCGACTCAACGCTCTCCATGGCCAAGCAAGTCAACGCAGTCTCCTCCTCCTGCTTCAACACCCTCCGCATGCTTCGCAAGATCTACAGGTGGATCCCGACAGATACAAGAAGAACAGTCACCCAGGCCCTCGTCAGTAGCAGACTTGACTATGGGAACGCCCTCTACGCGGGAGCCCCGGCCAAGCTCATCAAGCGACTGCAACGCATACAAAACGCCTCCGCACACCTGATCCTCGATGTACCACGCCACAGCCACATCACCCCCCACCTGAGGAACCTGCACTGGCTCCCCGTCGACAGGAGAATCTCCTTCAAACTCCTCATCCATGCACACAAGGCACTCCACAAGACTGGCCCAGCCTACCTCAACAGACGACTCTTCTTCTACGTCCCCAACCGCCAGCTCCGCTCCGCCGACCTCTCCCTCGCCACCGTCCCTCGCATTCGAAGAACAACCACCGGCGGCAGATCCTTCTCCCACCTTGCCGCCAAGACCTGGAACACCCTTCCACTAAGCCTACGACAGACCCAAGACCTGCTGACCTTCAGGAGGCTACTCAAGACCTGGTTGTTCGACCAGTAGCAGCACCCCCCCTTTTTTTTTTCTCCCCAGCGCCTTGAGACCCTCGCGGGTAAGTAGTGCGCACTACAAATTCTGTGATTGATTGATTGATTGATATGGCTGAGTCCAAACTGGGGTGGCATGGTGAGCAAAAAATCGATGAATTAAACCCAGATCTTTGTGACTGTGGGTGAATGTTTGCATTGTTCAGCATTCCGTACATCATTTGTTCTTTTTGCTATTCTTTTCCAACAGGCATGTGGCCATTTCATTTTTCACAAGGTATTAAATAGCGTTATTATATCAAATTAAAACAACTTCATTGTTTGTGACTGATGCACGGGGAAGGATAGTTTGGGCGTAGACTCCTAAGAAGAATATTAAATCAGTTTTCCTTACCCTATTACAATCGAGTAGACTGAAATTCAGAAAAACAAATTGACTGGTACCAATAAGGTGGGGCACGTGTCTAGCTAGCTTCAAATTTAGCGTCCTGACCGCGAGACCACACTCCCGCCTGCACAACATAACAATGTGTGGCAGCTGAACCCAGACTGGAGGGAAGCCTGTTGTGATTATAGCTCTTGCAAAGCTTGTATAGTTTTCTCAAGATAAATAAAGAAAATAAACATTATCCTTTAGGGTTTTTCTAGGGCTGCAGGCTGCCAACAGACGGTGATGTGACATTACTATGTTTTTCTTGCTTGTGCTTCACCGCACTTGTAAACACTTGTTTCCCTTGGGCATTGTTTCATGCTTTGTACTTGCAATATGTTTTCGTTATCATCGTTACAATTTTAAATTTAGAGTCTACACAGGTAGCCAGAACTTCGTTTTTGATTTTCTATTTGTCGGTGGAATCAATCATTTTACTTTTGCCGAGAAACAGGTAGGAAACACTAAAAGTTATTATTTGGGTGAGCAGGGAAAAACTGAAGGAATGATATGGCTAAACGATGACCCTTACATGTTAGCAGGTAGGTTAGTTAGATTGAACTGCAGGTGAATTTTCCTTCTGAACTGCAAGTAAATGAGTCCTCTGATACTAAAGTATATATATATTGTGGCCTTTATGCTACACGTAAGAAAATAAGTTCTGCCCTCTATTTGATTCATATTGGAGCTGCCAGGAAACCACACAGAGTGTTCAATCTAAACTGGCTCGTTCCTTACCACCAGAAGTGCAACACAGTTATCTGTGTAACCATTCACGATGTCAAGGTAGAGTGTGAAACCCTCACTCCCCTCTTGAATTAAATTGTGAAGGAAGAAGGCAAACTATGGGTGAAGAGTTGCACCAACAGACCAGACCTCAAATCAGTAGCTCAAAATGGCCAGATGGACTGCTGAGTGACATAAGGTCTTTCCAGCCATGAAATGGGCAGTGTGTAAAGTATTGTACTGAATGTTCCTGACTATGACCAGCCCTTTCTAGTACACACAGACACTTCAGACAAGGGAGCTGGAGCCATTGAGCCATCCATTTGCCAGATATTTGTTCCTCCAGTTGGTACCTCAGTGGATCTGCTAAGGATGCTAATTCACTGCCTTCACCCTTAGCCCCCTGTACAAATACATACTTTGGAACCCAGGTGGAGCTGTAACTAAACTTCCAATAAACTGGATCCAATTCCCCTTTGCTGAATTTTAAGACAATTTTTAAACTGGTTTGGGAATCTCAGTTCATTTTTAGTTGATGGGTATTTTTTACTGAGTTTTTGGACGTTTTGCCAGATTCTTTGACACGTGTGCTCAAAACGTTTGACTTTCCTTCACTCCAGACAGATCAGCTATATTTCAAGGACAACAGGAAAAATGCTTTGTAGCATTCTCTCTGAAATCTTTAGCTTCATTCTCTGGAGACTGTTAACAAACTCATAGTGAATGCCAGAGATTTGAGTAGGTAAAGAGATTGCCATGGGCTTATGTTCTCCATGATCAACCATCAAATAACATTGTCAGTAGATGCCCATGTTATTTGAAATACAGCATCTTACAACATAAGCGGCATAAAACTGTTTATGATGATATCTCTGTATCTGTGCTTGCGCAGGCGTTAGAGCGTTCAGTTTTTTTGTGTTGTTCTTCATCTTACTTCCCTGCATTATCTTCCCATAAATAAAGACTATAACTCTGGTTGAACATTGAATTTACTCAGGGTAAGCACTGTGCCAAGTTGTATCAGAGGTCCATACCTGGTACTGCTTTCTGGAGTAAAGCTTGCCTGCTTTACCTCACTGCCTTTGCAAATTCAAACGTAGGAAGGGGGTAGTGTAATGCAATAGTGTAGGAGACCCAAGGTAAGCAGCAGTATTCAAAACTAGAACTACAGAGTAATCACTGATTGCCCTTGACAGCAAGAAAATGTCTAACACCCTTGTTATCTCAGTCTGAATAGTGGTGGTAGCAAGTGCAGTCTTAGGCTTCAGATCTACTACTTTGGGTGGGAATCACACCTGCAGGAAATGTACTCAGTTAAAGTCACAGGAATCCAGCGGGGACATAGGTAGCGCAATTAAAGGTAAACATGATAATAAATATAGCTTGAGAGTTCTGTGCAAAGTAAATTACTTGTTCTACATATGTTTGTACATTAAAGATATCAATAGAAAGTCAAGTCAAAGTTTATTGTGTGATTACTTAAAAAACATACAAGTTGCATAAAACACGAATATCGCAATAAGAACACTGTATTAAAAACCCTTAAAAAATAATCTTTCCTATATGGGGAGGTATTTTGCAAGCGTGATAAAATTAGTACAAACTTATAAAAGTTAAACATTCTTATTGTTCTGTGCAAAACACCTGTCTTTTAAAAAAAAAACATTGAAGGATAGTGATGTCTACTAATAATATGAGTGTTGTGGCTCAGGTAATGCAAAGATAGCAGCGTCTGAAATGCCAAGGCCATGACATTAATGTGCAAAGGGCAGTAGCAAAGGGTGTACAGCTTGTAAAATGCAAATGAGATGTAAAAAGGAGCAATGCATGTACAAAAACAACTGAGGGGGATATGTACAAGGACTGGCGAAAACTATCGCTAACATTAGCGCGATGGCGATAGGAATTCTGGAGTTAGCGGGTGAAAACCAACGAAAGGCCCATTAGCGGCAAAAAAATGCACTTTAGTCAGCCCAACGTGAGTTTTTTTTGCCTCTAATGGAAAAAATTGCCTATCAGTCGACCTCCAATACTCAATAGGCAAAAAAAAAAACAATGAAATGCAGAATGGAGCAGCCAGGGCCAAGTGCAGTACACATCAACAACCCCCTCAAGACACCCAACATCCAGGATGACCAGGATGAGAGCCTGGATGCCTCGCTGGACATGCGCCTGGAGCCTGGATGCCTCGCTGGACCTGCGCCTGGAGCCTGGATGCCTCGCTGGACCTGCGTCTGGAGCCTGGATGCCTCGCTGGACCTGCGCCTGGAGCCTGGATGCCTCGCTGGACCTGCGCCTGGAGCCTGGAGTGGGATGCGGAGGAGCTGTGGAGTCGATGAGCCGTGGCGGTAGACATTGAGGCGTGGCGATCGCCCGTACCTGGTGGTGAAGTCTGGCCGGTCGCATGGAGACACGTTGCTGACCTGTGTGAGAAGACCACCTTGCGCCCTTTGGAGCTGTGAATGGTAGAGGGGCCGCTGCACACCAACGTAGGGAGGTCTGCATCGCATACTACGATCCACCACTACACCGGGGTGCACGGAGGGGATTACCAACGGTGGGCGGCACCTCTCTGCATCACAGGCCGGATGATGTTGCGCTGGCCGGACGATGTGGAGGGTGAGGCCCCTGAGCTGCGCCGAACTTGTGTGGCGGGAGCGCTGCATCTTCACGCCCAAGTGGGCCCTGCTGCATCAACTGCATCGGGAGGTTCACCAGCGGATTTGGTGGCGACTGCTTTACCCAGGCTTGTGAAATCCCACCTGGCTGAGGCTCCTGCTGGCTGAGTCGGAGATTTGGAGAGAGTGCAGCGGATTGCGCCACGGTGTCAATGTCTAGGTAAGGAGAAGGTGGGACGCGTAGCGGTGGAGGCCCGGGGGTAGAGTTGCCCAAGCCTAGCACCTGTAGATGACGCACCCCCAGTGGCGACTCATTCGCTATGGCGGAAGAGCGTCGCCCCACTGCTTTCAAGCAGTGCAAGAAGAGGAACAATCATCACATGATGATAACTTCCTGCTGTAATAGTGACATGTTTCCTTTGCGGGCGGGAGGGTGGGTAGGGCTGCTCCACTCACGGAGCAGGGCAGGGGCAGAGTAGCATGCCCACTCAAGTGCGCAATGACTGTTTGGTCGGCCCGCTCAGGCCGCCCAAAGCAGTCATGCGCACTGTCCTGTTCGCAATGCAGGCTGCATTACAGCCTGCATGGAGAACATGCCCACCCCTCCAGCCCCTGGATGAACGCCTCGTCCCGTTACTAATGACCAATCCTAAAGCCACATTGCAGCGTTGTGATTGGCTTAGGGGAGGGAGCCTGGCTACCTACTTCCTGTTCCTGGAAGCAGACTCAGGAGAGCAGGAGCAACGAAGACACGGGACCCGGCCTCGAGGTAAGATTTCTCTCATTTAAATATTCACAACACCCACTTACATACACACCCCCGCGTCCACGCCCCATCCAGTGTCCTTTCTGGTGTTTCACACCTCCCAGCTGTCCAGTCCACCCCGCAGTACTTCTCAATGGCGGCCGCTGTGCGGCCATGCGCAGCGGCGTACCACTGGTGTGCCAAAGGTATATATGAAGTTACGACGCATACCATTACATCGCATTCCATTACAATGCATACCAATACTAGGCATAATGCAACAGTAGGGAAGGTGTTGGATAGCGGAGATGTAAATATTACTATTCCCACTTCAGTGAGTGCAACCCTAAAACTCACCCTTGCACCCCAAAGCACACCCTGACCCCTAAAATTAATCTTTGAGCCCTCAAAACACACCCTAAAAATCATATTTGACCCAAATGCACACCCCAAATTTCATAATTGACCCCAAAACACACCCCAATTTTCAGATTTTACCCCATAACATACCCCAAATTTCATCTCCGACACCCGAAAGCCATACCCACCCTAAAACTTAAAAATACCTCATTACCGACCTCACAATGCATTGTAATGGAATGCCATGTTAAGGCACCAGCGTTGTTGGAGTCGCGTTGTAAAGTCATTACGATGTAATGCCTGCGTTGTAATGGACGTCTCCCGTGCCAAAGGCAAGCCACAGGCAAGCCCTTCTGCGTCCGTCTGCCCCTGGGCCGTGCTCACCACCAAGGACCCTTCCTCTCGGACACTACACCGCTACGACACCAGCACCCTCCTCGCCATCAACCCTGGACGCCACATTGCATGCCAGGACCAACCGCTGCTCCGGACCAGACATCACCATCGCCATCACTGACGGCTACTTAATCACCCGCAAGGACCTCCCCGACCGTACAGGAGGAGGCATTGCCATCACCTACAGAAGCACTCTCCGACTAACCACGCACTCTAATGACCCAACGGTGACCATGGAACACCTCAACTTCCAGATCCGGACCAACCCCAACCCCATCCTCTGCGGCACCCTCATCTGCAGGCCCCCCGGGCCATGGACCCCCATTCTCCGATACCATTGTAGAGCTCATTGCACCCCAGGCTCTCCCATCCACTGATGACATCCTACTTGGTGAACTCAAGTTCCACCTGGACAACCCCAGTGACCAGAACACCACCCCCTCCTGGGGAAGCTCCCCAACATCAGACTCAAGCAGCTAGTCACCGCAGCAAGCCACATAGCAGGACACACGGTCAAGCACGTCTCCTCCGTCAGCGGGAACTTCAACTGCAGCCACACCACCGGACTCTCCTGGACCGACCATCATTGTATGCATCATGTCTTCATCATGCCCACCGTACACCACCGCCATCATCGCCCCCCCACGCAGCTGGATCAAGGCCACCGAAGAACGTCTTGTCAACTCCCTCAGCACCACCACTCCGCCAACAGTTACAGACGATGACACCGCAGCGCGCAACCGCCACCGATGGATCTCCAACTGCGCCGACACCCTGGCACCCCTCAAGAACAGGCCAGGCAAAATCTAGCAACACGTTGCGCCGTATTTGCAATGTGATGCATGTAGGAATATGCGTGACCTTGTGAAGCCCGGTGCCACATCATACCTGCATCAGGTATGATGTATGCAGGGTGTGCGTTCCCATGCAACAAGGCCTCATAGGAGTGGCACAGTGAAATCCATCAGATTTCACTGCGACAATTGTAGGACAGCACTGCGTCAGTACCTTGCGCCTGCCTGATGGCAGGCGTAAGGGTGACGCAGTGCCACAGGGATAGGCTGCCCCCATGCATTGCTGGAGTTGCGTCATGCTTGTGACACAATGCAGCAATGCATGACTTTAGCGTTGACAGATACGTTAGGATTCCAGACATATCTGTCATTACTTGCAACATGGAGCGCTGTCCAGTGAATCCAGCGCATCGATGGTGTCGCAAGAAGGGCGTAGTGAAAAGTGTTGCAACGCTGTCTTGTCGAAGCGCTGCAACACTTTTCATGAGTGAGGCCCAGGAATGTGCACTATCTTATTGAAGTTTTGTCGCAGGGCAGCGCAGCAACATTGCTTGCAGGGCGGTCCAGCACCAAAACCTGCTGAAATGAGGCCCCAAGTGTTATCTCCATTTTTAAGACCAGCTATTTTCTGGTCTTAAAAAACTGACTCTAACTGCAGTTAGAGGCAGTTTTTTTGGTCTTCCACACTTCAAGAATTCCCTTGTAAATATCGCGAAGTCGGGTTAGAGGCCGTTTTTACACGGGAACGCCTCCCTTGCATGTCATTATCGCTAACAGAAGTGGCGATCTTTAAAATGGACGTTTTCGCAGGAAAACTGCAGCTAACAGAGGTTAGCGACAGCTTGTACATACGGCAATACAAATATCGCCACAAAACCGTCAGAAAAGTGCCGCTAAAGCGGCGTTAACCCCTTGTACATAGGCCCCTCAGAATCATGCTAGGCGTGTTGACACAGGCCATAAAAAAGTGCAAAGTGCAATGCCTGAAGGCGTACGTCTTATTTGGTGCAAGTAGAATAATAAAGGTTCGTATGCAGAAGCAACACAAGGTCCACGTTTTATGAGGCACATGCAGCAGAATTGATCAAGATTTGTTGCAATGAAACTAGAGCAAAAATAAATCTAGCTTCTAAAACCTCCTCATATATTTGGATGATCATATATAAAGTGCTCTGTGCTTTGACTTTACCATGGCGAATCTACCCCTCCCCGTTAAAAACCGCCCTGATGGTAGGTCCAATCCCTGGTCTTCACACTGCCACTGGCCATAGTCTCGAAGGTACACTTGTAGGTGGCTTCTCACTTAATAGATCAGTGTTCGATACCACCATGCTCCAGGTTTCACTTCTTTACTGATTCTTAGCTCTTCTCAGGGCCCATTGTCTTATTTAGTTTGATTCGGACCACTTTCATATGCTTTCTGATTTTGGCCAGGTCCGGGGGCACTGTACAGGTGAAAAGCCATGAGATTGCCTCTAAGCAGGTCCTAATCTTATGCCGTAGGAACATTGGCTTTAGGAGTGTCCGACGTTGTTGTAGTAAAGCAGGGCAGCAACATACAAGGTGCATTTGATTGCCTGCTGTAAGCATTTCCATCCTGGGTTGAATTCCTTGATTGGAAGTTGCACTATCTGTCCCATTAGATGTCTTTGAGGCATTTCTTGCCCAGTGCGCTCTTCAAAATGGCTGCACGATGTTTGCTTCAATGGAGGAAGTCAGGCCTGGTTATTCTCCCTTTTCCTTCTGTCTGGCTGTGTCTTCTGCCCTCAAGAGCTGAAAAACTTGTATATTTAGAGCTTTCTTTATTGCCAAGTAATTCACTTCTTCCAGCGACCAATTTGTTATCGCTAGGTTCAGTTTGGACACTGCCACATGCATGTAACTGTTCCATGGATTCAATCCCCCTTCAAAAATTACTTAAAGTATTTCTTTTAGAGATCTTGTGAGTGCTTTGAATGTCTGGAAATAGCATTTCGCGAGGGTGCTCATGCATTCATACTTTTGTTGTACCAATCCAAACTGCAACCTGTCAAACGGAGGCTTCTGTTCTTTGGTAGCTTAAAGACACGTTTATAACGGTAAAGAGTCAGAATATCGAGTAGGAAATGTCGACTTGCACTAATATCGAGTCCAAAATATTGAGATACATAAATATCGACTGCAAGAATATTGTGGTCAAGAATATCGAGTTTCAGGTAAGAAATATCGTTTTCTAAAATATCTAAGGGGCCCATTACGATGGCGGGCGGAAGCACAACCGCCGTGCTGGCGGATGCAAAAACCACCAGTTACCGCCGGCACGCAGCAGTCCACACGCCCGCCCAATTATGATGCGAAAAGCAGGCCAAACACCGCCGGCAAGCCAGCAACACCGTCCGCCATCAAAGTGCGCCCGCACACGTAGCGGCGCAGCCCAACTGACACACACCGTCCGACGGAAACACGCCCCGCCCGGCGCATAAATTACGATGCCGCAAACAAACGGCTCCCACGGCAAAGAGACACCGCACGTGAAAGAGAGGCGGAAACACGGACGCAGAGCACGGACAACGAAGAAGCGGCACCCCGGGCATGAATCCAGCACTGCAGGCCCTTCCCATGCTTCTGCTGATGCACCACCAAGGACGCAACGCATCGCGGAGACGCAGGTAGGCACACACACAACAAGTGCACGCAAACAGCGCACACAGTGCAAGGGCGGAAAAGCGGACAACCCCCACCAGCGCGTGCACACTACACATCCACCATTGCATCCACATATGACACACAGGCCAAATCCTAACATCGCAGAACACATGTGTACACACCACCTGGGACTAGGAACCAACCACCCCGTCACGGCCCCAAAGCGCCGATGACGCCGCCACACATGCGCACAACGCAGAGGCCAACCGCAGCGCCATGCATGCGTCGCACACAGACACAGGGACACAACCAAGCAGCACACACATCAGCCCCACCCCGAACGCACATGACACGTGACAGGCCGGCCACAGACATGTCCCCAACGCCCAATTCACGGACAACACCCAACGCCACACAACCGACGCACACATGTCAGTGAAGTCACGCAACAGCAGGACACACCCCAGTGTAACAAACATGGCGAAGCACACAGCGGCGGCAACACCAACTAGGAGAAGCAGGGCTCTTCGGGAAGAGGAACGCCAGTACCACACTGAAAAACCCATACCACCCTGCACATATGAACAAGACACATGAAACGGAACACCAAAGAGCCCGGGGACCGACAACAGGTGGCCCAAGAATTACATCCACACACAAGGCCCAACGCAGAGCGGAAAGGCAGCCTGCCGCCCACACAAGGGAGAGCAGACAGCACTGAATGACCTTCCATTCCAACTCCGAAACCACAGCCCTACGACAGAAGCCGGTGAATACAGCCATTGTCCAAGAATAGACCAACACAGGCATGCCGAGGAGACCGACCACACGGCAGATAGCGCATATCACAGAAGCACACAACGGACGGGGAAGAAAGAAGAAAACACTCCCCCATGTCGGCCACATGCAAGTTAATTGGAAGGAGTCACACAGCACTGACCTTGAACTGTCTGAGAAGCATGTGGGAAGAGGGCCCGTGTCCTCCAAACAAGCCAACAGAACACAAGTCCTGTCTCCCCACGACTACACAGAGCTCACAGCAACCCCGGAGCGTGCACATTGCAGACTGCACACACAGCCGGAGCACGCCACCTCTACGAACCGCTGCGAAATGGCAACCGCAACACACCTACCCAACTACGCCGAACAGCTCAAGCTGTACCAAACCAACACGATACATACATTGGGATGCGATCTCCTGTCCCTGCTGAACGTAAGTTACCGACTGACTTACCGCATCACATTGTTCAGCTGCGTCATGCCCGTCTTCTACTGTCGGAGGTGTCCCTACCAGCATCCCGTCGAGATATGCCTCTCCAACCCGGCATGTCTGAAGGCGGACCTGCTACCACTACTCCTCCCTCTGGACGCACACGACAGGGCCTGCTCTGCCTATGGGGGCATGGCGTATGTGGCCAACATCGCACGCGCACTGAAATGGAACTACTGTGCCTCCACACGACGGATCATCGAGAACAGCTACATCGAATGTCACCCAGCATGCCCCATCATGGTCCTCCAAGGGACAACTTACGAACAACACCTTGACAGCCACCATCCGCTTCATTGGCTGGCAAACATGTACACCACCAATGACATGGAAGCCCTGCTGGACGGCATCGCATACCTGTCAACCTGTAAATACGTCGGACCACAACGCAGGTTCCCCGAGTGACCTATGAAGTCCAACCCCGCACCCATGCTCAGCTTCCGCACGGACTGGCCAGTCACCACCACAACAGCCATACCAAACGACCGGCAACTGTAACCACACCATCAACGACATCGCCATGACATCGGATATGACCGGGACATGCACACTGTTCCCCATCACATCCCGGAACACCGCATGCATCGTGGGAGGCAGTGGCATGGGCTCTGTGCATCGCACCCACATGGACGGAACTGCACGAACAACCAGGACACGACATGGATCCAGCGCACATGGACACACACACCGCTCAGTGGACATGAATAGGTCGCCTGGAGTCTGTGGGTGCTGCACCCCTCCCACCCCCGCCCCGGGAATCCCATACCAGGACCTTTGCATGGACGACAAGTGCATACAACAACAACACGACCCCAGTGACTGTGACATGTCCAGTAACCACCACAGTGCAACAACAAGTGGCACGCCGCTGCATGCACGCAAGCACATGCCCTGATGTCATCTCACATGCACGCGTGCATGAGGAACAACCGCAGCAAACCTGTCACATGGAACTGAGATGGACTGTGCCCATGATGCCGAGCGGTCTGGTAGGCTACATGTATACCGTCTGTGTCAAAGTCCGCAGCTCCGCAGCTATACGTAAATGTACATTAGCACAGCCTTGGCCAAGCAGATGTAACCCCACACCCTATCCCATTCGTAATCATGCTCAGTATATCCTCAACATGTATTCCGCTGCCAGTAGTGTCCACTATACTGCATCACAGAGGACAGAAGACTCAATATAATGTTTGAAACCAAAACTGTCTCCGCTGACTCATTTCACAAGTACGAATGAGAGAGGATGAGAGTATGTGAAGTACACGGCAGTCGTGACATGACCATGTAGTCCACTGGTATTGGATGTCAACGCAAATGAGTAGCACTACTGTGGAAGACACACATGTGTCGTGTGAAGTCGTATGGACGCAGTGCTCAGGTGGGTGGGTGCGACGGGTAGATGCGCACATGCCAAGTTGGAGCACGCCGTGTTGGGAGGGGTCATGAACAGTACACCACCACTTCCCTGGGCATTGTGAGAGGACACCTGTCGGGGGGAGTGAACACGTGTGTGCACAGCAGCCGGGCACACGTACAAGGCGGTACCAGGCACACCTCAGCCCACCCTCTGTGGACAAGCTGGATCCTGTTGTGCGCCCGCCATGCCCCTTGACAAGGCACACACAGCCCCAGTCGACCAGGTGTAACCCCAACATAGTCAATCCGCACAGGCGATACAGGGCACGGCATGGCAGTGGAGCATGGTGTGTGAGAGGTCTCCTCGCGCTCCTCCTGCTCATATCACGCAGGCAATAGAACCTCAACGTCTAGCATGGCACAAGTCAGATGGAAGTGTAGGGGGGATGCACCACAGCACGAGCAGCACTGACATCACGGGAGGTGGCTCGCACCATCCCATCCATTGCCCATCATACCAACCACGCCACATGCCATTGCGACTAAGTGCAAGCGCGTGCGCCACCACCCCCGAGCCCTCCCCAGAGAGGCCAAAGAGTGAATGTGTGGGCCATCAGCCACAGACGGACACGGCCTGGCCGCAAGGGCAGCCACAGCCACTGGGTGTCGCAGGTGGCGGATCCGGAAGGCGAAGACTGTGATGCATAGTCCATGCAGGCCGGGTCTCCATTTGGGGCACCACGCAGGTGGACGGCGTCCCGCCACACATCATACCCTGAGACAGCCCACTCGTGCAACTGGACCCACACATACACTCCTTGCCCTCTCTGGTGCGAGCTTGGGGCTGCCTGTGCAAGCGCTAGCCTCGCAGGTGAGCATGCATATTGGGGGAGCGAGGGGAGGACATGAGGGCTGGGGCGAAGATGACTGTATCACTGTCAGTTAGTACAAGGGATGACCCAGATGTGGAAAGGAAGAGACGTGTCCCGTGTGCACTGCAACTAGTCGCCAATCCAACTACCCCCATGTCCGGAATGTAAGCCCGCACCTAGGCCCGCCCATCCGCCACATCGAACATACCACCAGCACGACAACCTTCCCATTCGAAACACTGACTGGGGTGGCGACCAGTGTACAATCATGTGTAGCCTACCCACGCGTACATGTGGGCCCTCCATGATCCATGTCACCTGCGGCAAAGTCATGACATGCGCAATGAGGGAAGTGAGGAGAGCTGTCCGCCCCACGCGCAGAAGGTGCATCAGCTCCACAGACCCAGCAGCGAGTCCAGCAGGGGTCACATGTGCAGGGGCAGCTGTGCCTGGTGTGAAGGCACATGCATATAGACAGCACATCGACCAATGTGTAGTCTGCCCACATCTACAGTCCATCATCATGCGGACATAGGAATTGAACACAGGGCAACACATCTTAGCTGGTGCACCCACCGTGACCAACAATGCGCAATCATCGACGTACCCGCCCTGTGCATGGCCCCCCACCCAACGGAGGCACATCCAGTGCCACCATCCCACACACACAAGCCTTCCACGGAACATGCTGTGTCCAATGGTCAGTACAGAGTCAGCGCCCATCTGGTGGATCCTGAACAGGAGACACATGCACACACATGCCAGCTCCCACTATGTACGACTGCCACCTGGCACGTGCAATGTAACCTCTCACCTGTGACGTGTGACTGCAAGCACACAGCCGTCTTGGCATGGGGCTGTCAATGTGGACACCAGTCAATGTTTCGGGAGCTGTGATCCGTACAGTGCTGTACATAGGGTGCAGTGCTGACACCTACTACTGTCTCATATCCCCTCGTGCCACAGGTCCCACTTGTATTGGCCGCTCAGCCCGTGCCCACATCGTCGTCGTCGTGTGCCATACTCATCCAGCCTCGGAAGCAGTTCCATGCTCAGCAGACACTCATGTTGCCGTGGCGTTGCCGCTTGACGAATATGCAGTCAGTCCCCATCAGCACGCCCGCAAGTCATTGGGGCCTAGATCCCCATGTGCATGCACATGGCAGTGGTATGTCTCACTTGCCATTGCCATTGTTGGGAGACCTGTGTAAGTGTATTG
>CAWUFW010019124.1:0-197298 GCA_963921515.1 Calotriton arnoldi | reverse complement strand
GTCTTCAAACGCTGCATCCGCCACTGCCAGAAGAGGTGGCAGGACCTTCGTGGCTGGACCAGGAGGATAGACAGAGTCCAGCTGAAGCTGTCGCCTCCACGCAGACGGGCGGACGACGGACACTGACCCCCCCCACATGCTCCGGATACTGACGGTGGTCTTCCCTGACCTGGATGGGCAGTTGAAGGACAGACAGCAGCAAGGAGGGGGTAAGTTCATGCCTTTTTGGTGAACTATGTCTAACATGCAATTTGCACCCCTTCAGCCTGGTAACACTCCCACAGTTTGTCTGTCTGCTGAGACGAGACTCATGTGGCTAAATTTGGTGATGCCGCATTCTCATCTGATAACCAGGTGTGTCCCTTTCGGTCTGTGAGTTGTGTCACTTGGGTTGTGTGTTCTTGCTGTTGTCCAAGGTTGATGTTGGGAACAGCATCTGCTACAGGTGCATTGATTTGGGCTTCATGAGTGGGGCTATTGTCTGACGTGTGTCAGCACATTGACAGAAATCTCACCTGTACTCTGTGTGGGCCATACATAAATGTTCTAATTGCTGACCTGGGTCACCATAGGTGTCTGAGGTATTTACCACACACCCATGCAGCAGGTAAGACCAATGTTGGGGCCTCAGAGGAATGAAATTCATGCGTGTAACTAATGCATAGCCACCTGCCAAGTGTTCCTGGTAATCCCATGTTGCACATGGTCCAGGACAGGTATGGCAACTCCGGCCATCCGAGACACTCTGTCCTCCTAATCCTGGGTGTCATCCAACATCATGACCATTGCGAAATGTGCAATCAGATGTCTGACTCTGTGTCATTGTTGACTGGCATAGCTTTTTGGACTTCAAGAGTGTTAAAATGTTTATAATGGACTGACATCTGATTTGTGGCTGTTGGATCTGCACATAGGGTAAAACATATGTGTGTAATCACTGGATTGTGCCTAATGGTGGATTCCACATTAATGTGCAAGCAGCTTTACTTTGTTCTCGTCAGCCTGTGACGTGTTCATGTATACTGATTGTGTTATCACACACTCAAATGTCTCATTTGGATAACGTGTGATCATCAGATTCTTTCTAATGTGGGTAGCATGGGGTGTACATGTGTACTTGACCACTACAGAGCTTGCATTCCCCGCAAAAACATGAGTGTGACACGGTGCAGACTGTTGTTTTTGGATGCACTGCCCCTGTGACAGGAGCCAGTAATGACTCATTGGCCAGACAGGCCTGTGGCATGGTGTACCACATGCCAATCTGGAGCCTGCAGTATTGTCAGTTGTCCTGCATGAACTCCATTGTAGCATTGACTATCAAGACATGAGGCCATCATGGTGTCTGGGGATGGAAGCATATCCATAATATCAACAATGACTACGGCCATCCCATTTACTGACACAAGTACTGAGTCACTGGCAGGAGATGGGATATGTGTGCAATGACACATTACACTCACAATCCTTGCAGATAAGAAAACTGGCAATGTGGTGCATGTTTGCACATATAATTAGTGACATCATACATGCACCAGACAGATGGGTCCATTGCCAGGATGGGTACGAGGAGCATGGTTGACTGGCAGACTGACAAGTGCCTGGTTCACATATGTGTCATTCATTTAAGCAATGATTTTCTGATAATGCCAGGGCTTGCTCTCTGATGTGCTGCAATTACAGTCATGTGTCAAGTCAATACAGGTGACTAATGTGATTCTGTTTTTCCTCCTTGTTTACAGCATCATCTACGGCTACTGGAGGAGACAGCTCCACCGACCAAGAAGAGGCGCAGAGCCAGACTGGGTCCGCTGTGGATGAGGCGGAGGGACCCAGTGGCACGGAGGGTGAGGGGAGCCACACTGAGGGACACTCAGCAACAACCACCTCAGCTGAGGAACACTCCAGCTCCAGTGAGGACTCCCTTGTGGAGGTGGGTGTTACAGGACCACAGGCCACAACTAGCGAGTCTGTCCCCGCCACCACCATCATCTCCACCCTCCCAGCTGCTCCCATCCCAGATGTCCGTGGAGCCTCCCGTGTTAGGGAGCATGTCTCCTTCAGTCCAGGCACCGCACCCCCTGCCTCTGTCTCCCCTGCTGCCCTGAATGTGGAGTCTGTGGACTTGCTGAAGCAGATCCATGTGGGGCAGACATCGATGCTAAGTGTCCTCCATGCTCACACCGGTCTTTTGACACAATTGGTGTCATTCATTGAGGGCATCTCAGCAAACATGTCTGCCCAACAGCGGATAAATCAGTCCATGGCCTCCTCACTGACGGCAACAGTGTCCCTCCTCCAACAGTCCCTCACCCCTCCTACCTCTGCCCCATCCACAATCCCCACTACCCTACCTGCCCAACGCACACTCACACAGGCACATGCACGCACAACAACAGACACAAGCAGCACACTACAATGTCAGTCCAAGGCAAATCGCGCAAGCTCACACACTCAGGGGACAGATGACACACACACAGGGGATAGGGTACAGACACACAGACAGGCATCCACAACCACTCCGCAGTCCTCAGATACCTCTCCCTCCAAAACCCCTTCCCTTGACTCACCTGCAACCCCCCTTCCCAGAAGGTCTTCCTCTGTGACCTTGGCCTCTTCCCCACAGATCCATCAGGTCCAACTCACAAGGGGAAGAGGAAGTCACCACACACAGATGGTAGACCCCCCCACACGCACACCCTCTGCCAGGAGCAGGAACACTGAGGCCCCCACCCGCAAATCCCCCAGGACCAGGAAGAGCAAGACCCCACCACAATCCCGCACTCCCACCTGACAGTCTCTGTCCTCCAGCCCCCAGGCCACCACTCCTAGGGTTCCCACACCAAACCCTGCCCCAGGTTCCCCCACACACAGGTACACCATCCCCAAAATGATTAGGCCCTCCCCCCTTCCACATGCGCTTCCACCCCAACTTCACACCCTCAGCCTGTTCCTACGACTGCTGTGGAGACCGTGTCCCCCCATCTGACCTACCCACTTCATCTGAGCCCCCAAACAACACCTTTGGACACTGGCACTGCAGTGGAGACCCCGTCCACTCCGTCTGACTTGGGCACTGCAGAGGTGACGGCGCCCACTGTATCAGACACATCCACTGCAGTTGCCACTGACACTCCTGCACCCACCACACCTCCCCTGCCCCATACTGCTATTCCCTGATCTTGTCCCTGTGGTGCCTGGCCTGCCCCTATGTATGCCCCTCCAAGGGGAGATGTCCCCTGGCTGTAGCAGTGCAGGCAAGCAATGTGTGACGAGTAGTCATATGTCACACGAAACGGGCAATTGCAATGGACTGGCCGTTGGCCTTTGGATTGATCATGGTATCAAAATGTTTATTTTTGCAAGCTGAATAAAGCTAATTTTTGTTATTTGCTAGTTTTGCATTTAATGTACATGATATTGCTGATGAGTGTCATTAAGTTGCTGTTGCTATTGTGTTTGTTGAAAGTAAGTGATTTGGTGATGGGATGGACTGCATGTGGTCCATGGTATATGTGTCCTATTACAGTATAAAGCCATGTCATCCTTTGCTGCAAATTGAGGTAGTCATGATCCCAATAATTTGGCACAGGGAGTGTCACCTTCTTTTCACAACTTCACATCTTTGGCTTACACTGTTGCACATATGTTGGGCTTAGATTTGTGCACATTGTACTTTTTCCTGACTGTGGGCTCATCTCCACTGGACATGCAGATTAGCGCATCAATGATGAACAAGTCATCTGTGTCATCAGTGCAACTTGCTATACATGTGTTTTGATGTTGTGCAGATGACTTAAGAGTCACTCCTGTACACAGGCTGATGTGACCAGAGCTTTCAGGGTGTTGTAATTGTTGGCTCACTGACCAAGTTTTATGCTGACATGACAGAGCCCTGCACAGACAACGTTTGGCACAGCTGACCTTACACATGAGTGGAGTCACCTCATGGCAGTGTGTTATTCCGTGATATTGACTGAGCCCATGTTGTGTGTTCTGTGAGCATGTCTCTGTGGGTTCCCTTCCCTTTTTCTACACAGCCTATATTCTCTGCAGATGTTCCTGTTTGTGATGCTTGCTGAGTTGTCCTGTGATTATCCAACATCTTTGACCTAGGTTTTCTGGGATGTAGGTGCATGGAAAACTACTGGTCATTAGGGTGTCATCCATGGGTGTGTTTGATGTTAGGGCCTGGAATGTGGGCAAACGCACATGGGACATATTCAGGATTCCCCATGGCACTTTTGTATTTCCAACATCAGGTTGTTTTCACTATGTGGTGTCTTTCTGTGACTGGGTCACTTGTATGTGTGTGTGACTGCTCACACTCACCAGATCCTAGCCTTCAATGTTGGATGATGTCAACATGTGTTCTTTGTGGGTCTCCTAGGGCTCTTCATTGGTCTGGGACTGTGACAGGGATCTCAATGTGTCTGATACGTTTCACGTCATGCACATGTACCTCATACTATGCAGTGTGGAAGACATTCACAAGGGTTGTTGACTGGCCATGTGTGATGAGTTTGTACACCTTAGATCCCCCTCCACCCCTGGGATTGTCATAGGTGCATGTGCAATGTCACCAGTCCATGTGGGCTTAGCTGATGCACATTGGTGCAGATCAAGGTGTGTGGTATTGAGAGTGTGCAAATGTGAGTTGTCTCATGTCTAGGCCCCTACCTACATAGTGGCCTTAAATTACAGGCCATGCCCAGTGAGTTTTTTGTGTGTGTGATGGAAGTTGGTCTGACATGACACAGTGCGCACATGTGACTGTGCTCCACAGTATGGGCAACATCCAAATTTGTCATCACAGAGGGATCATACAGGCTACTGTCACCACAATGTAGGGTCCTTGTGGGTACTGATGGAGTGGGTCTGTCTCTTGCTGTGTTGGTTGCTGTTCTGCCCAGCTTATGTCACATGAGTCTGTTGTGAACCCACTCATCTAACAACGCCTGATTGCCCACAAAGAGGTACCCAATTCATGAGATTCTTCTGGATTGCACTGTGTACACACATGTCTCCTTCTTTCAGCAATTCTGATCCTACCTGGGCTTGATAATAACGCCACTGTCACTGCCGCCACTGCTGTGAGGACCCGGTCTTTTGCCTGGTGGGGAGCCGCGTGGAAAAGCGGACTCCATTTCCCGGCATTCCTGAGGGCACGCGCATTGCGCCGGACGTAGGACGCGCCAGGAGGCGCTTAAATCAACAGCAGGGCTCCCGCTGCGCGGGAGCTCTTTCTTTCAGCAATTCTGATCCTACCTGGGCTTGATAATAACGCCACTGTCACTGCCGCCACTGCTGTGAGGACCCGGTCTTTTGCCTGGTGGGGAGCCGCGTGGAAAAGCGGACTCCATTTCCCGGCATTCCTGAGGGCAAGCGCATTGCGCCGGACGTTGGACGCGCCAGGAGGCGCTTAAATCAACGGCAGGGCTCCCGCTGTGCGGGAGCTCTTTCTTTCAGCAATTCTGATCCTACCTGGGCTTGATAATAACGCCACTGTCACTGCTGCCACTGCTGTGAGGACCCGGTCTTTTGCCTGGTGGGGAGCCGCGTGGAAAAGCGGACTCCATTTCCCGGCATTCCTGAGGGCACACGCATTGCGCCGGACGTTGGATGCGCCAGGAGGCGCTTAAATCAACGGCAGGGCTCCCGCTGCGCGGGACGCGCGCGGGCGCGCCCTGGCGAAGCCCGGGCCAAGGGCGGGCCCGTCCGAGACCGAAAGAGGCCGGGCAGGGCCATATTATTTCCATCTTGCGTTACAGACTTACATGGACGTTAACTTGCAAAACTGGCACTAAGGTACGAGGGCTTCATCTTAATTGTGCTGGTACATATTGTCAAATATTGTCATAGACTGTTGCTGCCACGACTGCCAATATATGAAAATGGCACAGAAAATATTGAGCAAACGAAAATCTTTAACAGGCCAGGGAGTGGTGGGTACATTGGATGCCTTTCTGTTACGGGCAGAGTCAGCCCTTATCCATGAAATCGCTCTTACAGAGCGAACACTGTCACTAGAGCCTCAACCTCCCCTAAGTCAGCCTGTATTGCTTGATTCTACAGACCTTACTGAACCCCAACAGAGTTCTTCGCCAACTAGGGTACTGCTCAGCCAGGTAACAGAATCTGATGAAACCCCAAAAATAAGCGACATAACAACCAGGCCCAAAGTAATCACTAGGGGACAAAAAAGTAAGATTAATCAGGGGAGTAGCCCCTCAACCCAATCTAGAAAAAGAAAGGGACAGGGCCCTTATAAGCAAATACATCCCGCACCGAAAAGAAGGCGTAAAAGTAAAAACACGGTGGATGAGGAGGTGGAGGGGAATTCCCCAGTAATTAGTATTGCCAACAAGGAGTCTACTCTAACAACCCTAACCGCCCCGCAGGGCATTGAAAGTGGGGAGTTTTGGGCAAAATGAGTGAAGTTGTCTTAGCTTTATTAAACCCACTGATGCAAAAGTTAACCCGACTGGAAGAGAGCGTAGATAAATTAGAAAAGCTCGCAGGTAGTAGCCACATGAATCAGCCGCCCCAGATGACCCAGATGGGCTTACAGACTACTCAGTCACATCCGACCAATTCAAGTCATTCATGTCACTGCAAAACTAAGACTGCCCAGGCAAACAGGAGTGACAGATTTATGACTGCACAACCTGGATTCTCTGGCCTTGGCCCAGTGGAAGCACCTCAAACTGCTCTAGCGGATCCCCCGATTAAGCGCCATAATACGGTGGTTTGGACCAAACCTTATAACATAGTACAGGCTCCCAGTACTATTCAAGAGAGACTGATGAATATCCAAAAGGACCCCCCTCTAGTAGATCTAGCCATGAACACAGAAAGAAAGCCCAAATACAAGCTGCCCAAAGAGAAAAAAAACAGCCATTGAGAGGTTTATCTGACATAAATACATTACATCTTCCACCAGAAGCAACACCTTACACTATCGTGTTGGCCAATGTCCCTATGTTGCATATGGAGCTAGGGAACATTGGACAACACTAAAAAATAAATCATTACATTTGATCAGTGTAAAGTCGGGATTATCAAACCCGCTCTTCTCAGAGTTCAAAATGGTCAGACGGATTGGCTGGTTAGGAAGATCTAAAAAGACACTGGAGGGCGACTGTGTGGACCTAACTTTTGGATCACCAGATCTAGTCCAAACAATACTAGATAGGGTGGGCAACTGGACACTAGAACAAACGGGGATCAGTATTTTACCACTGGGTTTTTTCTACAAGCCACCTGGCTCTATACAGCTTTTTTCAGGGGTAGACAGAGGGGAGGGGTGGAAACAACATAGTTATAATATCCCAGTGAACAACTATTATGACGTCCTCAACTCCCTAGATGACAACGACTGACTAAAGCCATTAAATGGGGGTTTAGTTGAGAGGAGGGATACCTCAAGGTGTGACCGGTTTGTAGATTTAACTTGTAACTTCACGCCCCAGGGCCAAGTGGTGGTGGAGGTTGGGGGAGCGGGAGGAGCACAAAGTGCAGAATTTAATGGAACCCCTAGTAACAGCAATAAAGAAGGATCTCCACTGCAGGCGTACAAAGGCCATCAGCAGGCGAATCCACTATTGACAACCCCAGAAGTTGACAAGCCCACAGTAAGGTCTGGTTTATGGCCCCTATGTAAGAAGCCCACAGTAAGGTCTGGTTTATGGCCTCTATGTAAGAAGTCTGGAGGCTATAGTCAGCTATTGAATGACCCACCCAAGCTCCACATATTATCTTGGAATATTGCAGGCCTCCCTTCCAAACTAGATAACCCGGAGTGGGGGGCATTTATCGAAGACAACGACATCTGCATGTTTCAGGAAACTTGGGCTAGGGAGGATATTCATACACTTGGCTATGCAACTTTTAGCATAGCAGCCACATGTGGGGGAAGGGGAAGACCAGCGGGGGGCCTTAGTATCTGGATTGCCACACATCTAGGATGTTCTGCAAAACAGGTAGAGACACTCTCCAGTGACATACTTTGCGTTATTTTGAGTTTCTCAACCAGGATTAAGATAGCATTGATTAATGTTTACTCACAGCCAGTAGGGTACGGCCAAGAGTCTGTTACCCTTGATCTTTTATCATCTTTTTTGCCTACCATCCTTAACAATAATTTGGTGATCTTGGCTGGCGATCTAAATTGCCAGTATGAACCTTTGAAAGATTTAGATGCAGGCGACCCCAACAAAGAGGACTTGCACTGGGCCATTCTGGAACCTAATGCTCCGACAACCCGGGCTTGGACACCACTGGTAATACAAATGAACACCATCTCATTGAATCATTCGCTTAGGGCATGTAATGGGCGTTTTAAATCTGATTCTCCAGCAAACTTTACTTATAATAGACCGGGCTGTCCTTCCATTCTAGATTATATTCTGGTGAATACTAAATCATGGCACTGGGTAATTGACTTTAAGATTGTGCCCAGATACGATAGTGATCATAATGCCCTGATTCTTGAAATGGTCTCACCTCAAACAGGGGATGCTTCAAAGGGCCAATTTCCAACTGCCCCTGGGCTTACCCTAACTAGCTGTAGGAGGAGAGTAAAATGGGGTTTATTCTGTCAATCCAGAGAAAAGCTAGCCTCCCTTTATCGAACCATCATTCCTTTTTTGGAGGTTGCAAAACAATCTGTTGATTTTTATCGCCCATTTACTGAAATTGCAGAAAACCATGAAGGTTTAGTGGCTGCCTTGGCCGACATTTTTCCCCATAAATCACGTCACAAGGAAAGCGGGGCACCAGGGCACCCCTGGTATGACGGTAACTGCCGCAAGGCCAAGCAAACTCTTGTCCTAGCCATTAAATCCAACGATAAGCTAGAAATAAGGGTAAAGCGGTTAGTTTACAAAAACACCATCAAACTAGCCAAAAGAAACTGGGAAGAAGATAAATGGGAGAGCCTGAAAATTGCATTAAGCAATAGGGATATGAGGACTTTTGGAATCTAATTAATATAGACTCCAAAGAGGATAAACCAGCAACTGAACCAAATCTAGGGGCAGAAGTCTGGAGGGCCCATTTTCAGTCCTTATATTCTATGGTAGAGAACGAAGTAGGGTAAGTTATAATTGAATGTCCCAACCGACAGTTTTTTTGCTCAGACACCCGAGAAATTTCCCTAAAAGAGATAACGGATGCCATAAGCCGGATTATTCCTGCAAAGGCCCCGGGCCTAGATAAGATCCCCGGTGATCTTTTTCGCACTGAACCAAGTATCTGGGCCCCGTACTTATGGACCCTATTCAATGCTATTCTCCAGGGAATGGAGATTCCTACGACATGGTTGGGGGCGGAAATCATTCCGATCTACAAAAAGGGTTCTCCACTCCATCCTGTGAATTATCGGCCCATCAGTCTCATCGATGTCACTCAGAAAATATACGCTCGAGTGCTGCTGGACCGATTACAGAGTTGGATGGAAGAACACTCTATTCTTAGCCCCTACCAGGCCGGCTTTAGAGCAAAAATGTCCACAATTGACCAAATCTTCAGGTTGCAATTATTGCACTGGAAAACAGTGATCTTGGAGGGTGGCAGCCTCTACATGAACTTTGTGGACCTAAAATCGGCATTCGATTTAGTACCTAGGGAGAAATTATGGGCCATTCTTTTTGATCTGGGAGCCCCCCCATATCTATGCCATAACCTAAAAAGACTACATGAATGTAATTTTGCTCAGATTAGAAATGGGAAAAATGGAGAGCTCACTGATCGTATACCTATAGAGAGAGGTGTACGTCATGGGTGTGTATTGGCCTGACCCTCTTTTGTTTATTTATTAATGGCTTAGTGGAGACTTTGACCGCAGGGAGGGACATAGATGCTCCAAAGTTGGCAAACCGCAAGGTACCAGCCTTGATGTTCGCCGAAGATACCCTCCTGCTGTCAAAGACCCCTATGGGAATTCAGAGGGCTTTGGACATCTTCCACTCATTCTGCAAGAGTAGAGGCCTGGAGATTAACACTCAGAAAACCAAATATATGGCTTTCAACGCAGGGCACTCAACACGACCTAATCCCCAATTAGATGGGAAATTCTTAGAGAAAGTCTCTGTCTGTGAATACCTGGGATTGTCCCTTAGTGAGAAAATGGAATGGGGTGTACAAATCAAAAAGGTATGTTTAAAATTGGCCCAGATAACGGGGGGGCTGGCGAAGTTGCAGAGGAAATGCACACATAAAACGATGGGGCCGGTGTTGGAAATGTACAAGGCACAAGCCAGAGGAGCTGCCTTGTATGGGGCAGAAATATGGGGCCATCTGACTAACTTTCTAAGATTGAGAATTCGTTTGTTAGACAACTTCTGGGACTTCCCAAAAGTACACCGCTCACACCGCTTAGAATGGATCTTGGAGTCGGCCCGATTGCAGTAGAGGTCGCCCTCAGACCCTTGTTATATTGGCGTCGTCTATGGAGCACCCCCTGAACTATCTGTGTATAGAGAGGAACTGCGGGAAGTGGTAAACCTCAGAGGAGCAAGCAAAATCCCATGGCTGGCCCACATCAAGAACTCTCTAATTTCCATGGGAATGGGTGACTTATGGGTAAGTGCAGAAGACAGTTGTCTGTCAACTCCTAGGAAGGCTCTGGTAAAGATCTACAAGGAATATAATCTTACCTTATTGCAGGGGAGTTCCGGGACCGGCACACTGACATCTTATTTAGAAGCAAAATTGCAATACAGGTTAGAACCTGTCATCAACGGTAAACAGCCATCCCTTGCTAAAAAGCTATATTTGCAGTTTAGGTATGGTACACTTCCCCTACGCGCTTTAACATATAAGTGGGGGGGCAGTTCTACTAAGGGCTGTCCGACATGTAACACTATACTGGAGACAGACCTACACGTATTATTTTTCTGTCCGGCATACAAGAAAGCGAGACACCATTGGTTACGGCAGTTGTGCAGAAACCTCGGAACACCTCACTGCTCTCAGGCTTTCAGGATTTTAAAATATGATACCAGTATGCCCATTGCATGTTTAGTTTCACGCGATCTGTTCTCAATGTGGTGTGTACGCCGAGCAATTCTAAAGTTAGGGCTAGCCCAATCAACTCATCCTGCTTCCCCACTATGAATCGTTGTCTTTTAAATCCGATTTTATTATATTTTATGATCTTCTGACGTCTTTTTCTTAATATTTATTATACTATATAACTTCCATGAATTCGTGATTAATATTTTAATGTGTATGCCCTTCATTGCCGGATAATATGTATTGTCTGTATTGTATTTTTATGTTTTTTTTATCTTGTGCTTTTATGGCCTTGTCAGGCCGAAATAAAGAATCTTTTGACTTTGACATATGTCTCATTGGAGTTCAGCCCCCACATCATGTGTGTCGTACTAGCCTGGGTACACTGAGACACACACACACATGTTGTGTTCGATATGCACTGTGAGGCTGGCTGGTTGTGTTTGTGCATCTGCACCCATGCATTGGTATAGCTTTTGTGGGCCATTGGCTGGATGTTGGTTGTAGGTTTCTTCCTACTGTCCCTGGGACTCCTACCTCATCAGTCTGCACATTCATCATGGTTAGTATGTCCCATTGCTGCCATGGTATGGGACTTGATCACCTAAAAGCTGCAGTCTCCACAGGATTCCTTAGTATGTGTGTCTGTTAGTGAACATATGTGTGTATGCATTATGATGGTCGCTTCTTACATTGTTTAATTGGACATTGGAGGCATTGTCAGCCGCCATGTGCGATGCTTTTCTGCACATGGCAGAGGGTTTTTTAGACGACACAAAAATCTTTCACTCAACAGATCTATGTTTGTTTGCAACACAACCACTACTTTGCCACTACATTGCTTGTGGTGTTAGGACCAGGAATCATACATGCTGGTTTGCAGATGCTGGTATTTTTAAGCCCGCACTCAACTTTTGGTCACTGTAGTGAGGGGGGTTAAACCCTATTACCACAATGTTCCTGATATGCTGGAGTTTTGGACCCCACACTCACCTTTTGGTCACTGTAGTGAGGGGGGGTTAAACCCCATTACCACAATGTTCCAGATGCACTGGAGTTTTGGACCCCATATTCACCTTTTGGTCACTGTGGTGAGGGGGGGTTTTACCCCATTTCCACAATGTTCCAGATTTGCTGGTGTTTTGGACCCCACATTCACCTTTTGGTCACTGTGGTGAAGGGGGGTTTAACCCCATTTCCACAATGTTCCAGATTTGCTGGTGTTTTGGACCCCACATTCACCTTTTGGTCACTGTAGTGAGGGGGGGTTAAACCCCATTACCACAATGTTCCAGATGCACTGGAGTTTTGGACCCCATATTCACCTTTTGGTCACTGTGGTGAGGGGGGGTTTTACCCCATTTCCACAATGTTCCAGATTTGCTGGTGTTTTGGACCCCACATTCACCTTTTGGTCACTGTAGTGAGGGGGGGTTAAACCCCATTCCCACAATGTTCCTTAAAATGCTTGGGGTTTGAGCCCCACATTCACCTTTTGGTCACAACTGTGATGGGAGTTACAGTATGTGTTCCCTTTCAGTGTCACTGTTGCAGGCAGTTTCCACACAATACACAATCTTGCCATGATGGTAGGGGGTGTGTGTTTGGCCTACAACCTCTATGGGTGGGAATGCTAGTGGTGTTAGCCATCCCCCCCTAAGAGTAGGGACTACTGGTAGTGATAGTAACCCCCCCATGAGTAGGGACTGCTGGTAGTGATAGCCATCAAGCCCCCTATGGGCTGGACAATGGTGGTGGTGGTAGCCATCCAGCCCCCTATGGGCTGGACAATGCTGGTAGTGATAGCCATCCCCCACCCTATGAGTAGGGACTACTGGTAGTGATAGCCACCCCCCTATGAGTAGGGACTGCTGGTAGTGATAGCCATCAAGCCCCCTATGGGCTGGACAATGGTGGTGGTGGTAGCCATCCACCCCCCTATGGGCTAGACAATGCTGGTAGTGATAGCCACCCCCCCCCTATGAGTAGGGATTACTGGTAGTGATAGTCATCCACCCCCCTATGAGTAGGGACTACTGGTAGGGATAGTCACCCATCCCCCTATGGGTAGGGACTGCTGGTAGTGATAGCCATCCAGCCCCCTATGGGCTGGACATTGCTGATAGTGGTAGCCATCCACCCCCTATGGGTGGGGACTACTGGTAGTGATAGCCATCCCCCACCCTATGAGTAGGGACTGCTGGTAGTGATAGCCATCAAGCCCCCTATGGGCTGGACAATGCTGGTAGTGGTAGCCATCCACCCCCTATGGGTGGGGACTACTGGTAGTGATAGCCATCCCCCACCCTATGAGTAGGGACTGCTGGTAGTGATAGCCATCAAGTCCCCTATGGGCTGGACAATACTGGTAGTGGTAGCCATCCACCCCCTATGGGTGGGGACTACTGGTGGTGATAGCCATCCCCCACCCTATGAGTAGGGACTGCTGGTAGTGATAGCCATCAAGCCCCCTATGGGATGGACAATGCTGGTAGTGGTAGCCATCCACCCCCTATGGGTGGGGACTACTGGTGGTGATAGCCATCCCCCACCCTATGAGTAGGGACTGCTGGTAGTGATAGCCATCCAGCCCCCTATGGGCTGGACAATGCTGGTAGTGGTAGCCATCCACCCCCTATGGGTGGGGACTACTGGTAGTGATAGCCACCCCCCCCCTATGAGTAGGGACTGCTGGTAGTGATAGCCATCCACCTCCCTATGGGCTAGACAATGCTGGTAGTGAAAGCCACCCCCCCCTATGAGTAGGGACTACTGGTAGGGATAGTCACCCACCCCCCTATGGGTAGGGACTGCTGGTAGTGATAGCCATCCACCCCCCTATGGGCTGGACAATGCTGGTAGTGGTAGCCATCCACCCCCTATGGGTGGGGACTACTGGTAGTGATAGCCATCCCCCACCCTAAGAGTAGGGACTGCTGGTAGTGATAGCCATCAAGCCCCCTATGGGCTGGACAATGCTGGTAGTGGTAGCCATCCACCCCCAATGGGTGGGGACTACTGGTGGTGATAGCCATCCCCCACCCTATGAGTAGGGACTGCTGGTAGTGATAGCCATCAAGCCCCCAATGGGCTGGACAATGCTGGTAGTGGTAGCCATCCACCCCCTATGGGTGGGGACTACTGGTGGTGATTGCCCTCCCCACCCTATGAGTAGGGACTGCTGGTAGTGATAGCCATCAAGCCCCCTATGGGCTGGACAATGCTGGTTGTGGTAGCCATCCAACCCCTATGGGTTGGGCAATGCTGGTGGAGAGGGATATCCACCCCCTATGTGTGCGTTGCATTTCGCTGGTTCGTGACGTTTGTTTGTGTGGTGGGTGTCTGACTTACCGTCTGCGACGTACGCGTCGGTTCCTGTTGTTGATCCGGTCATAGATGTACAGTACAGGGATGACCTGCGCGATCGGATTCATGGTTGGTTCGTCTCGTAGGCGTAGATCGTGTTATGGCGCGAATCGTACCTGAAATACTGCTCTTTCGGATGCTGTGACGTGCTGGAGGTGGCGACCTGTTCAGCGCGTAGGACGTACGCATCGTACTTGGCCGGCCGCAAACTGCTGTGAAAATGCTTCCGGGCGACTCTATTCAGCATTTACGGATCCAGCTCGTACGGGAAATGTAGCTGGAATCGGAGCGTACGCGTCGGTCGGGATTTGGACACATTTGCGCATCATACTTCATCGTTTGGACGGACCGGCTCCCGGAACAAGTCTGTCGTAAGATAACGCTACGGACAGCTCTCGGAGGGCTGTACGAGCGAGATCGGAATCGGCCCCTTAGTGTGGATTTTTGGAGGTGTCTCCAAATACATTGATTAAAATGATAATAGCAACCCTGAATTGCTGTGTGAGGGTAGGTTTTTAGTATTGCTTGTATCATTGACTGTTCAAAGTCAATGATTATTTTTGGGGAAAATAATTATTGGTTTCTTGTTTAATTTTTGTTAATAGTTCAATATAGGTGGAGTTTTGCTTATTTGGTAATAAGCATATAGAAAAGGGATGTTTGTGTTTTAATAAAGTGCATGTATAGTATATAACTGATAAAATGGTTTGGGACATATTTTAAAAGTCCCGTCCATCATCCAAGTATCACAGGTTTGGAGTTTTTGTAAATTAGTAGCAGTTCCAAATATTATTATTCTTTTGTCTGTTGATTTGTTATCATAAAGAAGAAATTGTTCTTCATTATGGGTAATTGTGAGTTCTGGGGGAATTTCTACTTCTGAAAAAGGTTTTGGGGACAGGTGTGGTGGTGGTAGTAGCTTTTTTAGTTCTAGCTGTTGTTCTTTTTAGGGACGAGATGGAGGGCATTTGGCCAGTTGCATGTTGTGGGATTCTGGGGAGCATTTCTTTAAGTATTTCTGTTGTTGACTTTTCTGATCTAGTGCTAGCTTCTTTTATATCTTCTAAAGCATTTCTAACTTCAATTTCAGCAACGTTAGGGGGATAGTTATGCTCCCTAACAGATAGTACAGTTGTTTCCTTTGTTGCAGCCCTCCCATACTATTTGTTAGAATAGTATTTACTACATTTCCAGTTGACTTTGTCTCCTGTTTGCTTTTCTTGGGTGTACACATACCCCATATAACATAGTAAAAAGTTTCCTTTTTGTGAAGTTCTGAATTGGGCGCGTTCAGTCATTGTGATGCTTCAAATGCTAAGAAAAATGTATAGAAAAATTACTATAAATATTCCTGTACTGTTTTATTTTCTACAATATATACATTGTCAGTTTTATACTTACAACGTTGAATTTGAAGTCGTTTTCAATGCTGATGGGTTTTCTTTACTGTTTGCCTTTGGTTTTCTTGCTGAGATTCCTGTTGGTAAAAAGAAGTAATTTTAATAATTTTGTTTAACAGTGTATTGAGGGGGAGGGGGGGTTTGGGATTAACTTGGATTTCTGTTGGGTATTTTACCAAATTGTTTTAATTTATTTCGGTTTGATACTTACTTTATTTGCAACTCGATTTTTCACACTGTTCTGTAGGTGAGTGAATCTTTTTAGAATTATTTATAGAGGAGATATAAATTTAAAGAACATATATTAATTATTTTGTATCTGAAAATAGTCATTTTAGAAGATTAGCAGTAGTATTAGTTTCTAAATGTTATTTTACTTACTTTGTGGAGCAGGAAACAGAGTTTTCTATAATGTAGTCCGGTGTTCTGGCAGCAATCCGACAGAGTTTCTCCTTTTTCTTTCTTTTTTGTTTGAAGTGTAAAATAATGCTTAATTTTTGTGTGTTTATATAGTATTTAATTAATTGTTGTTTTAATTTCATTGGTTTATTTTAATAGTGTGTGTACTTCATTGGTTGATATTTATTGTTTTAATTGATTTGGTGGTTGCTTTCCATATATGGAAAACGCTAATTAAGTTTCAGTTATTGCATTTTTTTATTTTAAAGTGGTTTATTATATTATATGTGAATTATATTGTTTTCGATGATAAAAAATATGTGCTTTTTATTTAGGTATAATATTTTAAATAGTAAATAATTGTGTGTATTTAATATATTTTATGGTAATATTTTTTAAATGTGTTTAAAACATGTTTTAATTCATTTCTTTTGTATATTGTGTGTGTTTATTAATAATTATATATTATTTGGGGTAAGTTTTGTATGTTTATTAATGTTTTTAACATGTCGATATAAATTTTGCTAACAATATTATTTGTGTCTATATTGTGGTTATCGATATTATTGACGCCTTGTATCTTTTTTAAACATGTTCGATATTTCTAATAACGATATTTTTGTGTTCGATAATACTGATAACGATGTAAGTGTATGACGATATTTTGGTGTCGATATTTGTGTAAATATTTAAATAAGTATAGTGTGTTGATATTAGTGTATTCAATATTTTTGTCACGATATTATGGTAGGTCGATATAGTGGCTGTCGATATTATGTCAGTGATTCCCATTAAACAGCCAGGAAGCTTGCTGGACTGGTTGCGTAGGCTGGTGTTGTTGGTATTCTTAGCCCCTAATGTAGCCACGGAGGAGGCAAACCTGCAGGTGACATCTGTCTCACCGGGGCGGACAGGCGCAAGGATTGTCCTGTGGCCCTGCGATCCTCAAATCTCTCACGAGCCAAGCCTGCTTTCTCACCTAAGAGTGGAGAGCCATTGAACGGCATGTCCATTAGTGAGGATTGGACGTCCCCTGGGAAGCTGGTAGACGTCATCCAGGGGTGCTGTCTGAGAGCTACACTGGTGCCTACTGTGTCCAGCCCACAGTGTATTACAAACTTTGCTGCACTGCAGTTGTTTTGGATGGACTGTGTGTAGGAGGCCTGTAGGTCCTCGGGTACGGCAGGCAAAGCCTGGGCTACTAAATCACAAATTGCGTGGAGTAGCGACCTAATAAATACATTGATATACAGTGAGCTAAACAACACATGTTAAAAACATAACTTAAAAGCAATTAGCAAGAAATAAATAAAATACATAGCACAATAGGAGAACTAACTTTAAAAGAAATAAACATTTGCCACTGATTAAAAATAAACTAAAATATAATTTACAGTTTATTAGCTGGTATCAGTGATCTCGAAGTAATCCACCCAAAAATCCATCAACAAAAACAGATAAAACAAATCCCGCACAAAAATGCAAAAATATAAAGTATAAAAAAATGTATCCTCAAAGAAAAGGCAATAGTCCTCGAAAACTATTAAAAACCTAAAATATAAAGTATAAAAATCACTGCAGGAAAACCGAACTACAAAGTTAAATATAATATTGGTTAACATACATCTAATTTTAATTCCCTTTTTTAAAAAAGAATGCATTCAAAATCTTGGAAAAAGGCTGGTGGAGGAAAACGTGCTTGCAGAAGGTCTTAATATGCTTTTGCTTCTGGTCCAGCAGTATAGTAAGGAAGACTTTTGGGTTAATCCTCCTATAAACGCCTGCACCACTAAACTTTCAGGGGTTGGGTATTGCGTCAGAAAAGCCTGGTTGCCAGGAGCAGGGTAATGGCGCTGAGATAATTGTCAGTTTAGTGGAGGCCTATGCATGGCTTTGCTTATGCCCCCAGTAAGGTATCCATTTGGGCCTCATTAAAAGGCAGAAGTGGTTCTGTGTTGGTTCCACCTGGCTGGAGGACCTCAGTCAGTACATATGTCTTTACCTCCATTGTTGGAAGTTGTAGGTCAAGTACCTCAGCTGCCCTCTACAATACCACAATGAAGGAGGCACTATCCTTTGTAGCAGGGCCAGGGAAAGAGACCAATCCGTAGAAGTGTCCAGACCACTGGCATCTTGCAATTCCTCAACACAATTTTCAGCAGTGTACTGAGGTAACAACCTATCCCCATCATCATATTGGTCATTATCAGAGTCTGTCCCAAAAAAGATTATGGATAACTTGAATCCTTCCAGGTGGTTAGGGCAATGTGTCAGAGTGTAATGGGTTGCAGGAAGGCTGCAGCCCAGTGGGATCATGGTGCAGCCTTGGTAGAGGAGAGTTTTCCATAGTGTCAAAGAGGAAGATCAACTGCGCCTCTTTCTCCTGCATCGACGGTGTCAGCATTGGCGTTGATGCTCGAGTGTCCCGTGCAGGTCGTGGTGTTGCACCAAAGGGGGCACCTAAACTGGTATAGACGCGGGAGCAGGTTCAGAGATTCCAGCTGGTGCCAATGGTGGCCTGCCATTAGGATTCCATTTGGAGGTCCTCACTGTTCCTTTAGGCCCAGATGTGTGCCAAAGGAAGCTGAAAGTGTGGCAAAAACATGCAGCATGGCTTCACGAAATTCTTTTATTCAGCTTGCTTCAGGACGAGTCAGTATTGCTCAGCCTCGCAGTGCCTGGCGGTGATCCCCCGTTTCCGCCTTACAAGAATGGGGGGCAGTTCTTTGACCTACAAGGCAGCGGAGGCTTGGAATTCCCTTCCCCACGAGTTGCGTAATACTCAGGACCCCAAGTTGTTCAGGAAACGGCTAAAACCCTGCTTTTTATCTAATTTGCAGTTGCCTTTCAGCTCCTCTCCTTTTTATTTTTTGGCTTCCGCGCCGGGACACTCTTGAGTAGCCGTGCGCGATACAAATGTCTATAACATAACATCTAAGGGTGATCAACTTCAGGAGCGAGATCAAGCAGCACGCTGACACCTTTGCACCTTCTCTGGAGTTCGAGAGTTGTGGAAAGGGGACGAGTCCCCTTTAGACTTCCTATGCTTCTTTTTTGACTAACCGAAGGACTTCGACCATGATGGTGATCTATCACAGAAACGACTTTGGGAGGGGAACGTGACTTCCTGTTTGATAGGTCTCGTTGTGGAGTCTTTTGATGTTTGGCAATGCTAAGCTTCACCTCATGGTCCCTTATGGCCTTGGGGTACGTCTGGGTGCAATCACTACAGGCCTTGGAGTAGTGTACTGACCCCAGGCACCAAAGGCATACCTGATGGGGTTCTGTCACAGACATCTGTTTGTGACAAGTCCTACTATGCTTGAACCCTCTGGTTTAAGGGCGTAAGATTTCTATTGCACTACGGTATATTTTTAATTTTAGAGAGAGAGAATTGTCTGTCGAAACGCCGTGTGGAGGTCTTTCAAATTCTATGAAGAAAATGACATTCTCAAAATTCTCACAGCGCTGAAACCCTCAAGCCACTTCAACGACCCTCTGCCAATGAATTACTTTAATGACTTCAAATTGTCTCTACTACCACTCTGGACCAAGATTGTTAATGCCTCTTTATGTCAAGGCACTATCCCAGACTGCTTAAAGTCTGGTCAGGTAACTCCTATTCTTAAGAAACCCATGGAAGATAATATTGTCCTGAGTAACCTCCGCCCTATCACTAACATTGCAACCCTTGCTAAGCTACTGGAGAAATGTGTTCACATCCAACTAGCTAACCACATAGAACAATTCCAATTGAAAGACCAATTCCAATCTGGCTTCCGCCAAGGCCACAGCACTGAATCTGCTCTAATGCACATAGTAGATGATGCACTAGAAATGCTATATCAAAATGAATCCTGCCTACTAATTCTCCTTGACCTGTCGTCAGCTTTTGACATGGTTAAACACAACAGCCTCTTTGACCTTTTGGAACGGAGACTGGGACTATAGGGATCCATCCTTACTTGGTTCACTTCCTTCCAACACAACAGATCTCAATGACTCAAGGTTAACGACTCCCTTTAAACTTCCTCACCTGTCACACTGGGGGTTCCGCAGGGATCACCCACCCCCTTTAACCTGTTCATGGAGCTACTGACGGAAATCCTGAAGATATCCAATATTCACTATCACATGTACGCTGATGACACCCAATTGTACTTGAAAATCTCTTCCCCTGAAGATATATGATTTCTGAACTCTACTCTCCACAAAACTCAAAACTGTCTTACATGCAACCACTTCAAACTAAATGCACAAAAAACGGAATTCCTTTTAATTGCCCCTCCCAAACAATCATCTGATATAGGAGCATGGATGAAGCAACTAACAGCTCTCAACTGCCTTCCACACAATATAGATTCCACAAGATCACTTGAAAAAGCCATTGACACGAACCTGAATATGCAGGAGCACATCAGCTCTGTCACTAAAGGTGCCAACTTCCAAATGAACATAATAAGGAAAATTAAACCCTTCCTCCCCCTCGACGACTTCAAAGCAGTGGTTCAAAACCTGGTCATTTCCAAGTTGGACTATGGGAGCGCAACCCTCTGTGGCCTACCTAGATTAATGCTGGCCCCTTTAAGGGCCTCCTTTAACTGTGCTGCAAGGCTCATCACAGGATACAAGATACAACCACATCACTCCTGATCGACTTGCTCTAAATTGCCTCCCATTTGAAGGAAGGATTGAGTTAAAAATCGCATGCATGACCCATAAAGCCCTACATCTTCACACCCCCTTGTTCCTAGCACAAAAACTGGAGCTATCTGGTGGCTGTAGATCTTACAGAAGCTCGAGCACTTCATTGCTAAAACCACAGAAATTCTGTAAAAAGAAAACTTACAATTGAGCTTTCTTTGGTATTGCCACATGAATCTGGAACTTTCTGCCCCCTGAAATCAGACTGAACCCCTCGCCTGTATCACTTAAAAAGGAAGTCAAAGCACTACTAATGAACAAGTTCACCTCAATAGCCTTCAGCAATTGGCTGCACTTTCTATACCCATGTACAGTTCTGGACTCCTATGATCTTGTATATTTTGTAACGACTTGGTCCCGTTATTGACTTCCTGCCTTTTTGGGACCCACCATATCTTGGTTAGTTCTGGATCTTGTTGTTTGTTTTACTGTTTCTTCCTTACTGACATATTGTAAAGTGCTCCGATACCCTCTTGAGTCATGATCGCTCTATATAAAACTTTATAAATAAATAACCAAGAGGATAACTCTGGATCCGCCTCTGGTGGCGTGGACAGAAAGGAACGGACTTCAGCGCACACAGGTGGTGCACATATAATATGCGGCTCCGCACGTCACCTATATAGAGGAAGGACTTTGTGCAGAGCTGCACGATGCCACCTACCGGCATACACAGGTACTGCTGAAAAGGTGAGGAATCTGCAGTTAGAAGTATCCATCAGAACTAGGATAACAAATAAGCAACATTCCCTTCTTCACCGTGGGATTCCCTCAGATATTTAGAAAAAGTTGAATATAACAAGCTAACCCAACCTTGAAAGAACGCTCACGGCCACTGAACTGAACCTATCAGCAAATAAGTTACAAAGAGAAGCCTGACCCATTAAAGATGCATTCTGGAGTCAGAGTCCAGACAATAATATTTAGCAAAGGTATAGACGGGGATCTAAGCGGTTGCCTTACTTCGAGCGTTTGTAATGACTTATTTACTGGAAATGCTGAATTTGAGAAAAAAGGGGGGAAAGAGACAGTCTGATTTATGTGGAAATCTGAAGCAACTTTCAAAAGAAATGAGGGATAAGTTCTTAATGGCAGTTTGTTATGAAGAAAGAACATGTATGTCCCTTTGGAACAGAGAGCTCGAAGCTCACTCACCATTCTGACAGATATAAACGCCACTAAAAGTGCTGTAAATCAACCCTGGGTATTGGCTCAAAGAGAGGGCCCATCAAATTGGAGAGTACCACATTACATTTTCTGGGAAGAGGAGGCCTTCTAACTGCATGAAACACCTTTCTAAGACCTTCAAGGAAATACTTAATAACTGGAACAGTAAAAAAAAAACGACGTCTGAGAAGGCGACTTATGATAAGCAGTAATGGCAGTCAGATGCACTTTTATATAAGAAAATTGCAAACCAGACTTTGCCTGATAAACACAAGGCAATACCAACTCTTCCGGGCATCTTCTTTGTTCCACTTTCGTGTTGATACACCATATGCAGAGCCTTTTCATTTCAATGCATTTGAAGACCTTGTAGAAGGGTGTTTCGTCTCTCTTGGAATGGGCATGCAGCCATCAGGTAACTGGACCGAGGAAGTCAAGAGGAGTGATGGAAGGAGGCGATGGAAGAGTCTGCCCAACAACCTGGACAGCCGGTCCAATGTCATCAGAAGTCTGTTGTGTGGCAGAATGGACATTTGAAAAAGACCCAGGTATCACCACTAGTGAGGCCAATGTGCAGCAATGAGTATCATCTTCACACTAGTGAGTCTGAACTTATTGATACCCTGGAAAGAAGAGGGACCGGAAGAAATGGGCAGAGAAATCAACTCAACCCACTTATTGAGCGTGCATTACCCTACTACAGAGAATTCTGAAAACCTGGAGGCTTAAACGAGGCGAGTATTGTTTTCTTCTGTACCAAACACGTCTATTTCTGGATCCCCCTAGCAGAAGATTATGTCAATGAACACCTTATCATTTACGACCCACTTGTGTTGCTACTTCTTCAGATAGTATATAGCTGTAATGTATTTTGTCTGAAGCAGAAGAGAGCCCAGCTTCATCAACTGAGAGAAAGATTGCAGAGCAAGGTGAATACCCTTAGCTCCAATACGTTGATGTGGTATCCCTTCTCCATTGTCGATCACAGCCCATGAGTGGTAATAATGCCAATATGAGTCTCCATTCTTCTAAAGACACATAATTCACCACCATTTACGAAGGAATCACAGGATGAAGGAGTACTCTGGCCAGAAGATTCTTCTTCTTGTACCACAACTTCAAGGACTGGAGAGCATGAAACAATAGCTGTATCTTGTCGTTCCAGCTCTCTGACCTCTGCCATCCCTTGTTCCTCCAAACACTCTTACCGAGGTCTCATGTGTAACCTCACATTCCAGACTAGGGCGGTACATGACGCCATGAATCAAAAAGAGATGACACTTGAGAAACAGAATACTATTGTACTGATTGAAGATGTAGGAATTTCTGGTGAATGGAACGATCTCTCATCATAAAGATTGGTACAAGAAAAATGATCACAGTGGCTGACTGCTTATAGATTCATATACATATAACTAAATTCAAAACCATTCAATAATTCAAAACGTCACAGCACAAAATGATGATTTACTGTGATTTAATGTTGCATTGCAGAAAAAGAATCAATCAAACCATATGAATATGAAAATAATCGACATTGGTATACATCGGTGCTCAGAACAAGAGGGAGGGAGTGAGTGCTCAGGGAGAGTTGAGTGATTACGTGAAGGAACGGAAGGGCAATGTGGTTCAAATACATCCAAATAGTTTAGAACCAATCCGGTCTTTAAATTGACGAAACAATATACAAAATAAACATAACAATCAAGGCACAGATAAACACGTCTCTGTTGCCCACGTTTGAAATTGATACAGATATGTCAACGTTTCGACCCCTGTTGTCATAAAGGCTGCTTCATCCTTATTATGGGGTCTTCATCAGGACTCAAAGAAATAGTGTGGGAGGGGATGGAGCACCTAGAAGCAAATAGTCTAAAGTTAGGTGACGTTAATAGAGGAACAATGTTATTTGGAAAAATTAATCAGTGGTAATTACCATTAGGACAAACAGCACAAAACATCTGGCTGTATTTTCAAAATGTGGGCCGAGTTGGCTCCTAAACAAGAAATCAGAGACGGAGAAAAGGTCAGACAAAGGGTCACCCAATAGCCCGTATATGCAATCATGTAGTAATAAAAACTAATCAAGGCTCACTTGTAAACGGAAAACCATTCCAGTATAAATTGAGAGAAGGGTGCCAAAAGTACACCTTGTTGTTCGAAAACGGTTGATGAGTAACCTACAGAATACAAAGAGTTTGTATCAAGCCAAAAACCTAATGTGCAAAGCGAAATCTCAAAACAAAGAGGGGGACATACATTTAAAGGGGCGTACGCGCTAGAGTTAGTCTGTTAAGCGCTTAGTGTATTTATTTTAAAAGGTCAAACAAAACAAAGTCAAGGATACCTGTACGTTTATGTTAAAATGAGACCCCCACCACATATCTAGAGAGGTGGTCACAAAAACGACAACTGATTTCTAGAAACACCCTACACTGACACCGCATACATGTAAATCAATTAAAACAATCATGTGGAAAAATGGCCAGGATCGACTCAAAACTAAACCCTAAGTATCATGCATTGTCTTACACGATGTCGCTTTGCATATTAGGTTTTTGGCTTGATACAAACTCTTTGTATTCTGTAGATTACTCATCAACCGTTTTCGAACCACAAGGTGTACTTTTGGCACCCTTCTCTCAATTTATACTGGAATGGTTTTCCGTTTACAAGTGAGCCTTGATTAGTTTTTATTTCTACATGATTGCATATACGAGCTATTGGGTGACCCTTTCTCTGACCTTTTCTCCGTCTCTGATTTCTTGTTTAGGAGCCAACTCGGCCCACATTTTGAAAATACAGCCAGATTTGTCGTGCTGTTTGTTCTAATGGTAATTACCACTGATTAATTTTTCCAAATAACATTGTTCCTCTATTAACGTCACCTAACTTTAGACTATTTGCTTCTAGGTGCTCCATCCCCTCCCACACTATTTCTTTGAGTCCTGATGAAGACCCCATAATAAGGATGAAGCAGCCTTTATGACAACAGAGGTCGAAACGTTGACATATCTGTATCAATTTCAAACGTGGGCAACAGAGACGTGTTTATCTGTGCCTTCATTGTTATGTTTATATTGTATATTGTTTCGTCAATTTAAAGACCGGATTGGTTCTAAACTATTTGGATGTATTTGAACCCCATTGCCCTTCCGTTCCTTCACGTAATCACTCAACTCACCCTGAGCACTCACTCCCTCCCTCTTGTTCTGAGCACCGATGTGTACCAATGTTGATTAATTTCATATTCATATGGTTTGATTGATTCTTTTTCTGCGATGCAACATTAAATCACAGTAAATCATCATTTTGTGCTGTGACGTTTTGAATTATTGAATGGTTTCGAATTTAGTTCTATGTATATGAATCTATAAGCAGGCAGCCACTGTGATCATTTTTCTTGTACCATTGTCTACCCGGGTCCAGTGGTCCTACGGGTTACCCCATTTAGAATACTCTCATCATAAAGAGACATGTTTACTTTTTCTGTGTCTAGGACTCCTAAGTATGGAATTGGCTCTGTAACAACTAATGTTGATTTACTGATATTCAGGTGAATTCCTAACTTGAAAACTAGATCTATTGTCAAGTGTAGCTCCTGGAGGAGCTTTGGATGAGAAGAGAATCTGATTAACCAATTGTCCAGATATGGTTACATAAACACTCCCTTTCTGTAGACATATGCTGGTACTACAGCCACAACCTTTGAAAAAGTTCTGGGAGCTGACTTCAGAACGAAAGGAAGAATTTTGTATTGAAAATTATTTTTCCCAATCTTAAATCTCAATAAAATCTGTGGCTTGTGCATATGGGTTCAAGAAAATAACGTCCTGCAAACCCAGAGTGCACGCTGGCTTTGCTAAAGAACTGGCAACATTTGATGACGAGCCAGCATACTGATTTTTAATTTCTCCTCCCATTTTGTTTGCCTTTTTCAAATCCAAAATGGGATGGAAATCTTCATTGGGATCCTTCTTTTTCATAAATCAGTAACGCAAGTAGACTCCTTTGTTCCGCTGCTCTCTCTGCACTGGTCCTACTGTACATTCTACGAAGAGAGTTGAGGTCTCCCGAATCAGCTAGTCCTAAATTGTAAGATTCAAACTCATTTGTGGAATCTGGGCGAGTTTGGTGGGATAAGCAGGAAATTTGATTCTGTACACTATCTGCACAATATCTAGCTCAAACATGTCTTTAATGATATTCTACCATACTGGACGATGGTTAGAAATACTACCACCCAATGGGGTGATCGTTGGTGGTGGCAGAATGATAGATATAATAAGAAAAAAGAGAGGAGGAGGATATGCTCCCGTACATCCCTCCAAAGTATCTAGCACATCACAAAAAGATACGGGGGCTTACCAATGCAAAAGAAGGCAAACAAATTGCAAGGAAAACAGCTTCCTAAACTTTAGGAAAGTGTTCAGCACCTGCACCAAATAGACATAACAGGACTTCTGTTAGGCCGAGTAGGAAAGCCATCCTTTATGGAAGAGAACGCCTCATGCACAAAATAGTGTCCTGCTTCATCATCTGCATTCTCTTCCGACCCTGGTAGGATAACACCACCAGAGCGGACTCATCCTCCTCGAGGACTTGTTGGTAGGAGGGAGTTCTTGAATAAAACTACTGGACAAAGCGGGATCCATATAATCTAAAAATACCTTAGAGTTCCTCAGTTGTCACCTTTATTAGTGAGGACTCTAGGTATATCTAAAAACACTATACTGGGCGGGTAAACAGAGAACAATGGCTCAAACCCATCTCATACTAGCCAACATGTTTCTGCCCACAGTAACTAGCCTACCTGGTCTGCGGCATTCATCAGGGCTCTAGGATCTCTAGATATAGAATATAGGCTCAATTTGCCATATATGGTAATACACCAAGATTACCAAACACCGAGGTGATTCCTATCTTAGTTTCGAACCATCTTAGTAGGTCAACCTATTTGGGAGAGATTACAATCAACAGCATTATAGAGGATACATTCACAAAATGAAAAATACAGATTATTTTGTCTAAGAAAAGGATTTATCATTTTTTAAAAATTGGGGCGGACAGCTTTCCAACACTAGCCTAAAGTGAATAATTAAAAAATGTAAACGAGCAAGAAGGTGAATGTCACTGTAAAACACTGCAATATGTCACACGTGATAGTTCGAAACTCAGGTAGGAATCACCTGGGTGTTTGGTAATCTTGGTGCATCAGTATCAACAAAAGGAGAGGGGGCGAGGGGGACTGGGAGCAAATGAAGGTCCAGTGCTTGTGTTCCAGAGCTTATAGTCAATTCATTATAGGGGGTCACTGTTTCTAAGAGGAAGAAGTAGGTAGTGGACAAACCAGGAGGTGGACAGTCAACAAGACTGTTTCTTGTTGCCCTCACACACCCCCAGGGGTGTCATGCTTCATCATCGAGCGGGTGTTCCTTGTCGGGCCGGTGCTGCAATGCTCTACAGGTCCACTGAAGGGTCACTTTGGCGGAGATCTTTTGATTTTGGTTGCCGTATGATGAGGTCGGGGTGTCCAAAAGTTTGGGGGTGATCAGTGAAGTGTGGTGACAGTGAGCTAAAACTGACTAAGGGATGTCAGATTAAGCTTTATTCTGGCGACTCCCCTGTCAGGTTTAAAAGAAATGTTGGTGCTACTTATAAGGTCAAATGATGTGTCCAAGTAGCTAGCAAGATAAAGTGCTGGTCGACATGTTTTGCGCATAATGGTCAAAAAATGACCTGCGGCGCCGCTTCCTGAGGACCAGGGCTTAGTTGCCTTCCCCACTTCAAAATAAAGTTTGGTCACCCATAAATGGGTGGTACCTGTTTGTTGTGTGCTGAAAGCAGCTGTCCAACCTACTAAAGAGAAGAAAAATAGCACACAGAAAATGGTAACAAATGTAGTTAGATCGTTTTATCTCTGGCATAGGCTTCCTTGTATACCAGAGTAAAGGCCCTTGGGGTGGACTCATATGGGTGCCTTGGGTACGTACCTGGCATTGGTAAATCTAACATACATGTAAACAACACACAATTTGTGTTTAAATAATAAAATCAAAAACTAATCAATGTAAACACAATCGTAGAAATGAAACTGAGATAAAAGACAAATTACAAGATCGTTACAAGCATATTTCCATTAATTGTCCGCTCATTATCATGCATATTCCATGAGTGGTCATCGTTGTACCTTTGTGGCATGACATATATACATAATCTTGCATGTGAGACATGGAAACGTGTTCGTCAAAGTGCTCCCCGTAACCCGTCCGCATAGTCTTACCGGTTGGTCGGACAGCTATGCCCTATCGGTCGGGGCAGAGAATGCGCACTGTGTGCGGGCTATGGAGAGGTAAAGTGGGAGGGGGGAAGAAGGAAAAGTGAGAGGTATTGGTTTCCGTACTAATCTAGTTAGTGAGATGGTCCGAGGTCTGTTAAGGACTCCGGCATCCTTGCGGGTGTCAGTATGAAGGTTCTACTCAATGTAGTGAGTGTTCCCTAAGCAGTGAACCTACCCAGTCCCTCTGCTTGCGTGGGTCAAGAACGAGTGTTGGGGGCGTATCGTATATATAGATGTAGCCTCAACGATTGTCGGGCGGGAGTGACTGCGCATGTCTGGCGGCCATCATGTAGAAGTTTGGGATTCACTAATCCTCTGTTCCGCTTTTAAAGTTATGTTGGCAGTGATGTCCTTGCATATGTTTATGCTATGTATAAATTAGTTATGGACAGGATACTGGTCCTTATAACAAAACCCATGTGGGTGTATGGTGTGCAGCGTATTAGAGTACAGTGTAACCTCAACATAGTAAAGAATACACTTGGTGTATGAGTATAATCAGCCCTATCATGACGGGTTGTGAATCTTAAGGATTACGCCGGCTGGAGCCAAGATTAGATAAATTCTGAGTTCCTGTGGATACGGCCACCATAGTGATTAGGTTGAAGAAAATCATATTGCAAGCGACTGTGCAGATAGTGTCTGCAGTATCATTATCTAGAACGAATGTGCATATTGTATTACAGTTCAATCCAGGGATTTATATATACAATACGCCCCCAACACTCGTCCTTGACCCGGGCAAGCAGAGGAACTGGACTGGTTCACCGTTGAGGGAACACTGACTACACATGAGTAGAGCCTTCTTACTTACACCCGCAAGGATGCCGAAGTCCTTAGCAGACCCTGGAATATCCCACTAACTAGTTTAGTACGGAACCAATACCTCTCACTTTTCCTTCTTCCCCCCTACCACTGTAACACTCCATAGCCCGCAAACAGTGCGCGTGCTCTGCCCCGACCGATAGGGTATAGCTGTCCGACCAACCGGTAAGACTATGCGGATCGGGTTACTGGGAGCACTTTGACAAACATGTTTGCATGCCTCACTTGCCATGTATATATGTCATGTCACAAAGGTACAACGATGACCATACATGGAATATGCATGATAATGAGAAGACAATGAATGCAAATATGCCTGTAACGATCTCGTAATACGACTTTTATCTCAGTTTCATTTCTCCTATTGTGTTTACGTTGATTAATTTTTGATTTTATTATTTAAACACAAATTGTGTGCTGGATACATGTATGTCAGATTTACCAATGCCAGGTACTTACCCGTGGCACACATATGAGTCCACCCCAATGGGCTTTACTCTGGTATACAAGGATGCCTATGCCAGAGATGAAACGATCTAACTACATTTGTTATCATTTTCTTTGTGCTTTTTTTCTTATCTCTTGTAGGTTGGACAACCACTTTCATCACACAACAAACAGGTACCATCCACTTATGGGTTACCAAACATGTTATTTTAAAGTGGGGAAGGCAACTTAGCCCTGCTCCTGAGGAAGCGCTGCAGATCATTTTTTGATCATTAGGTGCGAAACATGTCGACCTGCACTATATCCCACTAGCTACTTGGGAACATCATTCGACCTTGTAAGTAGCACTGGTTCTTTTAAATCTGACAGGGGAGTCGCCAGAATAAAAAAGCTGAATCTGACATGCCCTAGCAAGTTTTAGCTCACTATCACCATACTTCACTGATCACCCCACTTTAGGACACCCTCACACTCATCATATGGCAACCAAAACCAAAGATCTCCGCCAAAGTGACCCTTCGCAGGACCTGTAGGGCATTACAGCGCCGGCCCGACGTGAAGCACCCACCCGATGATGAAGCATGACACCCCTAGGGATGTGTGAGGGCAACGAGAAACAGTCTTGTTGACTGTCCACCTCCTGGTTTGTCCACTACCTACTTCTTCCTCTTAGGAACAGTGACCCCCTATCTTGAATTGACTATAAATCTTGGTGCATTACCACATAGGGCCAACTGAGCCTATATTCTAGATTTAGGGATCCTAGAGCCCTGATGAATGCCCCAGACCAGGTAGGCTAGTTACTGTGGGCAGAAACATGCTGGCTAGTATGAGATGGGTTTGAGCCATTGTTCTCAGTTTGCCCGCCCGGTATATAGTCTTTAGATATACCTAGAGTCCTCACTAATAAAGGTGACAACCGGGGAACTCTAAGGTATTTTTAGATCATTCAAGGACTCCCTCCTACCGCCAAGTCTTCGAGGAGGTTGAGTCTGCTCTGTCTAGTATATCCTACCAGGGTGGGGAGAGGATGCCCATGATGAAGCATGACACTATTGTGTGTGAGACATCCTCTTCCATAAAGAATGGCTTTTCTACTCATCCTGACAGAAGTCCTGTTATGTCTATTTGGTGCAAGTGCTGAACACTTTCCTAAAGTTTAGGAAGCTGTTTTCCTTGCGATTCTTTTGCCTTCTTTGTCAGGGACTGTCCGGGACTATGTCTTGAACACAGTCAGGGAGTTAGGCAAAGACTGGCGACTGGTTAGAAAACGTAAGCAGAACACGGAGTACAGCGCTGCCCAGAATCCCACAGGAAGTCAGAGGAGAAAAAGACCCAAAGGGGAAGCCTGCACAAAGGAACAAGATGGCTAAGACTCAGAAAGGACAGGTACTCATGAGGGGTTTAGCATTCAGAATAACTACACCCAGGACTAATGTGCAAGACATATATATGAAGCAACATTAACAATAAAGGGAATGTGGGGTAAAGCACTCGGGAGCTCCACACGGTAAGACTGAAGCTCAGTAAATTTCTCACCCACAATTGCTGTTACAGATACTCACTGCAAATATCCACATATAGGATATGCATGCAAAGGCAGGGTCTGTGGAGCTGATACCTATGGTGATGCTATAAATGTAACTCAAAGACAATACTCACAGTGAACAAGAAACACCACCTAGGTTGTCAGCTGTGCCCACGGATCCTGGCAATCAAACAGGAACACGCAAGGCAGTAACAGCAAGGGGTAGAACTAAACACAAGCACGATAGACAAGGAGCTAGCAAGGAGGAGTGCTTAACAGGAAAGCAAGGAAATCACAGGGGACACTTGGCAGAAGGCAAGTAACAAACATACAAGGTAATAAAAGCAAGACAGCGGGAATAGAAAGACAGCAAACTAGGAACTGGAACCAAGGAAATAGGAAGAAAGGCAGGGACTGGAAAAGGATATTCAGCAGGGAAGGCTACAATGGTATACTAGAACTCTTGCTGGATCGGGAGTCAAGAAAACAAAGTAGCACTGAAGGCTGTGCTGGAGCAAGAACAAGAATTGAGCAAAAGCTCAAGAGCCAAGGTAGCACTGCAGGCAGTGTTAGTTCAGGGCCAAGGGAAACTGCTGCTTCTCAGGAACAAGGAATGCTAAGGCTCAGGAGTCAAGGTAGCACTGCAGGCAGTGCTAATTCAGGAACAAGGAAAACAGCAGCAGCTCAGGAACAAGGAATAACTAAAGCTCAGGAAACACTGGAAAGCATATATAAAAAGCTCAGGAAACACTGGAAACAAGGGTCGGTCTCACCGGTACACAGCTACAATCACCAATGCTGGACTGAAAGGAGCTGGGGCTTAGAAGAGCTCACAGTAATCATATGCATCAGGTGTGAGCAGGCTAGCAGCAGCCAGCCACAGGTGAACTGGATTCCTCCACCCATCCTTGGCCTGCAGGGGTGGAGACGGAGCAGTGAGCAGGGAATTCTAGGTAATGGAGTTTTAGGCATGAGCAGGCTGGCTTCCAAAAAACCCGGCATGGATTGGGAATGGATGGCCATTTCCAAGTAGAGTCCAAATGGCTGGAAGTCAGTATGTGCATGAAGGGGAGGGTCCAGCAGCTTATTATAACAGTGGAGGCCTCCTGGTGGAGGGCACGAGAGCACAGGGAGCGAATCGTGACTTTCTTTTGCAGTGGTGAGCCCCCATACCTTTTTGTGATGTAGCAGAATGATGGAGTCATTGTTTTATTGAGGCTTCCTGGAGGCAGCGGAAGGCTGCTGACCACCATTGTTCCTCTAAAAGATTGTTTTTTTTCCTGAAAGGGCTGCTGCTTTTTCTTCCATCTGTTTCCTTTTTCAGAAAGTCATTTGAAAATGCTGGAAACCCTTGCTGAAGGATCTAAACTGAATGTGAGGGAACTCCTTTCTCTTCCCTAGCCCAACGGGCATTCAAGGTCTCAGCTTTTGATTTTATTATTTAGATGTCTTCATCCACCTCAGGTACACAAAAAGTAACTATTGCATCTATTGTTGAGCTTATGGGGGTCAATGATGCCAATCTAAGCAAAAAACAAAATCTCATACAGACACCATGAAAAATAACCGCAGTAGCTAGGTCTGCTGTATCCCTTGCAACACCAATGAGTCTGTCAGAAGTTGATATCCCTTCTTTAACTACTTCCATGAAGTCCTCTCTTGGGAGATACTCAAAAATTGGCTCATTGAATCCTAGAATGGTCATAGTGACTTAAGAAAGCTCAAAAGCTGGCTGCTTTTACAATGCTTGCTGACGTCTGTCAAATCTTCGACCTGAAAGCATCCATCTTCTGCTTTCTTTAACAGGATGATTGAAAAAAGTTGAGACAGCTGCATTATACTTCTTTTTTGCCACCACTAAAATAATTTGCTGGTACCAACTCTTTCAGACACCTAGGAAAAGAGTCAGGAGTTCTGAACATCTTCTCCAGACATTTAGTCAAGAGCCGAAAGAAAAAGGGGTTGTGAAGGTATTCATCATGGGTTACAAGGAACCAGGAACCAATGGAACAAGCCTGAGGTCTTGTCTCGATAGTCTAAAAAATGATAGAAAAGTGTAGTCTGAAGGTTGACTTTCTTTGCAGCCCTATTTAAGAGCTCATGGAATGTGACAGGGCCATAAATCGGCAAGATTCTTAAAGGTATCCAGACAAGTCGGTGAAGACACACCAATTAGATGATGAGGAGAAATCAGAGCCTGAATCCTGAGTTGCCTTTGTCTCCTTGGATTGATAGACTTAGAACTCCAGATGTGATAACGTCTGTGTCTATGTATGCATTTCAGAAGTTAACTTCTTGTAATGAGTATTTACAGAATTATCAAAGATTATATATCTTTTTATATACTGTGTCATTTATGCTTATGGAATTTTTCTCTTTATATTCACAGTTATGACCAGTGAAAGAGGTGGGGTCGGGGTGATCAGTTCACGTGTTGTCTGCAGGCGCGCCCTATGCAGATGTAGTTGATGCTGCTGTTTTAGCGAACGTCTTCATCTTAATCTAGTTTGGGACAAGTTCAGGCTTTTCGTTGGTCGTAGCTCTTGGACAGGATGCCACTATCAGGTATTTCTCTGGCTGTAGGTAAGTGTTCAGTTACCTTCTATTGTTTATAGCAGCTGTTCTAAATGATTTGACTTCTATGGACACCCACTGAACCACTGCTAGAAGCCAGTGTCTGGCCTAAGCTATCTCGACTATTTGAACATCAAAGAAATACACAAAAGTACAAAACAAGGTATAATTTACATTAAACAAATAAATTATGAAATATTTTATTCCAGTCAATAACATAAAATACAATAATCAAAATGTTAGTTTTAAAGGGAAGGTTTGAACTTTTCAAAATGTAGTTTTATTTCTAAAAGGCACAGCAATATGCTTGCCCAGATGTTCTTAACCTTTTGACTTCTGTTGACCGCCACTGAATCGCTAGTGGATGCCAGGTCCCCTGACTTAATAAATTCCTACTATTTGCACCTCTAAAACAATGCACAAAAACACTACACAAAAATACAGAAAAAAGTATGCATCAACTAAATACACAATTTATTAAATATTTTATTTATTTCACAATTCACTTTCAGCCTCTGGAAGTTAAAGCACATAGGCAAAATGCTATCTGGGATGATTATTGGGTTTACCTTTCTACTTCACCCGATGAATCAGACTTCTCTGAAGATGACAATGGCCTTGGTGAGGCCAAAGGCTAATTGAGAGATACAGAACGTGCTGTAGCTTTTTTCTGGTCGACTATCATTCTCATGGATTAGCCTGTTTGTGTCTTTGTCATTATGCTAGTTCTTTCAGGAAATATTTTGAATAGTATCTGCTTCTCATGCTCAGGCCACATGTATATGTAATGTGAGAGATGTTTATGGGACCTCATACAAAATGGGATGTTATGTTATGGAACTGTAGTGTATATCAAACCTTATACAAATGTCACATTCAAGATTTTTTAAAGAAGAAAAAAAATCAAAGAAATATATTAGCTCAAAATATATGTTTTCTATATTTTCTAGTTGAAATCAAAAATATTCCCGAAATTATTTGTTCAATGTAATAGAAAACTAAAGATCAAATTTACAAGACACAGTTTATGCAATTATTAAAAGAAAGCAAACAAAATGTTCAGTACAATGACAAAGAACATCATGACAATAATATCCCACCTGGGAGTAGAATTAGAGTTTCTTGTGAACAGTTTAGAATTTTTAGGTAAATAATTGGAAATACATTTGGTTTCCCTTCATGAACACTTTCATTTTGATTAGAGTTCAACCAAACAACATTGATAGTCTTTTTTAAGAACAAATCATTTTCACATTTACTTTGTTTTTGTTTTCAAATAAGGTACACTGATTATTTACCTGTGGAACCTTTGGTGCTTTTTCTTCCAAAATCTGGATTGTCATGGTGATCAGCACCTTCCTCTTCTTTAATAACAAATGAGATAACACCAGTTTCTAAAAGGAAAACATAATGCAAATTACAATTCTCACTGAGTTGTGTGAGTCATTACAAGGATTGGAAGAAAAGATAATGAGAATGCACCTCAATCTGATGACTTTATTCACAGTAAGAGTGAGGGTGCAACTAGAAGACAGTAGAGGTATGTGAAGGGCTGAACAAATCTGTAAGTTTATTCCAAAGTGTCCATGAAGCATCCAACATGAAATCAAGATTTTATTTACTTGTTAAAACTTAGGTCTGTTTATGAATTTTATTACTATCCAAGTAAAAAGTCATCCTGATGTAAATAAAATCGAGATGTTAATCTTAATGATTCAAGGAAAGCACCCAGATTAGCATACCAGAAAAGAGATAAGATAACTGTGACCCTACTGCAGAAGACCCATCTTGCCCCTTGCGGACAGTAACTTTGCTATAAGCAGCAATACGCAAAATACTTCTCATCAAATAACATGTACTCTATAACAATTGCCATATCAGTTCACAAAGGCTCACCATTCAAATATGTCTGTATTATAACAGACACAGAAGGCAGCTATCTGATAGTACGGGGATTCCTGGAAGACATATATGATATGCTTATTTAACACGTATCGACTGAAGATCGATAGCCCAAAATTATTTGAGGGGCTGATAACCACACTTTTAAATACAAACATATATAGGTAAGTTCTTAAAATTCTTCACTGATGGCAAAAATACAGGATGCAATGTGCGACCAAATTATCTGTGACTACTATTTCGTACATCTGGCTCTAGATTTAGCCCTGGTACCTGTAGCCCTTCACAGACCTCATAGTCATTCAAAATCTGTTCAGCCTATGGGCCAGACTCATAAATCCTTTATTCGGTTGCAAATCATCAAAGGCACAAAATATCCATGTAATACATGCAACAGTTTTGCTTCATTCCACATTCATAATGCATAAATATACTCTCATAAAACATTAAAACATAATCATAAAACACCCCAGCAGCCCATGTGCAGTGCCATTCCAATACGGCTGTTTTTTTCCCGAAATATCAGGAGAGTCCCTCAGATTAATAGTCATATCTCTACATATCCATTTTATTAATTAAAACGAATCCTAGTTTCCAAAAATATATAAAATTCATGATAATTTATAAAATATAAAATTATAAAAAGTACTTTCAAATTGGACTGGCCAATCGATAATAGCTGTATAAAACACAATTTGCCTAGACAAATATAATTATAATTAAATTGGTTCTCACAGGACTACCTATGTATTAAACTACTGGATTTACAATCATTTCACAAGCTTCTCTCGCTTAATCCAGAGATTGAACAAAAATCGGCTCACGGAAAAGACAATCGGGCCAGATGCATCAGTCGTCAAAATTCGTTTAGCCTCTCTAAAGTGAGGTACCTCCAAGGCCAGGCAGATCGGGCATAACCATTTCCTACGCACACCACTATATGAATGAAAGACAAGAATAATGTGGTCAAGAGTCTCAGAATTCATGCCACAAGCTGGACATGAATCAGGCGAGGAAGTACTATTCCAGTTTTTGCTAAATGACCAAAGAGGCAAAGAACCTGTTCTGAATCTGATAAACAAACTCTTGGCTAGTGGTGGTGTTATATTATCCATATAACTTTCAAAAACAGGAATGGGTTTGAATGCCAGGAGCTGCTCGGTGAGAAGGCCCATAGTGCCCCTCAATGTTATTTCTTGCCACACTTGTGACCAGTAGGATGTTTTTAAGACATGCTTGTCCGCCTTACACACCAATTCGGGCAACTCCCACACTCTGCTCAGAGCCAATTTTTTAAACCAGTGGCAAACAAACCTTAACCAAGGTATCTCCAAAGCACGGTCCATATTCTTTACATCCCTCAAGCAATCTCTATAATTCAGATAATTCCGGAGTAGTCCAGATACGGATCCAAAATAATACGGGCTTTAAATGCGCCAGATCAGTTACTCTTTTCATCCCTGTGTCAAAATAAAGTGGAACCAGAGGGGTACTTACGGGGACCGAGAATTGTGATCCAACAAATGTGTTTTCCATCACTGTGAGCCTCGTCAAATCCCCAGACTTCTGCGCCATATAATGCGCGCTTTGAGCCTTCCATCCAATCTTGTAATCTATTTAAGATCTGCCTGACGAATATTTTTGAAGATTATCTACTAGGCTAATAGGCCTCTAGTTATATGGAAAATTGGCATCTCCCTTTTTAAATATCGGGATTATTTCCGCCCCCCTCCAGGTATCCGGGATCACCCAACCTCTTGCTATTGCATGAGAGCAGATATTCACATAACAAGCCCACAGCCCAGGTCCGATTTATATAGGTCATTAGGGATGCAATCGGGCCGGGTGCCTTTAGCGCCTTAAGGCTGTGATTAGCAGATAGGGTGTCTTCTAGACTGAAGAATATCTCAGTGGTCTTACCATTTCCCAGCTTAATTGCATCGCCCTCGGGACACTCATCAACCACATTATAGGGTTGTTTTGTAAATGGGGCCTGAGAGTATATAGTTTTGCGAAATGTTCCTCCCATCTTTCTGGCAGGATATTGTTCCTCCTGGGATTAAAACTTTCAATTGTCCCATTTGCAATAATGTACCAAAATGTTCGCCGATCATTCATTTTAAGGGCCTGGAGCATGCCCTGCCAATTAGCATCCTCCCACTTCCTTTTTGCATGATCGATAGCACACTTATAGTCCCATCGCGCTGTGCTAATCTCAAGTCCATTGCAGTCCCTAATAGCGCTTCTCAGCGCTTCCTTGGCTTGCTCACAGTCGGGCAAATACCATGTTGGGTCTTTGGGAGGGGTTACCATGTTACCACTAGATTTTTTATCAAAAATACTTTGCAATTTGTTAAAAAAAAAACTACCATGAATATCTAGAGCCATCTTGCCCCCTGTGGACAGTAACTTTGCTGTAACCTGCAATATGTACAAATACTTCTCATCAAATAACATGTACTCTATAACGATTGCCATATCAGTTCACAAAGGCCTACCATTCAAATATGTTTGTATTATAACCGACACAGAAGGCAGCTATCTGATAGTACGGGGATTCCTGGAAGACATAAGATATCCTTATTTAACAGGTATCAACTGAAAATCGATAGCCCAAAATTATTTGAGGGGGTGATATCCACACTTCTAAATACAAACATATATAGATAAGTTCATTAAATTCTTCACTGATGGCAAAAATACAGGACGCAAAGTGCGATCAAATTATCTGTGACTACTATTTCGTACATCTGGCTCTAGATTTAGCTCTGGTGACCTGTAGCCCTTCACAGACCTATTAGTCATTCAAAATCTGTTCAGCCTATGGGCCAGACTAATTAGGTAAAGAGAAGGTAGTCCGCACCACTATTAGATAGGGGTGCAGTGGCGGTTTGGCCACGATCCCCGACCCCCAATGTACAGGTGAGTCAACAAGAAAGTGAAAAGGTTGGGGGAGTACACAGCTGACCAATCACAATTTAATAGCTAGATCCAGGCCTGGTAGGCCTTTCTCTCAACACATAGGGCCTCATTACGATGACGGTGGGACCGCCACCGCCAGTCCCACTGCCATCGGACCCTGTATTACCGCCCTCCGCAATATGATGGCGGACGGATGGTTGTCATCAGCCAGGCTAGCTTGAATCCAGTGGCAAATTGAGCAACGGATCCACGTCTGGGCATACCCTGCCAACTTAGGGCGAAAAAGGCAAACACAAGGAGATGATGGACTGTAGTGTAGCTCCTATTTCCCGAATAGGCTCTGCGCATTGGAATAATATATCCTATAGGTTTCACATAGGACTAAGGTCGGTATGTCCCTATCGAGTATATTAAACGTAATTACTTGTGCCAGCTAGCTCAGAGGCCACTAGAAGCTTCTTGACGACAAGAAGGGAGTAGTTTCTGGCAGCCGCAAAACATGACCACTGTGTTTCCCTTACAGAATCAGGACGTGTCCCAGAGTCGTAGAAACAATAGATAACTATTTCACTCAGCTCAGTCGTGCATGTTTTAGTTACTCTCAAAGTTACACAGAAATAACAGACGGGCGTTTCAATAAAAGATTTATTGAACAGTCTTGTTTCTGTTGTAAGTTAGATGTGCTGTTACGATCACAAGACAGTATGCGAGATAAATAATGTACAGAGTGAGCAGTAGAAATAAATAATACTGCGTTAGCATTATCTTTTCAGCATATATGCATTTACATAAAATGACACAGCCTAAAAATGCGAGTACTCATACGATGCGTTTCTAGCCTAGTTCTACCCCAGTGTACCTAACGTGTTCTAGGTGTAGGGAGAAGTAGAAGTAGGTGATGTAGTCCTGACTAGAGTATACTAAGAGTATGTTACGCCTAGTATGCCAAGAGTATAGTATGCCAAAAGTCCCTCTAGGTTCTAGTCTGCTCCATACCTGAAGAATGAGAGAGGTAGGAATCTCTTTCCGGACTCGAACTCCAACACCCCGCAAGGGAAGTTAGATCACTGGAAGCTGGACTCTCTGCGTGCAAGAATGACAGCGTCTTCTCAGTGCGTCCGGCCGGGAAACGGACTCCTCTGAAGTCGAGGTCTCCTCTGATTTACAGGGGTTTGGGAAGGTATATTTATACCTGAAAATGTTAGCATTGACGTGAGTTGGGCAGCGAAAGACGTCATGAGGGAACCCCTAAGGAATAATGGTTCATGCATAATATATGAGTCCTTGAAGAAATCAATAGTCCTGGGCAAGGGAGACTCCCGCAGCCTAAGGGTCTGTTTTTTCATGAACTCGTTGTGAGGCTAGGGTGGACGGATGTCGGAATCCATGCCTGTATTTGGAGTGCATGGTTTATGCCTAAATAAGGTCTGGGATTTTATGCCTATATAAGGACATGGCGAATTGTGCCTATATAAGGACATGAGTCTGGAAAGCCCGTTTATGGACACCCTAGGAAATATACAACACCCACTCCTCTTTCGTGTGTACGATAACACTAAAGCACAAGTTACTAACTTGTGTAACGATATATCTGTAAGAGACAGTAGTTAGTGACAGATTCCTTACCTTAGAATATCCCCAGGCGTCAGGCTGGATCCGGAAAGTTTTTGCGTAGCAGTACCCTTGCGCGTCGGTAGGCGGCGTCGTGCGGCTCCGCGTCCGTCGTCGGCGTCGTGATCGCCGGGATGACGTCGCGGGCAGTACTTAGACGCCGCCCCTGCGCGCTGACGTCAGTTCTGTACACGACTTTCCGCGCCAGGAACGCAGAGCCATGCAAGAAGCTGACATAGGTGTCTGAAAAATACTAGGGCCCTGAAAGGGATGTCCTTAACCCTAGAAATCAGTTCGCAGAACGGGGAGGATGGGTGGGGCGGTAGGAATCTGTCACTAACTACTGTCTCTTACAGATATATCGTTACACAAGTTAGTAACTTGTGCATCTGAAAGAGACACGTTAGTGACAGATTCCTTACCTTAGAATAGATACCCCAGCAATACCAACCCCGGTGGTGGGTCTGCGAACAAAGATCAGACAAGGAAGTCCCGGAGGACAGAACGGCCAAAGTAGCCGTCCCTCCGGACCTGACTGTCAAGGCAATAATGTTTTGTAAACGTGTGCAGCGAGGCCCACGTAGCTGCCTGACAGATATCCTGCAGCGGAACACCGCGGCCTAAAGCCGTGGTAGCAGCCGTTGCCCTGGTGGAATGGGCACGCAGCCCAACAGGAGGCTCCTTCTTAGCCAAAGAATAGCAGGCCTTGATGCACAAGGTAACCCAGCGGGAGATGGTTCGTTTGTGCACCGCCCAACCTTTTTGGCGCCCACGTAGCCAACAAAGAGCTGGTCATCCACCCGGAAGTGTTTGGTGCGGTCGATATAGAAGGAGAGCGCACGTTTTGGGTCCAGACGGTGGAGCCTCTCTTCCTCTCTGGAAGGATGCGGAGGCGGAAAGAAGGTAGGCAAAGTGATGGTCTGCCCAATGTGGAAGGCAGTAACCACCTTTGGCAAGAAGGACGGACGCGTCCTAAGAACAACCTTGTCTGGATGGACAGACAGAAAGGGAGGTTTGCATGATAGAGCCTGGAGCTCACTCACCCGCCGAGCGGAGGTGATGGCCACCAGAAAGGCTGTCTTCAGAGTCAGAAGACGAAGAGGACAGTTATGTAGAGAGCTCAAAGGGAGCGCACATTAAAAAGGTAAGAACCAAGTTCAAGTCCCACTGAGGCATCACAAACGGAACAGGAGGGAAGAGGTGTGTAATGCCTTTTAGGAACCTGTTAACAACAGGGGACTTGAAAAGGAGGGCTGATCAGGGAGCCTGAGGAAGGCCGAGATAGCACAGAAATAACCCTTGATGGTACCCAGGGCAGAACCCTGTTGGGCCAGAGAAAGAAGGAACAGCAGGACCTCAGAAAGAGGGGCAGAAAGGGGGTTCACAGCCTTTGCTGTGCACCATGCCACAAATTTGTTCCACCTGCAGGCGTATACCACCTTAGTGGAGGGACGCCTGGCTGCCAGAATCACATCACAAACTTCGGGAGGCAAGTCGAAAGGAATCAACTGCCGCTGCTCAATCTCCACGCAAGCAGGTGTAGACTGGACAGGTTCGGGTGGAGGACCGTCCCCTGCTGCTGCGACAGAAGATCCTCCCGAAGAGGCAGACGGATCGGGGGATCTACGCTCATACTGAGTAGCTCGGGATACCAAACTCTTCGAGCCCAGTCCGGAGCCACAAGGATGACTTGGGCCCGGTCGTGCCGAATCTTCTTCAACACTCTGGGTAGAAGTGGTATAGGCGGAAAGGCGTACAACAGACCGCAACTCCACTCGCGACGAAAAGCGTCGCCGAACGAGTGCCGCCTTGGAAATTCCAACGCGCAGAATTGATGACATTGCGCGTTCTCTTCGGTGGCGAATAGATCTAACCAAGGCTCTCCCCACTGTAGAAAGAGTCCTTGCGCCACTTCCGAGTGAAGACGCCATTCGTGATCCATCATGCAACTGCGGCTGAGTTCGTCCGCCCTGGCGTTCAGGGAACCTGCCAGGTGTTGAACCATCAGGAACATGCCCTGATGTTCCAGCCATGTTCAGAGGCGCAGAGCCTCCTGACAGAGGGTCCACGACCCCACCCCGCCTTGTTTGTTGCAGTACCACATGGCAGTGGTGTTGTCTGTGAACACCTGCACCACCTTCCCCTTGACAGAGGGAAGGAATGCTTTGAGTGCAAGTCGGATCGCCCGGAGCTCCAGAAGGTTGATATGGAGCCGGGACTCCGCCGGAGACCAGAGGCCTCTGATCTCCGCCTCTCCCATGTGACCGCCCCATCCCAGGAGGGACGCGTCCGTCACAACTGTGTGCTCTGGCTGGGGAAGGGAGAGGGATCTGCCCATGACCCATTGCCGGTTCGAGAGCCACCACTGCAACTGTTGTGCAGTCCCCTCCGAGATCTGGACGTGATCGGACAGGTTGCCCTGGTGCTGCGCCCACTGGAACTTCAGGTCCCACTGCAGAGCCCGCATATGCCATCTGGCATGATCGACCAGCAGGATGCAGGAGGCCATGAGGCCCAGCAGCCTCAGGGTCATCCGTACCGAAACCCAGGATAAAGGCTGAAAGATCGGAATCATAGCCTGAATATCCCGGACTCGCCGTTCGGGAGGATAGGCCCGAAACTGCGTCGTGTCCAGAACTGCTCCGATGAAAAGGAGCTGTGGAGAAGGAATCAGATGCGACTTTGGCACATTGATGGAGAACCCCAGCGAGTGCAGGAGTGCGGCCGTAGTCTGGAGGTGGGAGACGACTGCCTGGGACGAGCCCGCCTTCAGCAGCCAGTCGTCGAGGTAGGGGAAGACTGAAACCCCTGCCCGGCGCAGATGAGCTGCGACCACCGCCATCACTTTCGTGAACACCCGAGGGGCACTGGTAAGGCCAAAGGGGAGCACGGTGAACTGAAAATGCTCGAGGCCTACCGTGAACCGTAGGTAACGCCGGTGGGCCGGCAGGACGAGGATGTGGAAATAAGCGTCCTGCAAGTCCAACGCTACCAACCAGTCTCCAGGGTCGAGGGCAGTCAAGACCTGAGCTAGGGTGAGCATCTTGAACTTCTCCTTCGGGAGGAAGCGATTGACGTTCCGGAGGTCCAAGATAGGACGCATGTCCTCCTTGTCCTTTTTGGGCACCAGAAAGTAGTGGGAGTAGCAACCACGCCCTACTTCTGGGGTCGGAACACGCTCGATGGCCCTCTTGGCCAAGAGGGCCGTGACTTCCTTCTGCAGAAGCATCAAGTGATCCCCTGACATGCGGTGGAATTGAGGTGGCATGGCTGGGGGGTGGTCTCGAAGGGGAGGGAGTAGCCCCTTCGGACAATGTCCAAGACCCACCTGTCCGAGGTGATGGGACGCCAGTGGTGAAGGTGATGGCGGACCCTGCCCCCTACTGGCGTGCTGTGCACCTGAAAGGAGGGACTAGGAGGGCTTGGAGGCCGCGGACGGGTTGGAGGTAGTGGCCTGACCCGCACGCTGGTTGCCCGAACCGCCACGGCGGTATCCACGTCCTCGGCCACGCAAAGACGCTTGCTGCGCGGGCCGGTGGCTGGGCTGCTGACGTGACTGGGCGCCCCTTCCGTGGCCACGAAAGGGGCGAAAAGCAGATGTTAGCGGAGGGCGCACAACAGAAAAGCCCAGGGACTTGGCAGTAGCCCGTGAGTCCTTAAAACGCTCCAGCGCATGGTCTGCTTTGGAACCAAAAAGACCGACTCCATCAAAGGGCATGTCCATGAGTGTATTCTGGACATCACCCGAGAAACCAGTGGTCCTCAGCCAGGCGCGGCGACGCAGCGCCACCGTCGTTGCAAGCGATCTGCCCAGCGAGTCGGCGGTATCAAGGCCACAACGTATGGTGTATTTAGCCGCATCTCGCCCTTCTGCAATGGCGCGGATAAGCAGTGTCTGGACCTCCTCAGAACACTGCGGCAAAACAGTCGCCACCGAATCCCACAGGGAGTGGGTATATCGGCCCAAGAGGCAAGCGGTGTTGACGGACCGCAAGCCAACACTGGAGGAAGAGAAAGCCTTCTTCCCAAATTGGTCCAGGCGCTTGGATTCCCTATCCGGAGGGGCGGTAGGGAAGGCGGTTTGGGAGGCAGAGGCTTGGACAACCAAGCTCTCAGGGGTGGGGTGTTGGGAGAGAAACAGGGGGTCGCCCGGAGCAGGGCGATGGTGTCGGGCCACGTTCCTATCCACAGGAGCCCCTGTGGTGGGTTTGGACCAGGCACCCAAAAGAACGTCAGTGAGTGCATCATTGAACGGCAGCACAGTCTCCGAAGAGGAGGCCGCCGGCTGAAGCACTTCTGTCAGGAGGTTAGTCCTGACGGCCACAGTAGGCAACTGGAGATTCAAGGCTCCAGCAGCTCTACGCAACACCGTTGCAAAATTAGCCCCCTCCTCCGTAGCCACGGGAGGAGACAGCATGCCAGAGTCAGGGGAGGTGTCTAGACCACTGGCATCCCCAAGTTCCTCAACCCAGTCCGGGTCAAACTCGCACTGTTGTGTGAGAGGGTCCTCAGACCCCTCCCAGCTCTCCTGGTCCTCCTCAGGTTCAAAATATGGAGGAGGAGGGACATTAGGGACCCAAGGTCTCATCGGCGCCGGAACCGGCGTCGGGCGACGTCGGTCCGGCTCCATGTCCGGAGCGAACCGGGGAACGACGCCGTCCGGAGCCCCGGACGGCGTCAGGAACGGCACCGGGGACATCGGCGTCGGCGGAGGCATGGTTAGGTCAACCGGCGTCGATGGGGGTTGCGGCACCACCGGAGCCGGGATCGAGGCCGGGGCCGGAGCCGAGGCCGGGATGAAGGCTGGTGGGACAGGCGGCGCCGGGACCGGAGTCGACGGCGACGCCGGAGCAACCCCATCAGGGCCCGCGGGGCCCGAAGGCGCACCGGAGGGACCTTGAGGCCCGAAGAGGCGGGCCATGGCCGACAGGAACTCCTGTACTTGGGCCGGAGTCGCCCCCGAACCCGGGAAGGACGGGTAATGCGGGGGTGACTCGACAGGCACGTCCGGGGCCGCGGGGACGGTGCCGACAGGGGCCTCAGCCGAATCGCGAGACCGGCGAGGCGAAGTCTTAGAGCGATCACGCCGCTTAGACTTCTTGTGCTTCGACTTACCGGAGGAGCGCGAAGACTTGGATTCCGACGAACGATGGGGGCTCCGCGACCGCCCCCTCGACCTATCCCGTGACCGGGGCTTGGTGCGGTGCGGAGCCGACTGCCGGACCTCGAGCAGCTTTCGAGACCGCTCTCGCAAAGCCTTCGGATGAAGTTTCCGGCAGTCAGGGCACGACTTCGTGTCGTGGTCTCGGCCGAGACAGAAGAGACACTCGAGATGCGGGTCCGTGATGGACATCATGCGGGCACAGGCCTCGCAGGGCTTAAAGCCGGGCATCCCTACGACACCTTAGGAGTCGTGAAGACTCGTTGAAGAAACAGTGAAAAAATTCACAAAAAAGGGTAGTCAAAAAGTCACTAGGGCACTGCTCTTCCCGGATCTGCGCTTACTGGCGCGGAAAAAGAAGAACTGACGTCAGCGCGCAGGGGCGGCGTCTAAGTACTGCCCGCGACGTCATCCCGGCGATCACGACGCCGACGACGGACGCGGAGCCGCACGACGCCGCCTACCGACGCGCAAGGGTACTGCTACGCAAAAACTTTCCGGATCCAGCCTGACGCCTGGGGATATTCTAAGGTAAGGAATCTGTCACTAACGTGTCTCTTTCAGATATGCTAAACATATAAAATGCTAAAACATTAAAATGGAGTACTGCATATAAAAACATATCCTAAAAGCATTAAAAGACATATTAAAAAAAAAATGCAAAGGTTTCTGTACATCATTAAGCAATGCTTTTCATTTCCAGCATAAAGTTCGGAATAAATGCACTCGGAATGAAATATAAAAGCAATATTTTCACATATGACGAAAATGATCGACAAGTTTGTTCAAAATCAAAGTCATTTCCTGTCATGAAAATTAAATGAACTGTTCTAGACACACAAGATGACTAAGTGTCCCTGGAAGTACAGCCAAGTCCGAATTATAAGGCCAGTTCTACTTTAAGCAGATTGAAGTGCCATTTCCGTTCGAAAAATGGGACAAAAAGTTCAAATTTGGTAGAGTTCCAAGTTTTAGAAAAATGAAGGCCAAATTTTTACTGCATCTCTGGAACACAGTATACTGAATCAGAGTCAGTTTACGGGTCTGGTGTAAACATGAGATCATCTATTTCAATAGACAAAACATCATCCACTGTCGTCGGTGTAAGTTGGAACACCTCGTGTAAGAGATTGACCGCACAAAGATGTGAAGCATTGCTCTCAGCATAGGTCGCCGCAGCAATGTTCGCGTCCGATGTTACCTGTGTGCCTGGAGTTGTTTCTCGTACCTCAGCAGCAGCCGAAAGCGTCTGTGAGATCTCAATGAATGCTGACATCAGGATTGGGAGCCTCTGGGGACAACACAAAGCATGGGCCGTTATCGGGACCAGCAAAGTATCGACGTCCTTTGGCGCAGCTGATGGATATGTTAGACAGGCGTCCAACACGCATTCTTCACCGCATAGCAGGCATCGTAGAACAGGTAAGATGCAATCTTCCCAGATTGGTCTGAATGACAGGAACTAAGTTGTATTCAGGTCCCGTAGACGAGTCATGCCCAATAGCTGTACTATTCGCTCACGGCACTTTCTTTCAAGGAGAGCTTTCTCCATTTCGCTCGGAGTGATGTCTGCGAATAGGCTGGCCATAGCGCAATAGCAGAAAGATGAATAAAATTCCGGCAACAAGTGCGAGAATTAATGGTATGCCACCAAACACCGAATGTGCAAAGTTGGGGATGATTCCAAGTATAGCCTGGAAAGGTGCTAACAGACCGGAGCAAATGCTCTTAAATACATGTACAATTCCGGTCGTATCTGACATGTTAAAAATACGTGATATCATTTCTACGAAATGTATAGGGCAGTTTGTACGTATTAAAGTCTGTATCTCAGCCGAAGTCCTTGCTACTTGTAGATCATAGGTTTCTTTGGCCGAGGTCAAAGGCACTGCTTGCTGTAAAAGCATGGCTTTCATTCTGCTCAAAGTATCAAATCTTATAAAAGAGACGTTCAGCGAAGGCCATAGAGGCGACTCCCTGACTGTGTCTATTGGGGGAAACAATACTTGCATACAGCAAGTGACTCTGGAGTTGACCGTTACTAGATATGGGATGCCTGGCAACATTCCACAGCAACTCTGATCATTCAACAAGAGGTAACTCCCGTTAGAAAGTTGTCCAAACGTTGGATTAATCACAGCAGCTGGTGTACCCCGCTGATGGCAAGACAAATTTGCCACAGAACCATTACAAGCCCCGTGTAAAGAAATGTCCTGACATATGAGTGAACCGGTCAGTGCATGTTTACAGTTAGTACCGCTCAAAAACACTTCACGATCCCCACTCCAACATCTATGTGTATACGGTAAATCCCAAGATGTCTTAATGTATTCCTTACCCAACCTTTCATATTTGCCTGCTTGCATTTGTCTGAGGCAATACTGAAACTGAAAAGTAGTCACAGGTAATGTCATTTTGCCATGAATAACCCATTCTGTAGCTGGTTTTTCTGCCACTGTAAATGGTAATTTCTCCAGTTTTTCAATGCTCAGCACTGTATACCTTGTTCCTCTTTGTGCCAATTCAATCTGTTTATCAGTTAGATTGTATTCTGCAAACAGAGACGACGTGTTGATGAAACGCCAAGGCACATAGCCCGCTCGCAAAGATTGCAGCGTCCAGCTCAATAACACTATAGAACGTAATTGGGATTGACCTTGTTGTAACATAGCCAAATCTTGTTCTAGAATGTCGATAGGAGAGGATACAATGCCATCCAAGGAATATATTCTGGAGGACAAAGTTGTTAACCCATTGTGGACCACGGAGAGTGTTTTCTCTAAATTAATACGATCAAGTTCACGTATTCGTTCTGCGGCCTCTATCTGTGACACTTTCCATGCTTCATTATAAGCAGCGTAAATGCCGGCATATATGAAACGTTTTTGACGCGGTTTTCTTGGTCCAAGCAAGAATTCCCTAAGATCTGCGTCTCCTGTAAGTAAGGATAAGTGTTGTTTCACATCCTGTAGTGTAGATTTATGCAGCCAATCAAGGCATAATTTCCCTACACTGTATGTTGTTGCTACCCCCGGATGTTGTCTTTGGACATATCTTGGGTCTGGCCTATGAATAGTAAAGCCCTGAGTTTTGTTCAAGAACCTTTCCTGACAGTTGTTTGTGTCTATGGGCCAGATCAACCATTTCTTCCAATTTGGATCAGATCTGTTGAATTGGAGTATATTGTCAACTGTCACCACTGCCTTTGTATTATTATCACTGGCAGGTGTTGGCACAGAAGGTGATTTCATCTCTTTGATCTTGGCTAATCCAAGACAAGATGTCTGTTGGACGGTTTCATTCAAAAACAGTATTTGTTCAGGGATGATACAGGCTCTAAATAAAGCTTCTATACCCTGTACTTGCCAATCTTTACTACCCCAGACAGTTTTTGTCTCTATTGTGTCTTTCCATAAGTCGAAACCCTGTGTAGACAGTTGGGCAATAAATGCTTCAGAGTAAATCTGTTTCGTATTTGTTAACATAATTTTCAGTCCTGTTTTGTTTATATTTCTATAGGAAAACATTTCTGGGTCAGATGTATTAGAACCTGAAAAATATGGAAATTTACTAGCAAAAGTTTTTGAACTACCTTGTGGTGGTGTAGGACAATGTTCCCATTGGTTAAACATAAACACATTTCTTGGATATGCAGTTTTGTGCAAATAATGATGACCATAGTGGTTATAACAAAACATTTGTTCATAGTCTGATGAACCCTCTAAATATTCATTTTTAGAAAATGCAGCAGATTTTTCTAGATCAAACATTATATCTTGAACAGTCTCTAAGTCCCAATCATCTGAATAGGTACTGGACGTAATTAAATCACTTAGTGAAATTTTAAACAAATGTGGAATGTTCAATTGTTCCGTCGGTCCGAAAATTTCATAATCTGTTTTGTCCCACACTATACCATCCTGTATAGGAACAGTTGTGATGTTCACTGATGACAAGTCTCTTGCTTCACGATGGGAAGATTTATGTGGTTTCAATAGTACGTTTACGTCTTTTCCTTCACTGTTCACATGGATGTATCTGCCACTTATAAGCACGCTTACAGTTGTTACCAAAGCTAGCCAGAGCAGGAAAACAAAAAGTCCAGATGTAATCCAGAGTTCAATCCATGGAGAAACCAGATAAGTCTTTTTCAGAAAGTGAATAAAGTCTTGTACTTGCTGCTTGAGTTTGAATGATGCTGGCGTCATTTCAGGTTCACTTGGATCCTCTGAGAACGTATCAAAGTCAATGAAATAGCCAGAAGCAGTTCTGTCAATTGTTGGAATTCCATCAGGATTTGTTGAAATCACAGGAGACAGTTCTTCACGTGTCACGTTGGTGTAGACAGGTGTATTTGGACGAACTGTTATTTGGTTGTCAAGAGGGATGGGTTCCATTGCTTGGTTGCATAGTCCTTCATTTGTTACAGCTGAATTCTCGATCGTGATCAGTCTTTCAGTCTGAACCTCTTGAATAGTAGCGAGAGGAGTGCGTCTGCTACTAGGTCGGAGTCCACGAGGCCTACTGTTTAGTATTGGCCACATGTTGTGGTTTGATGAGGTCGATGGACACAAATCTTTTCTCCTTTCTTCCAGCAAGGGGCGGCAGAAGTACTGTCCTTGTTCCTTGAACAGCTAGAACAGGTACCGGTTGTCTGTAAGAAGGTCCAAATTCCTTCTTGTCCGCGATTTTTTCTCTGACTAGATCCCCAACTTTTGGAATCCAGACAGGCCTTGCTGGGACCGCCGATGTTTCCCCAGTGGTGGTTGGCTGTAGGGATACGTTGCTTTGTTTCGTTCTTAATTTGTTAAGATCCTGTAAAACAGTCAAACGATCTTTGATATCAAATGGTTTATTTTCCACCACTGTGCCTACGTGTTCTAAGTCTGGAACCCACATTCTTGTCCCAAATAGGACCTCATATGGAGTGACCCCCCCTAGAGAACTTCTTGGCAGATTGTTGAGAGCGCGCTGCACGCTATTGAGGTGTTTGACCCACCCATCACCCGAACCTAATACCCTAGCTGTTATAGACTGCTTTATGTCCCGGTTTTTCCTTTCCACAACAGAATTTCCCTCAGGATGGAATGGAGAGGAGTACCGCAATGCAACGCCCAGACTGGCCATGGACTCCTTGTAAGCCCTAGAGCTAAACGCAGGACCCTGGTCAGAATGTAGCGTGCCTATTGCGTATGTGCCGATAAAGACTCGCAAATCTTTTATAACAGTTCGAGCGTCAGCCGAGCGCTGAGGCCATAACCATAGGAACCTAGATTCAGTATTTGCGGGAATGCCTCTGTCCAACAGGACGCAGGCGAGTAGATAGCCTAATGCTGTCTAACAGTGGTGTCTGTACTGGGTTGCCGCATTCGCAGCATGGTGTCTGGTGGCTCTCACGCTGTAATTTACAGTCTAAGCAGTTGTTGATAAATATGTGAATGTGTGTATTCATTCCAGGCCACCAGTACATCTCTTTTAATTTTAAAATTGTTTTAGAGATCCCTTGATGTGACAGACCCTCCCCCAAATGAGTTTCATAAATCAAGGCTGCTCTTCGTTCCATGTTTGGAATTACCCTATCCCCCACTCCAGGGATTCGAGCAAAAGGAACGTTATTCGCATCAATTACATAAGAGTACTTGAGTGGAAACTCTTTTGGTAATGCTGCACTGCTGCCTGTGCTTGAAGCATTGACAGCTAACATTATCTCACCGTCTATTTTTGTTTTTAAACGAGTGATCGCAGCTACGGAAGCCGTCTGAACAGCCCCCTTTGCGGCTTCATCAGCCAATGAATTCCCTGCAACGTGAACGCCATCACGTTGATGACTCAGTGTGTGAATCACGTGAGCCTTTGGTAGTTCGTTTTTCAACTGAACTACTTGTTCCCAAAGTAATTTGTGCTTTATTGTGCCACCTTTCGCATCTTTGAAACCATTTTCAAGCCAGGTTCGTATATAGTCATTATACGACTGAACACAGTAGAATGAATCGCACACGATTAGTGTGAGGAATTCTCGATCCGTACTCTCAAGTGCCAGTTTGAATGCCTGTAGTTCAGCTCGCTGAGCTGTACAATCACCTAGTGATTGAGTTTTTGTGACCATAGGTCTGAAGATGCCATTTCGCATGCGACCTTTAACGATTGCACACGCTGCACTGTAAGCTTGCTTACTCCCTGTTGCGGGCTGTGCGGATCCGTCAGTGTAAATTACGAATTCATACTGATCGAGAGGCAGAATCTCAGTGGGCAGAGGACATTCTTGTTCATATTGGAGAAATGCCTGTGTTTTTAAATCTGGATCAAAAACATATTCAACATCAGGTGCAGCAAGAGAATTAACCCATTGTATCCATCTCGGATGTAGTGCTTTAGCATTTGGAATGCTTGCTTTTGTGACCGCTTCTAAAGCTGGTACTGGGGTTACGACAATAATGCGTTTCCCTTGGGCTAAGGCTCTTTCTTTTGCTACAGCTGTTTGAACTGCTGTCAGAATTTTTTCAGTTGAACTGAAGCGCATTTCCGCTTGTGTGTACAAATGTGATTTGTATGCGATTGGTATTTTCTCACCCTCATTGAAGGTTAAGTAGGTGAATCCACATTGACCCGAAATTATTCGAATCACCAAATTTCTTTGACTTACGCGTGTTTGTAAGTGATTTGTTGCTAACATGTTAGCCTGGAGTGAACGCAAAATTTCCTGTGTCCAGTTTTTGATTGAAAAATCAGGTTTGATTAATGCGTAGAGAGGTTTAACCCTTTCTGCGTAGTTTAGAATGTAAGTTCTGCCAAAATTGAGGAAACCCAGGATTGATTGTAAGTTTTTTAGCGTCTTTGGAGGTTGGAGCAGCGCACATTTCTCTAGAAAGTTAGCTGCCAAGCTCTTGCCTTCACTTGAAAGCTCATATCCCAAAAATAGGACATTGAGATGGGCAATTCGGGACTTTTTAAAGTTGAATTTGTAGCCCTCAGAGGCGAATCCCAGTATAATGGTGCTCACCCTGTTCAAGTGTTTTTCCAGGTCATCGTCTGTCAGATAGATGTCATCGACATAGGACAATGCCTCGTTGTCATAAATTTGTAGTAACTCCGTTACTCTCGCTGAGAATAAACCTGGGCTGTTCTTGAACCCTTGTGGGAGTCGACAAAAGTGACGCTGGGTCCCCATTATGGAGAATGCCGTTAAGTACCTACTTTCAGGTGCTATGTTTTGACAAAAGAAACCGTTTGAGATGTCTAATGTTGTTTTGTATTTTTTACGCACAATGTTATTCATTAATGCTGTGCTATGTGCATTTTGCACTGCAAAAGTTTTAGAACAAGGGTTTAAATGTCTGTAGTCCAAAACTAGACGATATGTATTGTCTGGTTTGGAGACAGGAAACAAAGGATTGTTCATTGAGGAGGTGCATGTTTCAATCACCCCTTGGTATTCAAGTTGATCTAAGATCTCCCTGACCTGTTTTTTAGCTTCTTGCTTAATAGGATACTGCCTCTGAGCAGTTGGTTCATGTTTCAGATGTATTTTATGGTGAGGTGAGTCCTCATCCCATCCTACATGATTTTTATATAATGCTGGAGCCTGGGCCACTGCCCATTTTCTGGCATATGTATATTTTAGGTGAATTGTTATGTGATTGGAGAAGGCAGGCATAATCATGTCCTCGCCGTGTGGGCACTCCCTGACAAATTGTGGTGGCCAGTCCTTTTCTGCTAGAAGATGTCATAACCCTTTGATAGTTTTTCCCCAAAAAGTGCTTTAACCTGTCTAGGTTTGTCTCCCTCCATCCGGAGTGTTATGTCAAATAACTTTTGTGGAGTACTAACCCTGGTGTCTACAGTCTCTACTGTAATGTATTCATTCAAGTCCACTATCTCCAGAAGTTCCTTCAGGTTCTGGCGAGCTATTGTGACTTCTGCTGCACTGTCCAGCATTGTCTGAGCCCATTCTCCGTTCTTGAGTTGTGTTCTCAGTATTCTCGGCATGTCTTACTTTCAGACCTGCTACTTTCTTTTTGGAGAATTGAGGTTTTGCTTTAGTTTTTGGAGCGTGTTTGTCGTCTTTCGATTTCACGCGTTCTTCTCTATGTTCTGTTCGTCCTCTTCTTTCCGAAGTCTGTGATGAGACCTGAAAGGGACGAGAGGAACGTGTATCATTATCCTGATACCCATCAGGTTTTCTCAAATTATCCCTATTCCTGAGGTTATACCTCCTTTCAGAGGGCTCCTTTTGAGGAGACCTACCTCGGGATTGAGAACCTTTCTCATTTGAATTTTGTTTATTAGATTCCCACTTCTTTTTAGAAGTTGTAGGAGTTTGTTTAATAGAGTCCTTCTCAGGACTTTCAGATAGTTTCGGTTTAACTGGTCTCCCACCCAAACTATCTCTGCCTAATTCTGCATAAGATTGTTCTATTATTCTGGGTAGCTCTGTTTGATGTTCTGTAACATCAAATTCCTTAATTTCTGTCGGATCGCCACTGCTGCTGCCTCCCCTTTAATATTAGATAATATTATTCTTGAGACCTGGTCGAAATTTTTCAGTAATTTCATACCTAAATTTAAAGCAGGCTCTGCCCCGCATTCGTTTTTAATTTGTTTTAGGACATCAGGTATTACCGCTATTGACGGAATGCCGTGTGTTTTAGTATAGATGGCAGCAAAGACTGAACCCCAAGTGGTGCAGTCTTCCAGTTGTGGTGTGATCCCCACCGGTAAACTGATGGTTAGGATCCTGTGTTTCTCATGCGGGCTAGTATTTGGAAATACTGCTTCGATTTGAGTAATTTTTTGAGCTATCCAAAATGGAATTTGCTCCCGCTTAGTGGGCATTTTACCCATGACTGCGTATGGAGTCTGTGGTGTAATTTTTAAAGTGTTCCCCTGGTGAGGGGTTTGATTAGGAAGTGTTAATGGTTGTTGGACTGTGAAAGTCCGCATGACATATTGAACAAATTGTCTGTAGATTTTTATTAATTCTTGTATTTGAACAAGTAAGTCCTCATCTGACATTATGTCAAGTTCAGGATGAGGTGTGTAGCCGGCTAGAATCGGCCATGTTGCTCCTGGTCTACCTAGTGGACCGAGCCTGGTTATATTTATGTGATGTTTTAGGGCGCCTTTAAACCAGAGCTGATACTCCTGGTATGTTAATGGAATCTCAATATCCTCGAAAGGAATGTATTCCTCTGGTGGTTCATCTTCTTTGTAGAAGTGAAACATGTGTGTTACTGAATTGGATTCAGGAAATATTACCCATGAATAGAATACCTCTGTCTGAAAGGATTCATGTGCCTCAATCACGAAAACTGCTCTACCTCCTCTCGGTGGTAGGCCATGTTTTATAAGTTTTAGAGTAATGGCTCTTCTTAAGTTTGGAGCGATGTCAATGACACCCTCCTCGGTTTCATTTAAACCGGTGTTGTTAAAAAATGCTTGGGCTGGAGCAGCCGCAGCTACACCGTTTCCGGCGTCATTGTCAGTGCCTGACATTTTTCTGCTTGAAAATATGTAAAACAAATTTCAAGGAAACGAAGATAAGGTGCACAATATTTGTGGAACACTGTATCCTTCAACATTGAGCTAACCAAACAGCTAATATATAGGGTACTACCCTATGTAGCCGTGGCGGATACTAACCCTGCCCACTCCAGACGTCTTTTGGAGTATATGGGTAGGGGTCTCTGAGAGAGAAAAAAAGAAGCACGGCTGAGTTACTCAGTATCTAACGTTGAATTACTGCCTTACCAAACCGTTGGGCGCCATGTAGTGTAGCTCCTATTTCCCTAATAGGCTCTGCGCATTGGAATAATATATCCTATAGGTTTGACATAGGACTAAGGTCGGTATGTCCCTATTGAGTATATTAAACTTAATTACTTGTGCCAGCTAGCTCAGAGGCCACTAGAAACTTCTTGACGACAAGAAGGGAGTAGTTTCTGGCAGCCGCAAAACATGACCACTGTGTTTCCCTTACAGAATCAGGACGTGTCCCAGAGTCGTAGAAACAATAGGTAACTATTTCACTCAGCTCAGTCGTGCATGTTTTAGTTACTCTCAAAGTTACACAGAAATAACAGACGGGCGTTTCAATAAAAGATTTATTGAACAGTCTTGTTTCTGTTGTAAGTTAGATGTGCTGTTACGATCACAAGACAGTATGCGAGATAAATAATGTACAGAGTGAGCAGTAGAAATAAATAATACTGCGTTAGCATTATCTTTTCAGCATATATGCATTTACATAAAATGACACAGCCTAAAAATGCGAGTACTCATACGATGCGTTTCTAGCCTAGTTCTACCCCAGTGTACCTAACCTGTCCTAGGTATAGGGAGAAGTAGAAGTAGGTGATGTAGTCCTGACTAGAGTATACTGAGAGTATGTTACGCCTAGTATGCCAAGAGTCTAGTATGCCAAGAGTCCCTCTAGGTTCTAGTCTGCTCCATACCTGAAGAATGAGAGAGGTACGAATCTCTTTCCGGACTCGAACTCCAACACCCCGCAAGGGAAGTTAGATCACTGGAAGCTGGACTCTCTGCGTGCAAGAATGACAGCGTCTTCTCAGTGCGTCCGGCCGGGAAACGTGCTCCTCTGAAGACGAGGTCTCCTCTGATTTACAGGGGTTTGGGAAGGTATATTTATACCTGAAAATGTTAGCATTGACGTGAGTTGGGCAGCGAAAGACGTCATGAATGAACCCCTAAGGAATAATGGTTCATGCATAATATATGAGTCCTTGAAGAAATCAATAGTCCTGGGCAAGGGAAACTCCCGCAGCCTAAGGGTCTGTTTTTTCATGAACTCGTTGTGAGGCTAGGGTGGACGGATGTCGGAATCCATGCCTGTATTTGGAGTGCATGGTTTATGCCTAAATAAGGTCTGGGATTTTATGCCTATATAAGGACATGGCGAATTGTGCCTATATAAGGACATGAGTCTGGAAAGCCCGTTTATGGACACCCTAGGAAATATACAACAGGACAGAGCACTGAAACTTTTCCTCGCCACCGACGGGACCCGACGCCATCCGAACACTGATCGTGTTTCGCTTGCTTAAAGAACTACCCCCTGCCTCTGACACGGACCTTCGCTGCTGAGACAGAATCACTTGACCAAGGAATCCGATATGCACCTTTATCCTTAAGGGTACCTATCTTCATTCCACGTCCTGACACGGACCTGAATCTTGCGGATCTCCTTACCTTGGCGAGATTCTACGACCCAACACGGACCTACCTTTTGCGGATACCACAACTTTACCTTGGCAAGATTACATTACCCTTCATTCGCCCTGAAGAAGCCCATGTTTGGGCGAAACGCGTTGGCTGTGCATTTATGAAAACCCAGCATTCCTGCAATAAAGACACACCAAGGCGACAAATAGTGACGTGGACTCATTTTTTCAATACAGAGACCTTGTAACTTACTGTCTATACATGTTGCCTCTCATACCCCCTGTATGAATGTTTAACTTTATGGTCAAGTGGTAGCTGGCCATTTGAGGTGGGCAATATCCCAGAAGGATAGTGACTAGACTGGGCAGTGCAATCCTCTCGAAAACCCGGCTGCCTCTTCCAATTGTAGCTAAACTTTTCAGACACTCACCCCAGGCACAGATCTGGGTTGAATCCATCATCGTTCTTTAGCTCCCTTCGCCACCCCAGTTTAGACTGAGCTATATGCAAATCAGTCTTGACCCTGTCCCCGTGTCCATAAACCGTTCTTTTTGCATTTGTCACCCCAAGTGGGACGGGTATGCCCAGACGTGGGTCCTGTGCTCTCCACGCCACTGGAATCAAGCTATCCTGGCTGATGAGGGGTTAAACCCCGCAACCGGTCCTAGGATGCTTTTTTCCAGTCCAGGGAGGACCTTGCCTGGCAGTTCCGGCTAGACTGTTCCCATCGGGCACAGGGTCAAGACTGATGTGCATATGGCTGGGTTCAAACTGGAATGGCATTGGGAGCAAAAAGCAATGGATTTAGGCCCAGATCTCTGTACTGGGGTGAATGTATGACATTGTTCTGCATTCTGTCCATCAACTGTTCTTTTTGCATTTGTCACCCCGAGTGGGACAGGTATGCTCAGACGTGGGTCCCGTGCTCTCCACGCCACTGGGGTCAAGCTATCCTGGCTGATGTGGGGTGAAACCCCCAAACCGGTCCTAGGATGCTAGTCTCCAGTCCAGGGAGGGCCTGGCAGTTCGAGCTGGACTGTTCCCATTGGGCACAGGGTCAAGACTGATTTGCATATGGCTGGGTTCAAACTGGAATGGCATTGGGAGCAAAAAGCAATGGATTTAGGCCCAGATCTCTGAACTGGGGTGAATGTATGACATTGTTCTGCATTCTGTCCATCAGCTGTTCTTTTTGCATTTGAAGGCAGTCGCATCATGATACCGGTTGCGGGACCGCCGACAGCTAGTCGGGCGGTCCCGTTTCCGAAGGGATGTCCGACCGCCATTCTAATCAGGCCCATAGTCTCATCAATCCCAACCATCTCCTCCATGAAGGAGACCGCCCCGTACACACTGCAGACGATGCCCTCTTGACCACAAATGAAGATGACCCCTGCATCCTGATATGATATGAGCGACCATCCCACCATCATACACATCCTCAAGTCGCAAATGGGATTTACCGATAATGTCCTTCACCGGTTCTCCACCTACCTTTTCAACTGACATGTTTGCTCACATGGGCTTCAGGCCACAAAAGATCCCTATCATATGTCGGGTCCCACAGAGTTCATAATGTTTCCTGTCATCTTAGTCCTTTACATGGAACTGCTTGGTGTGCTAATCACAGAGAACAGCATCAAGATTTACCAATATGCCAATGATACTCACCTCTACTTAAAAGTGTCCTGTGCATCAGACATCCAATGACTCAAACAATGCTTGGACATCATCCATACCTGAATGTCCAGCACCTACCTGAAGCCCAACCAAGATAGAATTCCGATTATTTACCTCAATGGCATGAACATTACTGACTTCGAACACCAACTCTCAATGAACGACAAATCACTTATGGCCTGATTTAGATCTTGGTGGACGTGTTACACCGTCACAACAGTGACAGATATCCATCTGCCAAAATATAAATCCCATAGGATATAATGGGATTTATATTTCGGCGGACAGGATATCCGTCATCGTTGTGATGGAGTAACCTGTACGCCAAGATCTAAATCTGGCATTTCGATTCACCCTGGACGTCAACCTTTCCTTCAAGGAACACTGCCAAAAAACCACGGTGGCCTGGTTTCAACACTCTCTTTTAAAGAAAGTCAAATAGTTTCTTCCAGAAAGAGACTTCAGAACTGCTGTTCAAGCCCTTGTACTCTTGCATCTGCATGGTGTTCATTATATCTTCATTATCTTCATTATATCTCAGACTTCACACTGGACCCCTTATCAATCAATCAGCATTTGTATAGGGCAGCACTGTCATCCCTAGGGGTGTCTGGGCACTGCCTAGGGTTATCTGGGGTACAGGGTCATCGTACAGCGTGCCTCATCCAGGCCCTGAAGTAATATGGTCACATCCCCCCAACATGATTTAACTCCACTGGATCCCTTTGCCAGCTGCACCATCTTCATAACCAAGTCCATCATTTACAAAGCCATCACAACCAGCATCCCTGCTTATCTTGCAAACACACTAACCATCTTTGGTGGTTCTTGGCACACCAACAGTAAGAACACCATCAGACTGCAGACTAAGAAGTGTAAAAACAGAAAAAACAAGACAACAAGCCTTTTCAATCCACGCACCAATGATCTGGAATAACATCCCTGTATCCATCAGGCCTGTCCCAGTGTTGCTCCACTTTAGGAAAGAGATGAAGATTCACCTCTTTAAAGAACACTACAGCACAGTGCATTAACCGTCCACAACTCAGCTTCCACTCTTATTACTCGCCAACTTTAAGCTTGCCTTTGAACACGTACAGCCCTCCACTGCCTTTACGCTAGGTTTGCACTATAGAAATACCAAATATGTACAGACATAAATCGTTTTTCAACAATTTCCACAGATGGATTAATATGCACTTCACTGAGGGCTTTTATCCTACTTATGAGAGAAACTATGTAACTTTTTGTTATGACATGAAACATGTACTACATTTTATTAATGGTTGATAAACGTAATGCTTAAATAAATACCATAGTCCGAAATACTATAAAATTCGAATAATATACCATCAATAGTCTTCATCACATTGTAAAAAAAAAAAAAAAGTGAAAATGAGTTGCAGTTTCAGGTATGCAACCAATCATTTACATATGGAACAGCACAATCCAATACAAAATTTAAAACCATGCAGCATCTCACAAAGATTTGAAACCTTTCCATTTTATAACATTAAATATTTAATATACATTCTATGGAGGAAAAACCTATTAAAATAATCTCTGAGATTGATTTACCTGTTGAACGACTGGTCATTTCTCTTCTCTCAACGGCCTGATGATCAAGAGGAAACTCCTCTTCCTCCTCTTTAATGACAAATGTAATAACTTCCTTTTCTGTTTTTAAAGGAAAATGAAAACTTAGTAACAGGTCACCAAAAAACTTTAAATTGCTCCACTCACACAGAACACTTTAAAGACAATAAGATATGTAATTTCCCCACTTTCATCAAAGCAATGTAATGTCCTTTTCAGGAGATAGGACGAAGTTAGGGAAGGGTTGATGAACCTATGCACATCTATCAAAGGGTCTGAATGTGAGAAAGTGCCAGCTTTCTTGCATGGTATGCCCCCCACTTTTTTGCTGAATTGCTGATGTACTTTGACTGAGTGTGCCCTGGGCTCCTGCCAATCAGGTGCCCAGGGCCTGTGTTCCTTCCCTAAAACTGCATTACAGCCTAAACCCAATTGGCACCTCTGGCCACATGTCAGCCCCTGGTAAATGGTACCCTAGGTACCCATGGCATTGTGACCAGAGAAGGCCCCTGAGGGCTGCAGCACTTATTGTGCCACCCTTAGAGGCCCTGTACCCTGACACACACACCCTGCCTTTGCAGGCTGAGTGTCTTGGTGCAGAACTATTGACAAAAAGGGAGACACAAGGAAAAATGGGCGTTTATCAAAAGGTCCAGCATACATGCCCAACTATCATAAACCAAAGAAGTAGTATGCAGTTCCTGAAAAAGTTTGTGTAAGTAACCGGCAGAGAGAGGCTACGAAAAGTTTAATTAGCCAGAAAGGGGACGGGGAATTCCTCCTTTCGGATAAAGTGCCCTCACACACCCAGCCTGCTGGGTGTCATGATTCATCATTGGGCATGCTCCTCGTCGGGTCGGCGGTGCAATACCCAACGGGCACCCTCAGTGGGGGCTCTTTGGCGGAGATCTTTTTATCCTTGCCGTATGGTGCGTGTGTGTGAGGGGCTCTAAGGTGTAGAGGTGTAACAAGTGAAAAGGTGCATTAAAACAGGGGACGGTGGTCAGGGCCACTTCTTTAATAATCCTGCCTCCTACCCTGATTAAAAAGGTGTATCGCGGCTAGCTACAGTAATGTTGCAGCTAGTGGCAATAGTCAGGTCGTCAGGTCAACATGTTTCTTGCCTATCAGTCCCGTAATGGGATCAAGCGGCAATTCTTCAGGACCAAGGGATAAATAGAAAATATTAAAAAACAGTGGTACAAGATCTACACTGGTGTTAGGTATGGTGGTGTAATAACCTCAAGATTACCAGTTCACAAGCACCATCGGCTGGAGGTCCGTAGGTGCTGTAGCCAATCTAGAAAAGAAAACATTTGTGAAAACAACTGGTCACTTATTTAACAAAACATGAGCACAGATGGTGTCAATTCCAGTGCTGTTGATTATGATAGGCTCTGACCACATGCGATCTAGTTAGCCCCAAAGGTCGTGTGAGTCATACAGTGGACTCGAATCATTCCAGGTAAAAACAATTGAAAATTAAAATAGCAGCAGAGATAAAATAATCAAACAGGAATAGCTGTCAAGGAGAATGGCGCATGGACTCCCATTCTGGCCACTCACCTAATTAATAAGTGGAAATGGCCACATCGGTCATCGGCAGTAAAATGAGCGCGTTTAATCAACGCGTGGTTTCCTAGATGCAGGAATGTAGAGAAGCTCATTGTAATTGAGACATTCTTAACGAGTGAGAAAAACAAGCATGGTAGACCCTGAATGACCCAGCGTTCAATAGTCACACAAGCGGTGTATCGCCCCACAAATTCTTCATAGTCTCCTTTTGCATTCAAAAGAACGAGCAATTTGAAAGACCTATTAGTACATACAAGACCCAAGCCCAAGACTAATCAAACTCAGAGAAACCTATGGGATTTACCACCTGTCGTGGGTCATTACCCCTGTGGGTCTTGTTCAGTGTGCCCCCAGACAAAACAGACTAAAGAGATATTCTTGAATGATAATTTCACTTGGCACATGAGGAGACACACTAACTGTAACACAGCGAACTGCATTTATCTGTTGTCATGCCCATGTGGCCTTCGTTACGTGGGAATGACAACTAGACCTGTCAAAACCCGGATTACTGAGCACAAAAGCAACATCAGGTGTCGCAAAACCACCACACAACTGTACACTCATTTCCTTAGCGCCAACCACTCATGTGAAACTCTTAGGTGGGTGGTGTTGGAGGCTCATATTGTTATCAACCCCTCGACCCTGTTCAAAATTGAACAACGCTGGGTACATCGATTATGCTCTGACAAAAATGGCCTGAACGAAAACATTCCTTGGAGTACCATTAATAACTCTTAAATATGATTGTCACAACTGTTACGATACTTTGTCACCGCACCATTTCGCAATTACTAGTAGGGAGTGATTTATCACTCCTTAATGTCACCTACTGATGGCGTTTCTAGTTCTGTTAAGACCACCATTCCCTCAAGCCAGCTGGAATGTCCCATTTTCCATACTGCAGCGTTCCTTCATTTTTTGCACCTTTCCAATATGGCGCAGAATTTGGAGTTAAGAATTCTTATTCACCCAAGATGGCCGCCAATAATACCTTTCACACGAGGGTGTCTTACATTCTAGTGACCGCGCCACGAGCGTGACGCCGCCCAGACGCACCTATTCAGTCAAGTTATCTGCAGCAAGAATCGTGCTGGCAGTATCCTTCCGGGTTCGGCAGTCTGGGTCAGGTTTTCCGCCGAGTGGGCGCGAGTCTCTGTAAGTAACCATTCCTTGTTGTTACGGAATCGTTGACCAAGGTAAGACCCACCAACGCCCGATAGCAAGCAAACTTGTGGTCATCTCGCCAACCCTAACAAGTCTATACTGTCAAGGTACTAGTGATTACCTAGTCTCTTTGCACCATTGGGCTTTCACCTGCCAATACACTGGGAGGGACGCGGTGGTGAGTTTGGGCAACACGGGATACCTCCTACAGTGGAGGATACCCCTCCGCCACCTCCGCACCTGCTCTCATACCCGACTGGGTGCATAATGAGTTCTTGTAGGTAATTCACCTTGACTATGAAGAATTTGTGGGGCGATACACCGCTTGTGTGACTATTGAACGCTGGGTCCTTCAGGGTCTACCATGCTTGTTTTTCTCACTCGTTAAGAATGTCTCAATTACAATGAGCTTCTCTACATTCCTGCATCTAGGAAACCACGCGTTGATTAAACGCGCTCATTTTACTGCCGATGACCGATGTGGCCATTTCCACTTATTAATTAGGTGAGTGACCAGAATGGGAGTCCATGCGCCATTCTCCTTGACAGCTATTACTGTTTGATTATTTTATCTCTGCTGCTATTTTAATTTTCAATTGTTTTTACCTGGAATGATTCGAGTCCACTGTATGACTCACACGACCTTTGGGGCTAACTAGATCGCATGTGGTCAGAGCCTATCATAATCAACAGCACTGGAATTGACACCATCTGTGCTCATGTTTTGTTAAATAAGTGACCGGTTGTTTTCACAAATGTTTTCTTTTCTAGATTGGCTACAGCACCTACGGACCTCCAGCCGATGGTGCTTGTGAACTGGTAATCTTGAGGTTATTACACCACCATACCTAACACCAGTGTAGATCTTGTACCACTGTTTTTTAATATTTTCTATTTATCCCTTGGTCCTGAAGAATTGCCGCTTGATCCCATTACGGGACTGATAGGCAAGAAACATGTTGACCTGACGACCTGACTATTGCCACTAGCTGCAACATTACTGTAGCTAGCCGCGATACACCTTTTTAATCAGGGTAGGAGGCAGGATTATTAAAGAAGTGGCCCTGACCACCGTCCTCTGTTTTAATGCACCTTTTCACTTGTTACACCTCTACACCTTAGAGCCCCTCACACACACGCACCATACGGCAAGGATAAAAAGATCTCCGCCAAAGAGCCCCCACTGAGGGTGCCCGTCGGGTATTGCACCGCCGACCCGACGAGGAGCATGCCCAATGATGAAGCATGACACCCAGCAGGCTGGGTGTGTGAGGTCCCTTTATCCGAAAGGAGGAATTCCCCGTCCCCTTTCTGGCTAATTAAACTTTTCGTAGCCTCTCTCTGCCGGTTACTTACACAAACTTTTTCAGGAACTGCATACTACTTCTTTGGTTTTTGGTGCAGAACTAAACAGAGAGTCGACATGGCACACATCCCTGTGTGCCATGCCCACAAACACACTGCCCTGGCATACCTCAGTCACCCCTCTAGCTGGGTGCACTATGCCAGTGGTGTGGACACAGGTGCATGAGCCCTGTGCCCCTACAGTGCCCAGGGCCATTCCTGGGCACTGTAAGTGCAGTGATGCCATTAAGAGTATATGGTGCTGGGAGGTCGTCATTACGAACTCCACAGCACCATAATGGCTACACTGAAGACTGAGAAGTTTGGTATCAAACTTCTCAGCACATTAAACCCACACTGATGCCAGTGTGGGATTTAATGTAAACTGCACGACAGAGGGCAACTTAGAGTTGCCCCCTGAACCTAACCTACAATCCACGTCTTGTCTGAGGGGCTGCCTAGGCTGCCACCCAGCAGACATGTTGCTGGACCCCTGGGTAGAGAGCCATCCGCTCTCCCGGGCCTGCAACAATGCACGTCCTGGGCGAGGTGCTAGGCCTCCTCCCCCAGGATGGGCAGGGGGAAGCTTCAAAGGCATTCCACCTTTGTGAGCTTCCCCAGACCACTTGCTGTACTCAGCAACTGGTCCCCACTGGTTCCAGCCCCCACTCTGGCGGGAAGACTGGCGGGAAAACCAAGGGTGGAAAGGGGGTGTGCCAGCCTCTGCCAACCCCACCCCTCAGGTGGTGGAGGCGAGGTGAAGCACATCTCCGGGCTCTCGCCATCTTGAAGATGGGGAGCCCTACCCAATCAGGACTAGGCTCCTGCACCCCTCCCACTGGAGAGTGGCAGGATAGGGGGTGTACCTACCCCAGGGAAGGGACCCATTGGTCCCTGCCCTTTACCTACCTGTAACGCCCCTAAATCTAGTATTTAGGGGCACCCTGAACCTTCCTTCCTTAGATCCAGAGTCCGAAACAAGAAAGAAGATAAAGAAACAAGAAGACCTGCCGTGCAGCTGCTAACAAGAGGAAGACACCAACTGACTTGGCCCCAGCCCTACCGGCCTGTCGACCCTCCAACCTGCTCCTGCTGAACCCCGGCGTCTCCAGTGGTCAGCAACCTCAAGAACCCCGGAGGACCTGACTGCCTAGTGACTCTAACTACCTGGGACTCCCACGAGCAGTGGTACTGCTCAAAAGCAAGTAACCTACCCCTGGTGCCAGCCAGGAACCGCGAATCCAGCACACTCTGCACCCGCCGAGCCCGGCCTATGCCTGAATGGACAAAGACCACGAGGACGTCCCCCCGGCGACTGTGACCCAGAATCCAGCACCCAAGGACCCTCCTTGACGATCTTGACGACGCCTGCAGCCTCAGAACCTGGGCCCCCTCCAACCGCGACCAGCCGAGGGTAAGATTTCCGACGCCTAAAGACACCCCTGCACCCAACGCCCCACGGCCTCCTGTGCCCAACTCCTGGGTGCCTACCCTTCCTACAGCTTCCCAACTTACCTCTCGAAGTGGTGGTCGCACCTGAAGAATCACCGTCCCCGAGCTTGCAGCCTTTGTTCGTCACGCAGCTTTCCCATTGAAAACCATTGGGCGCCCGACGGCCCAAAAGCCCACTGCACCCGGCCGCCCCAGTGAGGCTGAGGGTGCACCCACTACCCTGTTCGACTTCCCCACTTGCCCTGAGTAAGTGACCAGGAGCTTTGCTCCCACAGCCGAGTGGCCTGCCTGCCAGCGGCCACCAACCCAAGGCCCCCTGCCTGCCATAGGATAACATTGGGCCTACTCACTCTGCACCCGGCCGCCCCTGTGCCGCTGAGGGTGTAACAACTGTACTTACCTGACCCTGGGGGACCCCTGAGTCTATGCCCAGAACCTTAACTCTGCCAGTCGTCTACTTACCCAAAAGCCGATAACTCACTTTTCTTCCATAGGGTAACATTGACTGGTTTCACTTGGAAATTCTTCTGTGTGGAGTTTTTAAACTTTAAAATATTCATCTAAAATCAGCCGAATTTACTCACCTGTTATCAGGAGAGATCCCAGTGCTGGATCTTGGTGCCCAGCACTGACCCTGAAAAGTAATCATAACTGTACTTACTGGTAACATGAATTTCCTTCCATAGGATAACATTGCCTGGTTTTTGCTGAAAAAGTTTCTAAGTGTCGATTTTGCAAACTTACAAATATTCGTTAAAAATCGCCTGTGTGACAAACGCATTCTTTCAATTGTTTACAGGAGATGCACCAGTGCTGGATCCAGGATCCAACACTGAGTAAGAAAAAGTAACGATAACACTACTTACCTGCTAAGTGAATTTCCGCCCATAGGATAACATTGGTGATTCTATGTGAAAAAGTTTCTAAGTGCCAACTTTTAAAATACAATAATATTCCTTAAAAATCACAACTGTAACCAAAACGTTTTTACTCAACTGTTTACAGGAGATGTCCCAGGACTGAATCTAGGATCCAGTCCTGTGGTAAGAAAAGTAATCCAAAAAGTAATCTATTGCATTTAACTAGAAATACCCATTGAGCTCAATGTTATATTGTGCTTGAAATTGTGTTGCCTATTGCAACAACTGTAACTATTGCATTCAAAAGTCTGTTTTGATTTGTTACCTTTCCTTTCCCCCAAACTGTAAAGCGCTCTGATATCCCTCGGGATCAAGTTTGCGCTATATAAAACTTTATAAATAAATAAATAAATATTGCCTGTTGAAAGTATTTATCTAAAGCATCTCATTCTGAGAAAGTATATTTCGATACCTATTGTTGGTTCTAAAATAAAACAAGCATATATTTTTATACACAAACCATTGAGCTAGAGTTCAGTTCTTGAGTGTGTGAGACCATTTGATGACTGAGTGTGTACAACAAATGCTTTACACTGTCCTCTGATACTGCCTTACTGCTCGACCAAGCTACCACTTTAGAGAGTAAGGTTATATCTAACTTTAGCCTCTGCCAAACCTCTGGGGACTGGGGACTCTGTGCACACTGAACCTTACTTTGGTTCAGTATATACAGAGCCACTTTCTTACACTGAACAGAAGCTGGAACGGATGGAGACAAGGCGCAATTAGTATGTTTATGTTTTGAAATGGGTCCAAATATCATCTAGCAGGAAACCATGGAGATTTTGTCATACAACAGTGACATATTCCAACATTATATGAGGAATCATCCATCCCTGGTCACACTCATATCAGGCAACAATCTCCACAGCTTTTCACAATTTGTATGTCTTTTTTATTTTTAGGGAATCAATCAATCAATCAATCATGTCACTTATAAAGCGCACTACATACCCGCGAGGGTCTCAAGGCGCTGGGGGAAGAGGGGGGTGGTGCTGCTACTGATCGAAGAGCCAGGTCTTGAGGAGTCTTCTGAAGGCGAGTAGGTCTTGGGTCTGTCGGAGGTTGGTGGGGAGGGTGTTCCAGGTCTTGGCGGCGAGGTGGGAGAAGGATCTGCCGCCGGCGGTCGTTTTCCGGATGCGGGGGACTGTGGCGAGGGCGAGGCTGGTCGAGCGGAGCTGGCGGGTGGGGGTGTAGAAGCTGAGTCGTCTGTTGAGGTAGGCTGGTCCGGAGTTGTGGAGTGCTTTGTGTGCGTGGGTGAGGAGCTTGAAGGTTATCCTCTTGTTGACAGGGAGCCAGTGCAGGTCTCTCAGGTGGGGTGTGATGTGGCTGCGTCGGGGGATGTCGAGGATAAGACGTGCAGAGGCGTTCTGGATGCGTTGCAGCCGTCTCAGGAGCTTAGCCGTCGTTCCTGCGTAGAGGGCGTTTCCGTAGATATACATATATCCTGGATCCCGGTTCCATGCAGTGTTAAAAGGAGCACAATCAGTCTTTCTGAGACATGCTTTATCAATCAATCAGCTCATTTTGGGACTAGTGAACACAAATATATACATTTTCTATAATAATATTAAGCCCTTCCCAATTCCTACAACTACAAAGCTGGTTATCAAAAATAAAAGGACAAGGTTATGGCGGGCAGTCACAATGGAACGGATGGCCGACATTGCCACAGATTCCTACAAAAATTTTGAATACACTTGGGGTCTTCTAGTAACCTACCTCTCTACGGGCCTGCCGTTATGTGCATGCCCCACCCACACAAGGGCATTGTACCTATTCCAATTCTAGGAGTCCTGTGCTATGGGGGGAAGTGGGGTGGATAGGCCTTTGCTATCTCCAGATCTAGATAAGCAGTGGAGCGACCCACAATAAGAGTACTATACTATACCAGTATGAGCATTTCCATGTACCACTGTTTTGTTTCAGGGGGTTCTTGGGCGGGGGGAGGAGTGGGAGGGTTCTCTTAAGTTTTTGGGGAGGTATGATGCTAGGACAACACTGTATTAATGGCTCTCATATTATGCAATGCTGTGGTTTCTATTAGCTATGTAATAACCAGAGAGGCCATCACTGTGCACATGCTGTGTTTGTATTTTTACTTGATAACTAGTAAAAACAGTATTGAGAAAAAAAATAAAAGGACTAAAATCTCAACTTACAAAAACCAAAAAAGGTCAATTATTTCCTATTTTATTAAGATGCAATAATTACTAACCTGCTCAATAACTGAAGGTCTATTTATATTTATACCGCTTAACATTTTTTTTATGTTCAGCCATCCACTGTGAACACAGTGGGCCTGATTCTCAAAGGTAAACTTAGACCAAAAGTCTAAGTTCAGACCTGAAGTCTAAGTTTGGACCAAAAGTCTAACTTTACTACTACTAAGGTTAGACTTTTGGTCTAAGTTTAGACCAAAAGTCTAACTTAGACCAAAAGTCTAACTTTACTAGTAGTAAAGTTAGACTTTAGGTCTAAACTTAGACTTTTGGTCTAAGTTTACATTTGTGAATCAGGCCCTTTGGCTCATTATCTTGTTCTAAGATTTTACATAAAAGTATGAATGCCAAACTCTTTCCTAATCAGAGCTATACATTTGATTTATCACATATAGTTTCAGGGGTGTGGAATTTAATAAAATATCTACTTGTCCATGGGGCAGGTTGCTTCATAAATCTACTTGTCCTGTAACAAAATCCACTTGTCCCTTTTGTGCTATGTAATGCAGCGACAAATTATAGCAGCCATCTCACTATATAAGAGCTCTGAAATAGCCTCTCTGATTATGCCAGGGCTCCCTCCATAGTACGGTTTGAATACTAGCAATTCCCTTATGTTGCCACATTTCTGCAGAGCTATATACTGGAGCTGAAGGTAATGGTAAGCAACAGTTCCAGGGTTGGAATGCCCTTTGAGTCTGTGCAAACCTATTGACCTGCATGTTTTAAGGGTTTTCGCCATCTCATCTCTAATCTTTTCCCATACTGAGAAATTTAGTCCTGACAATGGCAGACATAAAACTTCTTCCAGGGTTGGGGAAAAAAGTGGTTGGAGGGAAAGTGAACATGCAAACACTCTGATTTTCACATGAACAAATCTACACCTGCATATTTGCTCATGCTTAAATGCCAGCTCACAAATATTTTCTAGGAGTACTATTTCTTGGCCTACTTCTGTAAAGTCTTGTGAATTCACGAAAGCCGTATATCTGCACTTAATGCAAGGACATGAGTGCACTTTTGAGACTTTATTTAATAATTGGGCCCCTAATTAGGTCTGGCATTAACCATGACCTTTTGGGTTTATTAAAATTCTGTCGCTCGCTCTCTCTATCGGCTAGCTTCACTGTGAGTGACAGCATTCTGTTCTTTCACAAGGAGCATATCGACACACAGTCGTTTTGTTCAATGCCAGCAACTACTGTGGCAATGTGTGCTTTTTGAGACCAAACAATTTTTGCTTTTGCCAATGTTTGTTATAATGGTGAGGGCCCTGCAACTCCCACACCACTAAGGTTTTACAAAAACCAATCCAAAACAAGTCACACATTGACAAAACCAAAAGGCTGACCAGCAATTTCAGACCTACTAGTTTTACCAATGCTTGTTTATTTTTGTGTTTTCCATAATCTTATTAAAACTGGTTACACTGATTTTCCACTATGAATATTTTTGGGAAATACTAGCATACATCAACACATTTTACTAAATGATGATGCAAAGAAATGGTACCTAAAATTTTACAGTAGTTTAGCGAAATGTTTTTGCATTTTTAGTGAACATTTGATTTTGAAAGCAAAGAATAATCAATCTTTCTTTCCAATTTCTGCAAATATTTGCATCTAATCAGAGAGCATTCTGGGAGCATTATACATAGCCTTATATTGCTGAACATTGAAAACGTGTATACATATTTTTATACTGGAACCAGTGTCAGTAGTTCAGTTTGAGCGTACAACATTTTCTTAGAGCGCTCACCATAATAAAGGCTTTGCATTAATGAACCATAAATACAAGTTTGAACAGCATTAACACATGGACACAATATTACCTTAACTGCAGGCAATCCCTTTCCCTGTTCCATAATGTGGTACTGTAAACTGACAGCCAAAGGGTTTGTGCTGTAGGGGGTTGGGCCGACTTGTCCCAGGGACAAAATACACATGAACACTTGGTGCCCTTGACCCCAAACAATATGTCCCGGGCGTCGGGCTATAGGAATTCCACATCCCTGAGTTTAATATCTGCTTTGTGGCGGGGTGGCCTGACCGTGGACCCAACAGAGCACCATTGCTGAAATCCTGGACTATGTCCACTGGATGTCCTCACTCACCACCAAGAAGGAACATCCTTTGCGGAGAAGATGAAAGCCAAGCACTGGATAATTGTAGTGAAATCAGATTTAGATAGGAAGAGCGGTGTGGATGAAGGAACAGCTTACAAGCAGAATTCTCTCCCTGGCACCACACCGGATGAAAACGGCCAGGGCGGCTATCCAGGGCACAGCGGCCTGGATGAAGGAACATCCTACAAGCAGAATACTCCAACTGGCACCACACTGGATCAAAATGGCCACAGGAGCTGTCTAGGGCATTGGGGAAAAACTGCTATGCGACTGCACAGCCTAATCAAGTCACAAAGCTGAGCGAGTAGCATGTGAGGCGACTTGCTCAAATATTTGCCTTAACACAATTGTGTCAAAACATAATACAGGCACCCTGTATTCCAATGGAACTAGGGTAATTAAGGTCATACAAATAAAACAGTTCCGGAAGGAATAACTTGAAAGAGCTATTTAATGCTTCTGCAGGGGCTTTCCAATGCAGCGGCCTTGCTAACGCAATCAATGTGTCAGATATTCATGATTTTTGAAAATGTAATCTTTTGTCATTGATTGTACATATATACATACATACACCCATAAACATATGTATATACACATCGCAGTGACAATTCTGATGAAAGAATAGGTATTACAAGTGACGGTGCTTTGTAAAAGCAGAGAAAGTAAATTAAAAAACCCAGAAATAAACATGAGTGTGTGTATAATATATAAATGCCTTAACCATAAGGACATAACTACACAAATCAGAATCTGATTTAAAATGATTTTTCGGATATCTTAGCATTGAATGCAAACATGATTAAGACAAATAAGTAGACGTTTCGACCCCTAGAAGTAATTTGAACAGGGTCTTCCTCAGGGCAAAATATTAGCAACCTATAAAAAGATTTAAAAACTATACCAGAACAGTCAGAGTCCACCAAGGGTAGATAAATTATATATGAAATATTTTTTAAAAAGTCCTAGATTACACAAAAATACAGCTCACCTGACCTAAACGAACATACGTCACCAAAAATATTAAAAGAGACCCAGGACAATAAAGGTCCTACAGAAATCATAGGGTCCACAAATACCTAAGAAAAGAAATGAAAAAAAACTAAGAAAAAGCACACGGAAATCATGTGAAACTAATGGAAGTCAGCTGTGCTACACTGCAAAAAAACAGTGAGCAATCTGTAGTAGTAGTGTGGAAAATGTGAACCACACCATACACAAACACATGTGGAGTGTCAAAAAAGTCACTCGAATATGCCTCTAATGACAAGACTCTTGTTTGAACTAAAGGGTCCTATAAGAAACTGCATGCCCCAAAACAACATCCTGCTCAATATATGTGCTGAATGCATGCACAAAGTGCAGAGAATCGCACTCACATCAAAGAGCCTGAATAACCATACAATGTAAAATAATGGAATACAGCAAGCGGAATATGACACACCAGTACCTCAAAAGCATGCAGAGTGAACGACTCGCAAAACGCATGCAACAGCCATAACAGAAGGCTACATAAACAAGCATTGTCATAGCCAATAGGTCTCGCTTTTGGGACCTTATAAGTGATTAGCCATGCAACAGTTGATGTTGTTTAATGAAGGATATTGTGCTGGATAACTAAACACTTATAATGTTCCAAAGGCGAGACCTATTGGCTATGCTTTGGGGGGCCTTATAAGTGTTTAGGTAGAGCTATTGACTTTGCTAATGTTTTTAAGCTGTTCTGTAGAGAAGTGTGGCTGCTGTGCAGCATGCTGAGAAGTTGTAATTAAAAAGTGTAAGAAGCACTGAGTGATGCTGTGGTGTCGTTGAGTGATGCTGTGCTGGCCCTGAGTGATGCTGTGGGGGCCCTGAGTGATACTGTGGTGGCCCTGAGTGATGCTGTGGTGGTGCTGACTGATGCTCTGGTGATGCTGATTGATGCTGCAGAGTGATGCTATGGCGCTGCAGAGTGATGCTGTGCTAGCGCATTGTGATGCTGTGGTGGTACTGTGTGATGCTGTGGTGTTCCTGAGTGACACTGTTGTACTGCTGAGTGATGCTGTGGTGAAGGTGATTGATCCTGTGGTGGCCCTGTGTGATGCTGTGGTGGTGCTGAGTGATGATGTGGTGGTGCTGAGTGATGATGTGGTGGCGTTGAGTGATCCTGTGCTGGCCCCGAGTGATGCTGTGTTGGCCCTGAGTGATGGTGTGGTGGCCCTGAGTGATGGTGTGGTGGCCCTGAGTGATGGTGTGGTGGCCCTGAGTGATGCTGTGGTCCTGCTGACCGATGCTGTGGTGCTGCGGTTTGATGCTGTGACGCAGCTGAGTGATGCTGTGGTGGTACTGAGTGATGCTGTGGTGTTCCTGAGTGATGTTGTGTTGGTGCTGAGTGATGTTGTGGTGAAGGTGAGTGATGCTGTGGTAGCGCTGAGTGATGCTGTGGTGGCGCTGAGTGATGCTGTGGTGGTGCTGAGTGATGATGTGGTGGTGCTGACTGATGCTGTGGTGGTGCTGAGCGAAGCTGTGCTGGCCCTGAGCGATGCTGTGGTGGTGCTGAGTGACGCTGTGGTGGTGCTGACTGCTGCTGTGGTGGCGCTGAGTGATATTGTTGTGTTGTTGAGTGATGCATTGTTGGCCCTGAGTGATGATGTGGTGTCGCTGAGTGATGCTGTGGTAGTGATGCTGTGGTGGTGCTGAGTGTTGCTGTGGTTGCGTAGAGCAATGCTGTGGTGGCACTGAGTGATATTGTTGTGTGCTTGAGTGACGCTGTGGTGGTGCTGACTGTTGCTGTAGTTGCGCTGAGTGATGTTGTGGTGGCGGTGAGTGATGTTGTGGTGCCCCTGAGTGATGTTGTGATGGTGCTGAGTGACGCTGTGGCGGTGCTGACTGATGCTGTGGTGGCGTTGAGTGATCCTGTGCTGGGCCTGAGTGATGCTGTGGTGGCCCTGAGTGATGCTGTGGTGATGCTGAGTGATGTGGTGGCGCTGAGTGATGTTGTGGTGGTGCTGAGTGATGCTGTGGTGGTGCTGAGTGATGCTGTGGTAACGCATACTGATGCTGTGGTGGTACTGAGTGATGCTGTGGTGGTACTGAGTGATGTTGTGGTGGCGCTGAGTGATGCTGTGGAGTTCCTAAGTGATGTTGTAGTGGTGCTGAGTGATGCTGTGGTGAAGGAGAGTGATGCTGTGGTGGCCCTGAGTGATGCTGTGGTGGTGCTGAGTGATGATGTGGTGGTGCTGACTGATGCTGTGGTGGTGCTGAGTGATGCTGTGGTGGACCTGAGCGATGCTGTGGTGGTGCTGAGTGACGCTGTGGTGGTGCTGATTGATGCTGTGATGGCGCTGAGTGATATTGTGTCCCTGAGTGATGCTGTGGTGGTGCTGAGTGATGCTGTGGTGGTGATGAGTGATCCTGTGTTGTTGTTGATTGATGCAGTGTTGGCCCTGAGTGATGCTGTGGTGGTGCTGAGTGACGGTGTGGTGGTGCTGAATGACGGTGTGGTGGTGCTGATTGATGCTGTGGTGGTGCTGATTGATGCTGTTGTGTCCCTGAGTGATGCTGTGGTGGTGCTGAGTGATGCTGTGGTGCTGCTGAGTGATCCTGTGGTGGTCCTGAGTGATGCTGTTGTGGTGCTGAGTGACGCTGTGGTGGTGCTGAGTGACGCTGTGGTGGCGTTGAGTGATCCTGTGCTGGCCCGAGTGATGCTGTGGTGGCCCTGAGTGATGCTGTGGTGATGCTGACTGATGCTGTGGTGATGCTGATTGCTGCTGTTGCGCTACAGAGTGATGCTGTGGTGGTACTAAGTGATGCTGTGGTGTTCCTGAGTGATGCAGTGGTGGTGCTGAGTGATGCTGTGGTCGTGCTGAGTGTTGCTGTGGTTGCGTAGAGCGATGCTGTGGTGGCGCTGAGTGATGCTGTTGTGGCCCGGAGCGATATTGTTGTGTGCTTGAGTGACGCTGTGGTAGTGATGAGTGTTGCTGTAGTTGCGCTGAGTGATGTTGTGGTGGCGCTGAGTGATGTTGTGGTGGCGCTGAGTGATGTTGTGGTGGTGCTGAGTGATGCTGTGGCGATGCTGAGTGATGCTGTGGCGGTGCTGAGTGATGCTGTGGCGGTGCTGAGTGATGCTGTGGCGGTGCTGAGTGATGCTGTGGCGGTGCTGAGTGATGCTGTGGCGGTGCTGAGTGATGCTGTGGCGGTGCAGAGTGATGCTGTGGCGGTGCTGAGTGATGCTGTGGCGGTGCTGAGTGATGTGGTGTCGCTGAGTGATACTGTGGTAGCGCATAGTGATGCTGTGGTGGTGCTGAGTGATGCTGTGGTGGCGCTCAGTGATGCTGTGGTAGCGTATAGTGATGCTGTGGTGGTACTGAGTGATGCTGTGGTGCTACTGAGTGATGCTGTGGTGTTGCTGAGTGATGCTGTGGTGTTGCTGAGTGATGCTGTGGTGTTGCTGAGTGATGCTGTGGTGGCGCTGAGTGATGCTGTGGTGGCGCTGAGTGATGCTGTGGTGGCGCTGAGTGATGCTGTGGTGGCGCTGAGTGATGCTGTGGAGTTCCTGAGTGATGCTGTGGTGGTGAAGGAGAGTGATGCTGTGGTGAAGGAGAGTGATGCTGTTGTGACCCTGAGTGATGCTGTTGTGGTGCTGAGTGATGATGTGGTGGTGCTGAGTGATGATGTGGTGGTGCTGAGTGATGCTGTGGTGGACCTGAGCGATGCTGTGGTGGTGCTGAGTGACACTGTGGTGGTGCCGATTGATGCTGTGATGGCGCTGAGTGATATTGTTGTGTCCCTGAGTGATGCTGTGGTGGTGCTGAGTGATGCTGTGGTGGTGATGAGTGATCCTGTGTTGTTGTTGAGTGATGAAGTGTTGGCCCTGAGTGATGATGTGGTGTCACTGAGTGATGATGTGGTGTCGCTGAGTGCAGCTGTGGTGGTGCTGAGTGATGCTGTGGCGGTGCTGAGTGACTGAGTGACGCTGTGGCGGTGCTGACTGATGCTGTGGTGGCGTTGAGTGATCCTGTGCTGGCCCTGAGTGATGCTGTGGTGGCCCCAAGTGATGCTGTGGTGGCCCTGAGTGATGCTGTGGTGATGCTGACTGATGCTGTGGTGATGCTGATTGATGTTGTGGCGCTGCAGAGTGATGCTGTGGTAGTACTGAGTGATGCTGTGGTGTTCCTGAGTGATGCTGTGGTGGTGCTGATTGATGCTGTGATGGCGCTGAGTGATATTGTTGTGTCCCTGAGTGATGCTGTGGTGGTGCTGAGTGATGCTGTGGTGGTGATGAGTGATCCTGTGTTGTTGTTGAGTGATGCAGTGTTGGCCCCGAGTGATGATGTGGTGTCGGTGAGTGCAGCTGTGGTGGTGCTGAGTGATGCTGTGGTGGTGCTGAGTGACGCTGTGGCGGTGCTGACTGATGCTGTGGTGGCGTTGAGTGATCCTGTGCTGGGCCTGAGTGATGCTGTGGTGGCCCTGAGTGATGCTGTGGTGATGCTGACTGATGCTGTGGTGATGCTGATTGATGTTGTGGCGCTGCAGAGTGATGCTGTGGTAGTACTGAGTGATGCTGTGGTGTTCCTGAGTGATGCTGTGGTGGTGCTGAGTGTTGCTGTGGTTGCGTAGAGCGATGCAGTGGTGGCGCTGAGTGATGCTGTTGTGGCCCTGAGCGATATTGTTGTGTGCTTGAGTGACGCTGTGGTGGTGCTGAGTGTTGCTGTAGTTGCGCTGAGTGATGTTGTGGTGCCCCTGAGTGATGTTGTGGTGCCCCTGAGTGATGTTGTGGTGGTGCTGAGTGATGTTGTGGTGGTGCTGAGTGATGTTGTGGTGGTGCTGAGTGATGTGGTGGTGCTGAGTGATGTTGTGGTGGTGCTGAGTGATGTTGTGGTGGTGCTGAGTGATGCTGTGGTGGTGTTGAGTGATGCTGTGGTGGCACTGAGTGATGTTGTGGTGGTGCTGAGTGATGCTGTGGTGGCGCATAGTGATGCTGTGGTGGCGCATAGTGATGCTGTGGTAGCGCATAGTGATGCTGTGGTGGTGCTGAGTGATGCTGTGGTGGACCTGAGTGATGCTGTGGTGGTGCTGAGTGACGCTGTGGTGGTGCTGATTGATGCTGTGGTGGCGTTGAGTGATCCTGTGCTGGCCCTGAGTGATGCTGTGGTGGCCCCGAGTGATGTTGTGGTGATGCTGACTGATGCTGAGGTGATGCTGATTAATGCTTTGGCGCTGCAGAGTGATGCTGTGGTGTTCCTGAGTGATGCTGTGGTGGTGCTGAGTGATGCTGTGGTGGTGCTGAGTGTTGCTGTGGTTGCGTAGAGCGATGCAGTGGTGGCGCTGAGTGATGCTGTTGTGGCCCTGAGCGATATTGTTGTGTGGTTGAGTGACGCTGTGGTGGTGCTGAGTGTTGCTGTTGTTGCGCTGAGTGATGTTGTGGTGGCGCTGAGTGATGTTGTGGTGCCCCTGAGTGATGTAGTGGTGGTGCTGAGTGATGTTGTGGTGGTGCTGAGTGATGTTGTGGTGGTGCTCAGTGATGCTGTGGTGGTGCTCAGTGATGCTGTGGTGGTGCTGAGTGATGCTGTGGTGGCGGTGAGTGATGCTGTGGTGGCGGTGAGTGATGCTGTGGTGGCGCATAGTGATGCTGTGGTGGTGCTGAGTGATGCTGTGGTAGACCTGAGTGATGCTGTGGTGGTGCTGAGTGACGCTGTGGTGGTGCTGATTGATGCTGTGGTGGCGTTGAGTGATCCTGTGCTGGCCCTGAGTGATGCTGTGGTGACCCTGAGTGATGTGGTGATGCTGACTGATGCTGTGGTGATGCTGATTGATGCTTTGGCGCTGGCGAGTGATGCTGTGGTGGTACTGAGTGATGCTGTGGTGTTCCTGAGTGATGCTGTGGTGTTCCTGAGTGATGCTGTGGTGTTCCTGAGTGATGCTGTGGTGGTGCTGAGTGATGCTGTGGTGGTGCTGAGTGATGCTGTGGTGGTGCTGAGTGTTGCTGTGGTTGCGTAGAGCGATGCAGTGGTGGCGCTGAGTGATGCTGTTGTGGCCCTGAGCGATATTGTTGTGTGGTTGAGTGACGCTGTGGTGGTGCTGAGTGATGTTGTGGTGGCGCTGAGTGATGTTGTGGTGCCCCTGAGTGATGTTGTGGTGGTGCGGAGTGATGCTGTGGTGGCGCTGAGTGATGTTGTGGTGACGCTGAGTGATGCTGTGGTGGCGCTGAGTGATGCTGTGGTGGCGCTGAGTGATGCTGTGGTAGCGCATAGTGATGCTGTGGTAGCGCATAGTGATGCTGTGGTAGCGCATAGTGATGCTGTGGTAGCGCATAGTGATGCTGTGGTGGTGCTGAGTGATGCTGTGGTGGACTTGAGTGATGCTGTGGTGGTGCTGAGTGACGCTGTGGTGGTGCTGAGTGACGCTGTGGTGGTGCTGAGTGACGCTGTGGTGGTGCCGATTGATGCTGTGGTGGCGTTGAGTGATCCTGTGCTGGCCCTGAGTGATGCTGTGGTGGCCCCGAGTGATGTGGTGATGCTGACTGATGCTGTGGTGATGCTGATTGATGCTTTGGCGCTGCAGAGTGATGCTGTGGTGGTACTGAGTGATGCTGTGGTGGTGCTGAGTGATGCTGTGGTGGTGCTGAGTGTTGCTGTGGTGGTGCTGAGTGTTGCTGTGGTTGCGTAGAGCGATGCAGTGGTGGCGCTGAGTGATGCTGTTGTGGCCCTGAGCGATATTGTTGTGTGGTTGAGTGACGCTGTGGTGGTGCTGAGTGTTGCTGTGGTTGCGCTGAGTGATGTTGTGGTGGCGCTGAGTGATGTTGTGGTGCCCGAGTGATGTTGTGGTGGTGCGGAGTGATGTTGTGGTGGTGCTGAGTGATGCTGTGGTGGTGCTGAGTGATGTTGTGGTGGTGCTGAGTGATGCTGTGGTAGCGCATAGTGATGCTGTGGTGGTACTGAGTGATGCTGTGGTGGACCCGAGTGATGCTGTGGTGGACCCGAGTGATGCTGTGGTGGACCCGAGTGATGCTGTGGTGGACCCGAGTGATGCTGTGGTGGTGCGGAGTGATATTGTTGTGTCCCTGAGTGATGCTGTGGTGGTGCTGATTGATGCTGTTGTGGTGCTGATTGATGCTGTGATGGTGCGGAGTGATATTGTTGTGTCCCTGAGTGATGCTGTGGTGGTGCTGAGTGATGCTGTGGTGGTGCTGAGTGATGCTGTGGTGGTGCTGAGTGATGCTGTGGTGGTGCTGAGTGATGCTGTGGTAGTGCTGAGTGATGCTGTGGTGGTGCTGAGTGATCCTGTGGTGGTCCTGAGTGATGCTGTGGTGGTGCTGAGTGACGCTGTGGTGGTGCTGACTGATGCTGTGGTGGCGTTGAGTGATCCTGTGCTGGCCCAGAGTGATGCTGTGGTGGCCCGAGTGATGCTGACTGATGCTGTGGCGCTACAAAGTGATGCTGTGGTGGTACTAAGTGATGCTGTGGTATATCTGAGTGATGCTGTGGTGGTGCTGAGTGATGCTGTGGTGGTGCTGAGTGTTGCTGTGGTTGCGTAGAGCGATGCTGTGGTGATGCTGAGTGATGCTGTTGTGGCCCTGAGCGATATTGTTGTGTGCTTGAGTGACGCTGTGGTGGTGCTGAGTGTTGTTGTAGTTGCGCTGAGTGTTGCTGTAGTTGCGCTGAGTGATGTTCTGGTGCCCCTGAGTGATGTTGTGGTGCCCCTGAGTGATGTTGTGGTGCCGCTGAGTGATGTTGTGGTGCCGCTGAGTGATGTTGTGGTGGTGCTGAGTGATGTTGTGGTGGTGCTGAGTGATGTTGTGGTGGTGCTGAGTGATGTTGTGGTGGTGCTGAGTGATGCTGTGGTGGTGTTGAGTGATGCTGTGGTGGCGCATAGTGATGCTGTGGTAGCGCATAGTGATGCTGTGGTGGTGCTGAGTGATGCTGTGGTGGACCTGAGTGATGCTGTGGTGGTGCTGAGTGACGCTGTGGTGGTGCTGATTAATGCTGTGGTGGCGTTGAGTGATCCTGTGCTGGCCCTGAGTGATGCTGTGGTAGCCCCGAGTGATGTTGTGGTGATGCTGACTGATGCTGAGGTGATGCTGATTAATGCTTTGGCGCTGTAGAGTGAAGTTGTGGTGGTACTGAGTGATGCTGTGGTGTTCCTGAGTGATGCTGTCGTGGTGCTGAGTGATGCTGTGGTGGTGCTGAGTGTTGCTGGGGTTGCGTAGAGCGATGCAGTGGTGGCGCTGAGTGATGCTGTTGTGGCCCTGAGCGATATTGTTGTGTGGTTGAGTGACGCTGTGGTGGTGCTGAGTGTTGCTGTTGTTGCGCTGAGTGATGTTGTGGTGGCGCTGAGTGATGTTGTGGTGCCCCTGAGTGATGTAGTGGTGGTGCTGAGTGATGTAGTGGTGGTGCTGAGTGATGTTGTGGTGGTGCTGAGTGATGCTGTGGTGGTGCTGAGTGATGCTGTGGTGGCGCTGAGTGATGCTGTGGTGGTGGTGAGTGATGCTGAGGTGGCGCATAGTGATGCTGTGGTGGTGCTGAGTGATGCTGTGGTGGACCTGAGTGATGCTGTGGTGGTGCTGAGTGACGCTGTTGTGGTGCTGATTGATGCTGTGGTGGCGTTGAGTGATCCTGTGCTGGCCCTGAGTGATGCTGTGGTGACCCTGAGTGATGTGGTGATGCTGACTGATGCTGTGGTGATGCTGATTGATGCTTTGGCGCTGCCGAGTGATGCTGTGGTGGTACTGAGTGATGCTGTGGTGTTCCTGAGTGATGCTGTGGTGGTGCTGAGTGATGCTGTGGTGGTGCTGAGTGATGCTGTGGTGGTGCTGAGTGTTGCTGTGGTTACGTAGAGCGATGCAGTGGTGGCGCTGAGTGATGCTGTTGTGGCCCTGAGCGATATTGTTGTGTGGTTGAGTGACGCTGTGGTGGTGCTGAGTGATGTTGTGGTGGCGCTGAGTGATGTTGTGGTGCCCCTGAGTGATGTTGTGGTGGTGCGGAGTGATGCTGTGGTGGCGCTGAGTGATGTTGTGGTGGCGCTGAGTGATGCTGTGGTGGCGCTGAGTGATGCTGTGGTAGCGCATAGTGATGCTGTGGTAGCGCATAGTGATGCTGTGGTAGCGCATAGTGATGCTGTGGTAGCGCATAGTGATGCTGTGGTGATGCTGAGTGATGCTGTGGTGGACTTGAGTGATGCTGTGGTGGTGCTGAGTGATGCTGTAGTGGTGCTGATTGATGCTGTGGTGGTGCTGATTGATGCTGTGGTAGCGTTGAGTGATCCTGTGCTGGCCCCGAGTGATGCTGTGGTGGCGCATAGTGATGCTGTGGTGGTGCTTATTGATGCTGTGATGGTGCGGAGTGATATTGTTGTGTCCCTGAGTGATGCTGTGGTGGTGTTGAGTGATGCTGTGGTGGTGCTGAGTGATGCTGTGGTTGTGCTGAGTGATCCTGTGGTGGTCCTGAGTGATGCTGTGGTGGTGCTGAGTGATGCTGTGGTGGTGCTGACTGATGCTGTGGTGGTGCTGACTGATGCTGTGGTGGCATTGAGTGATCCTGTGCTGGCCCAGAGTGATGCTGTGGTGGCCCCGAGTGATGCTGACTGATGCTGTGGTGATACTGATTGATGCTGTGGCGCTACAAAGTGATGCTGTGGTGGTGCTGAGTGATGCTGTGGTGGTGCTGAGTGTTGCTGTGGTTGCGTAGAGCGATGCTGTGGTGATGCTGAGTGATGCTGTTGTGGCCCTGAGCGATATTGTTGTGTGCTTGAGTGACGCTGTGGTGGTGCTGAGTGTTGTTGTAGTTGCGCTGAGTGATGTTGTGGTGGCACTGAGTGATGTTGTCGTGCCCCTGAGTGATGTTGTGGTGGTGCTGAGTGATGCTGTGGTGGTGCTGAGTGATGTTGTGGTGTCGCTGAGTGCTGCTGTGGTAGCGCATAATGATGCTGTGGTGGACCTAAGTGATGCTGTGGTGGTGTTGAGTGACGCTGTGGTGGTGCTGATTGATGCTGTGGTGGTGCTGAGTGATGCTGTGGTGGTGCTGAGTGATGCTGTGGTGGTGCTGAGTGATGCAGTATGTAGTATAGTGTGGAACAAAAGCTAAGCAAAGGGAGTAAGTTAGACCAAAGATTCAGATTTCATCATCACTAAGAAAGCGGCGACGAGTCATGTAAAATTGCAGAAATCGTCATGTGAAAGTAGCTGAACTGTGGTTGTTCAAGTATTTTGTTTAAACATCATGCACACAAGTCAGAACTATTTTTACAAATACACAAAGGAAAGGAGTTTTGTCAAATATCACTCATTGCAGGCTGAAAAGGTACCAGAAAAATAATTCTTACTAGACACAATTTGGGAGAGAAAGCGAGAGGAAAGCCAGATGGCGCCTAATCTTTGGGAGAGCAAGCGAGAGGAAAGCCAGATGGTGCCTGATCGAGCGATGCGAGGATTGCGCGTTACTGTGCACGTAACCGCACGCTCTAGGCCACCCAAAAAGCTGTGGTCGGCTTTTTAAAGCCCACTCACAAAATGTCTCGCCAGACCAGCGCATGCGCTGGCTCAGGCGAGACCTAAAAACAAGAGAGTTACATCCAGTCACCTGGGCAAATAATATCAATAAGAGTCACACCGGCAGTCTCATGTATCACAAAGCTCCCTATGGGGAAAGCACAAAAAACTTATTCAGACGTCTATTGAAAATACACTAAATGAAGCAGGGAACGAGTGGGCAAGCACAGTACCTGTACATGTCGTTAACAAAGATCCCGAACTGCCCATGACCACTGTCTGCCGACAAACAGTGAGTGAGTCCCTTACAAGGGTACATATAGAGAAACAAAAAGAGGACTCTGTATGGCATCGTGTTAAAAATGACTACAGAAGGTAGTATTTTAAAACGGACAGGAACAAATCATGTAACATATCTGACCCCTGTGTAAGGTATATGAAATAACACCTTGAAAATTATGTAAATCTTATGGGAATCAAAATAAAAATCCACAAAAAACACACACAACATTTGTCGGTGAACACTTGTCAGTGATATAATGAATGGGTCAATGGATGCAAAAACACCCACAAGAGAGCGTACAGAAAAACAGCCATCCAAAAATCAAATTAAAAGTCCATATGAGATAGAGATATCATTAACTGGAGACAAATGAATCCTAACACCATGGTTGATGGAATTTCCACTAATTGCTGAAACAAAATGCCAATAAAGTAGTCAGCATCACAGATCATCACAATCAACCAACAAGAGAATGGAAGAGGGGGCCATCCAAGGCTACAGTGTATAAACAACCAGCAGAAGAAGGATTAGGACTGCCAAACATAAAAAAAAAAAATATATATATATATATATCACTGAAAAAACCATAGGTTTCAGGCACGTTATAGTTCGAAATTAGCATTTAAAAACCTTTGTAATTCACTGAAAAAACCATAGGTTTCAGACACGTTATAGTTAGAAATTAGCATTTAAAAAACCTTTGAAATTCACTGAAAAAACCATAGGTTTTAGGGACAGTTATAGTTAGTTGGACATTTCACTCGTACAAAACCCGTGAAATTCCCCGTTATAGTTAGTTCAGCTAACTATAACTCGCGCCCCGCAATGCACTGCTGATGACGTCACATATTACATCACTCATGACATGGTCAGTGACATCACTGATGACATCACTGATGACATCTCAAATGACATCACTGATGACATCACTGATGACATCATCCAGTGACTGTGTGTTTCTGTAAAGTTTAAATATTTTTAATATATATAGGAAAAGACGTATTGAAGAATGAGTGGGTGTGTAAGTGTCTGTATGGATGATTTAGTAGGTGCGTGACTGACTCTATAAGTGAGTGATTTAACGTATCTTACTGAATGCATGTGTTAGTGACTAAACTGGGTGAATGTCTGTATCCGTCTGTCTGTTGCTGTGTAAGTGGCTGCATGTGTTTGTGAATAGCTACATGAGTGTCTATATGAGTTATTGAATGGTTGTCTGAGTATCTGTATGGGTGCCTGAGTGTTTGTGTGGGAGGGGTGTGTGCGACTCTGTGCATAGATGTGTGAGTGGGTGATTCACTGGGTGGATGGTTTCAAGAGTGCATCTGTGATAGACTGTATGGGTGGGTAAGTGTGTGTAAGAGTGTGTTAGTGAGTGAATGTATGTCCCAGTGGTACATGTGCGAGTAACTACATATGTGAAAGGCAGTATATATGTGTGTTGGAGTATATAAATAGCTATAAGCGAGAGTGAGTGATTGTGATAGTGGCTGTATGGATGAGTGTGTGCTTGTATCAGTGATTGTATAAGAGCGTAACAATGTGCTAGTATTTGTATGATTAAGTGAGCTGGTGTGTGTATAACTGTATAGGTGAGTAAATGGCAGTGTGTTTAATTATTTGCATGACTGACTAGGTGTGTGAGTACCTCTATGGATGAGTGGCGGTGTTTGAGTGTCTATATAGGAGTAAGAGTGCATATGATAGTCCTGTACTGAGTGACCATAAGTATGAGTGACTGTACGGGTGAGTGAGTGGATGTGTGTGTGTAGACCTAAGAATCAGTGAGTGGGTATGTAGTTATTGGTGTTGGAGTGTCTATAGTTTTGCGTATGGCAGTCTGTAATTTAGATTGGGTGTATCAAAGGTTATATTAGGGTTTGAGGAGGTGCATCAGATTATCACGTGGATGATGTCATCAGTGATGTCATTTGAGATGTCATCAGTGATGTCATCAGTGATGTCACTGACCATGTCATGAGTGATGTAATATGTGACGTCATCAGCAGTGCATTGCGGGCGCGAGTTATAGTTAGCTGAACTAACTATAACGGGGGAATTTCACGGGTTTTGTACGAGTGAAATGTCCAACTAACTATAACTGTCCCTAAAACCTATGGTTTTTTCAGTGAATTTCAAAGGTTTTTTAAATGCTAATTTCTAACTATAACGTGTCTGAAACCTATGGTTTTTTCAGTGAATTTCAAAGGTTTTTTAAATGCTAATTTCTAACTATAACGTGCCTGAAACCTATGGTTTTTTCAGTGAATTTCATAGGTTTTTAAATGCTAATTTCTAACTATAACGCCCCTAAAACCTATGGTTTTTTCAGAGAATTTCAAAGGTTTTGTAAATGACAATTTTTAAATGTATTAATTGTTATATTTATTTTTTTGATACTGATTTACTACATTTTTTAAAACTATTTATTTTTAGATATTTTATTTATTAAATTACATTGTAATTACATTATACATTATATTACAAAATATACTTTCTCAGAATGAATTACTTTAGTTTAAATTCTTTGCAAATAGGCAATAGACTTTTAAGTACAGTAGTTACAGTTGTTGCAATGGGCAACACAATTTCAAACAGAATGCAACATTGAGCTCAATGTGAATTTCTAGTTAAATGCAATTAGTTACTTTATGGATTACTTTTTCTAACCACAGGACTGGATCCTAGATTCAGTCCTGGGACATCTCCTGTAAACAGTTGAGTAAAAGCGTTTTGGTTACAGTAGTGATTTTTAAGGAATATGATTGTATTTTAAAAGTTGACACTTAGAAACTTTTTCACATAGAATCACCAATGTTATCCTATGGGAGGAAATTCACTTAGCAGGTAAGTAGTGTTATCGTTACTTTTTCTTACTCAGTGTTGGATCCTGGATCCAGCACTGGTGCATCTCCTGTAAACAGTTGAAAGAATGCGTTTAAGTCATACAGGCGATTTTTAAGGAATATTTGTAATTTGTGAAAATCGACACTTTGAAACTTTTCTGCTGAAAACCAGACAATGGATTCCTACGGAAGGAAATATAAGTTACTGGTAAGTATGGTTAGAATTACTTTTCAGGGTCAGTGCTGGGCTAAAAGATGCAGCACTGGGTTCTCTCCTGATAACAGGTGAGTAAATCGGAATTCGTGAGTGCGGTTGATTTTAAAGGAATATTATAAAGTTCCAAAACTCCACACTTAGAAGAATTTCCAAGTGAAACCAGTCAATGTTAGCCTATGGAAGGAAATTCAAGTTGCTGGTAAGTACGGTTAAAATTACTTTTCAGGATCAGTACTGGGCTGAAAGATGCAGCACTGAGGTCTCTCCTGATAACAGGTGAGTAAATCGGAATCCGTATTTCGGCTGATTTTAGAGGAATATTATAAAGTTCCAAAACTCCACACTTAGAAGAATTTCCAAGTGAAACCAGTCAATGTTAGCCTATGGAAGGAAATTCAAGTTACTGGTAAGTATGGTTAAAATTACTTTTCAGGACCAGTACTGGGCTGAAAGATGCAGCACTGAGGTCTCTCCTGATAACAGGTGAGTAAATCGGAATTCGTAGTTCGGCTGATTTTAGAGGAATATTTGTATGTTTCAAAAATCGACACTTAGAAACTTTTTCAGCAAAAAGCAGGCAATGATATCCTATGGAAGGAAATTCAAGTTACTGGTAAGTACGGTTAAAATTACTTTTCAGGATCAGTACTGGGCTGAAAGATGCAGCACTGAGGTCTCTCCTGATAACAGGTGAGTAAATCGGAATTCGTAGTTCGGCTGATTTTAGAGGATTATTTGCGCAATGGTGAAGGAAGGGGGTGGGGCTGAGGTGACATGTATGCAAACACGCCCCGTGGCGCCTTTTAAGTTGGGGGATTACGTCCCCTTGAATCATGAGGGTCCCTGAGGTCCAACTAGCCCACCCTGTACCTCCAGTATGCGCCATGGAGCTGCGTTGCAGAGAGGTGTTCAGAGGCCACGCCCTTTTGCACCTCTCTGCAACACAGCTCTGTGGCGCTTTCTGGACGTACCTGGTGGGCTAGTTGGCCCCTAGGGGCCCTCAGGATTAAAGGGGATTTAATTTCCCATCTTAAAACGCGCCACGGGGCCTGTTTGCACACATGTCACCTCAGGCCCCGCCCTCCCTTCACCACTGTGCAAACACGCCCGTGGCGCGTTTTTAAGTTGGGGGATTAAGTCCCCTTGAATCCTGAGGGTCCCTGGAGTCGAACTAGCCCACCATGTACTCCAAAAAGCGCCACAGAGCTGCGTTGCAGAGAGGTGTATAAAGGGGCGTGGCCTCTGTACACCTCTCTGCAAGGCAGCTCCCTGACGCATACTGGAGGTTCCTGGTGGGCTAGTTGGCCCCCAGGGACCCCCAGTATTGAAGGGGAAATACTTCTCATCTGCAAACGCGCCAGGGGCGCGTTTGCAGAGTGGTGAAGGAAGGGGCGGGCCTGCGGCCCGATCGTTTTTTTTTTTCCTGAAGGGGGCTGTGTGGCCCCCTTCCTTTTTCCTATTTTTGGGCCCTGGGGACCCCATCCCCCAGGGCCTTACCCCCTTTTTTTTTTTTTTTAATTAAATGGGAAGTGGGCCGCGTGGCTCCCCTCCCGTGGCCGAATCCTTCCCCGGGGACCCCATCCCCCGGGGCATGGCCACACTTTTAAATTAATTTTTAAGGAGGGGCTGCGTGGCCCCCTCCTCAGGCCTCCTTTTGCCCCGGGGACCCCATCCCCCGGGGCAGGCCTTTTTTAAAAAATTTAATAAAAAATTAAATTATTTCTTGGGAGGGGGGCCGCGTGGCCCCCCTCCCGGGCCACTACTTGCCCCGGGGACCCCATCCCCCGGGGCCTGGCCTCTGGTTGGGGACTGTGGGGGGGTCCCCAAACCCCCCCACAGTCCCGCCGGCTCCCAGTGTCCTACGGGAGCCGGCATTGCTTTTCCACATGGGGAGCAGCTAACATGCTGCTCCCCGTGTGGAAAAGCAATTATTGGAAGCTCTCTCTTCCAATATCCAAAGCAGTTTGCAATGACAGGACGGGAGCCGCGAGGCTCCCGTCCTGTCATTGCAAACAGCAGTGTCCCGGGGGTAGGCACCCTGGGACACTGCAGGAGCCGGCTCCTGGGGGTGGCGGTCCCCAGGGCCACCACAGGCTCCAGGAGGGGGCCGCGCGGCCCCACTCCCCACATCAGCAAAGCCCCGGGAGGTGGTGGTCCCCGGGCTTCGGGGTCCAAAACGGACCCCCATCTTAAATTTGTTAGTGCCCCGGGAGGTGGCGGTCTCGGGCGTGTGGGGGGCTCGAGCCCCTCCACACAGGAATTATTATTATTTTTTTTAAAAGAAGCCCCGGGGAGGTGGTGGTCCCCGGGGCTGCGGGAGGGCCGAGTGCCCTCCCGCACCATTTTAAAATGAAAGCCCCGGGGGGTGGCGGTCCCCGGGGCTTGGGGGGCCCTTTGAGGCCACCCAGCATTATATAAATAAACCCCGCATGCCCCCGGGACTTGGGCAACCCGGGGGCAAAATATAATCGAAGCGCGGGAGACCGCGCTTTGATTTTTTTTTTTTATCGGCAGGATCCGCGCACCCTGAGCGCATCCTGCCGATTTTTTTTTTAAATGCTTTTTTCTGCCCAGGGGGTCCTTGTGGGACCCCTGAGCAGACCTAGGGGTCAGGGTGTTTCTACCCTGCCCCCTTTGTGCGTTTGCACACTTGCAATTTTTTTTTTTTCTCGGCGGGATTCGCGCACCCTAAACGCATCCCGCCGATTTTTTAAAAAAATGCTTTTTTCTGCCCAGGGGTCCTTGTGGGACCCCTGATCAGACCTAGGGGTCAGGGTGTTTCTATCCTGCTCCCTTTTGCGCTTTGCGCACTTGTTTCTGTCCCTCGGTTCTACCGAGGATAAAATGGCTGCCAACACTTCCTGATTTGGAGTGTTGACAGCCAATTAGCATGCAGCTCGTGATCGGGAGGGTGCGCGGATCCTCCGTGCCCATAGATATATATGTACTTTTACTTTTGATTTTCTCAGCAACTACTGAACGGATTTACACCATTTAACAAAAGGGTTCTTTCTGAACCAAGAACTACCTCTTTGCCAAATTTGGTGTAATTCCGTTCAGCAGTTCAGGCTGTAGCCGTGTCTAAAGTTTCCTATGGAAAAATGAATGGGGAAACGCGTTTTGGGACCCCCTTTTTCTCGGCCCCCGCTTGACGAATCAACCCGAGACTTTCAGGCTAGGAGCGGAGCGCCCCAACAAGTTGGAAGCTTTCGCGAAGATTCGTCAACCGGCGTAAGAGTTATTTCAAATAGAATGTCGCGGATTTCCTATGGAAAATAGGTCCTAACTATAACTATCTACTGGCGACCGCCAGTAGATTATATATATATATATATATATATATATATATATATATATCCATCCTACTGACGGTCGCCAGTAGGTAGTTATAGTTAGGATGCAGTTTACATAGGAGTAGCATTTATTCATTTGCCAATAAATCTGCAGTTGTTTGACCAATCCTCCTGAAATTTTCAAAACTAATACGCCAGTCACTTCAGCTGCTGTCTTGAAAGTTTCGAGGTGATCTGTCAAGCGAGGGCCGAGAAAAAGGGGGGGGTCCCAAAACGCTTTTCCCCCCATGTTAATTTCCATAGGAAACTTTAGACACAGCTACAGCCCAAACTGGTGAATGCAATTACACCAAATTTGGCAAAAACTTAGCGCTTGGTCCAGAAAGCAACTTTTTTGTTAAATGGTGTAAATCCGTTCAGTAAGTAAGTAATTTTATTATGCATGATTAATTAAAACCGTTGCATACACATAACAGTAAGAAGTTTCTTATTCGCAATTCAGTAAATAAAACAGTATTAAAAACAGTTGTTAGACATTGTTTAAAATTACACAATTGGGCATTATGCTAGTCAGTAAGTCTTGAGCTGCGGAAAATGCTAGGCTCATGGTAATAGTCCTAATTTGAGCAGCCGTCCTTATTCAGCGTGATAAAGTGTGTTGTTTAGTGCTTATAGCCATTGTTGATTTAAAGTGCTGGTGCGACTGTAAAGTGCTATTTCTTCGTTTTTTGGGGCTAGCATCAAGGCGTTGATTTGCGCATATAGCCATTGTTGATTTAAAGTGCCGGTGCGACTGTGAGATGCTGTTGTTAGCCTTTTAAGTCTAGCATCTGGGGGTACCCAGTTCAGCTACTTTTTGTGGCCAGTGTCCGCATGCGGCGTGTTTTTGAGTCTCTTAGTTACTGTCTCAAATAATTGTTTGTGAGCCGCATGTAGCCATTGATGGTTTAAAGTGCCGGTGCGACTGTATGGTGCTGCTAGCTTTTTGGGTCTAGCTTCAAGGCGTTGTTTTGCGCATATAGCCAACGTTGGTTTAAAGTGCCGGTGCGACTGTAGGGTACTGTTGTTAGCTTTTCGGTCTGGCATCAAGGGGTGCCCGGTTCAGCTATATTTTATGGTCAGTGTTTGAATGCTGTGTGATTTTGAGTCTCTTAGTTACAGTTTAAAAAATGTTTGTGAGCCGGCAGTTTAGCTGTACCTCGGCTGGATTGAAGCACAGCTTTACTGCCTGCCTACAGGACCGGATGCCATGCCGCTTGAAAATTGGTCGTAATAAAGTACTTCTTATATCCTTTAGATTAGGGCAGGTACAGATGACATGGATGATATCCTCCTTACCTCTTCCGCAAAAGCGACAGGGCTGCAGACCACCTCTCCTTTCCCATGGTGGAACATGTGGGATTACTGGAATGACTCCTAGTCGTAACTTTAAAACTTTTTCCTTCGTTTGTATTTTGACTCCTATTTTCAAGTAGGATTGCGGTTAGAGTACTTCATAATCGCTGAGCAATATCCAGCCAAGTGCCCTTTTAGCAAGCATTTCTTCGTCTACTAAAACAGATACCATTTGTGTTGATTTTTTCAGTTTTTTTGAAGGATGGATGATCTGTTGGGGTTCCACAAAAATCCGACAATCCCAGTGTCTTAAGGAAGTCAAACAAATATTCCCTGGCTGGTGATTTTCCGTGGCGAAGCAACTCGATCAAAAGATGCGAATTTAAGGATCCAGCCTCGGCACTACGGATCTTGTGCCAACCTTTTACGTACGCACCCCTTCTTTCCACCAATTGTTTTTGGAGCCCAAATTCGAACCGTATTTGGGCCGGTGAAACATATTTTGGTAGGTGAAAAATTGCTCTGTAGGAGTTAGCTATTACTATGTCCAGAGCTGCAGCATCTTTACCTTTAAGAGATTTGCTCCCGTATGTTAATGTCGGCTGCAATTTTGCTCGCAGTACCTGTAGCAAGGGATCGAGTGTTGGGTCGGGCAACATTTTCTTCAGTGGTTTCATCGCTAGGTAGGTCATAATTCCCTTCCCCCGCAGGGACTCCAGCTGGGGTTTAAATGAGTTTTTGTGATCCAGAAGTATTCCTAAATATTTGTACTTGGTTGTCTGGTCCAGACATTGCCCGTTTAAATACCAGTTGATTTTTTTCTTTTTATGATAATTTACTGCCATGATTTTAGTTTTCTTAAGATTTATTTGAAGGGCGTTCTGTTGTGAGAAGCTGTTTGTCGTGTTCAAAAGGTGTTGAAGACCGATGGGGGCCGGCTGATCAGCACTAGGTCGTCCGCGTATAGCAGATTTGACAGTAACATGTTTCCCAATTTTGAAGCATGTGATGTGCTCCTGTCCAATTGAAAAGTAGGGGCGCTAGGACGCACCCCTTCTTTAGAAAGGTGTGTGTGTCCCTGCACCTAGCTTAACCCTGATCCAAGTGTCTGTATGTAACAGTTTGAGCCGGTCCAGAAGTGGTTTTGGTATCCCCCAACTTTCCAGTTTTTCCCAAAGTTTGGCTCAGTCAATATGGTCGAAGGCAGCCGTGTAGTCAATAAAACAAAGAAATAGGGTTTTTTTTGCCTCTTTAGCTGCGTCCATTAACAAGGCTAGTGCCATGATGTTAGTTGTGGTTCCCTGGCCCCGGCAGAACCCAGTTTGGTTTATTGGGATAATAGAGTTTTCTGTTGCCCAAGATGATAGTTTGCACAGGATTGTTCCCACGTAATACTTTGCCTCTACGTCAATGAAAGCGATTAGTCAATAGTTATTTGGAGCTTTCCTGTTGCCCTGTTTAAAAATTGGACTGATGATTGATCCTTTCCAGGACTCCAGGACTGTTGTTGTGCAGTTTATGTCTTTATAAACCGGCGATAGTGCTTTGCTCCAGAATTCAGCATCGTGTTTGTACAGCATTGGGGTGATGCTGTTAGGGCCTGGGGCACCTGCAAGTCTGCCCCTGGCTATTTGCCTCTTTATCTGAGCTGCTGTTGGGCCATAGCAATCTGCTTTGACGGAGGATAAGGGGTCTAAGCCTACTACCGGGGTACCCTCCTGATGATGTTGCGTTTTCCCGTAGGAATCACGTGGCTCTGCTAGAGCGGGGTTATGCGTCGGTTCATCCCTTTTAATGTCGCTTCTATCCCTTTTCACATTCCCCATTTCCTTGTCCGCTTCTTCTTCCTTTTGCACTTTATTGTTGAAATGGTTGAAGAGGTAATCTACCCAGACTTCCTCCTTTATGTTAGAATTTATTCCAGGATGATATGGTTGCTCGATTCTGTTGATTGTTTGCCAAAACTTGGCGCTATTTTTTTGTTTGGATTCATGAAGTAACTTGGCCCATAGTTCGTCATTCTTTGATCTTTTTTTTCCCCATTTTTTTTTTATTATTATTAGTACCTTCGCTTTCCGGAGGACGCATTGCAAGTTAAATCCGTTCAGTAGTTGCTAAGAAAATTAAAGATTTCTCAGATATACAACTGAGGCCGCGGTGGATTCGCAACCCCTCCAGATCTTGTGCCTGAGATCTGACTGGCTGCCAACACTTCATACTAGGAAGTGTTGGCAGCCATCTTGTGACTCGGTTGAGCCACAAGACCCCTCCAGGGCCAAAAATGCATTAAAAAAAAAAGGCGGGAGTCGCGTTGGATCCGCACCTCCTGCAGAAATTATTTTAAAAAACGAAGCATCGCTTCATTAAATAAATGCCCCCGGGTGAGCCAGGTCCAGGGGGCAGTTTATGAGTTAAGGCGACGGTGCCTATGCGTGCCCTGTGCATCGAGACCACCTCCTCACCGGGGCCAACATAATTAGGTGCGGGGGATGTGCACGGCCCACCACAGCCCCAGGGACCGCCACCTCCCCGGGGTTGTTAAAAAAAAATGGTGCTGGGAGGTCATACAGCCACCTCCAGGCTAATGTAATCGGGGGACCTCGAGAACCCCCCTGCCCCAGGGGCCACCTCCTCCCCGGGGCTTTGTAACATTTTAATATGGGTGGCCTCACGGACTCTCCCCGCCCCTGGGGACCACCAGACCCCTACTCAAGGAAGGAGGGGGGGCAGCGCGGCCCCCCCCCTCCAGGAGCCCTACATGATCCTGGGAACCGCCACCTCCCAGAACCGGCTCTAGCAATGTCCTGGTATGCCAGACTGATACAAACCTCCACACAACCAGGCACTCACCCATACAGTCACTGAGACACATAATCACTTACCTATACAGTCAGTCACGAATCCACTGAATAATCCATACAGGCACTCGTACACCCACTTATTCACCAATACACCTTGGTATGTATATTTAACACTCACAATTTTTTTTAAAACACTCACAGTCACTGGAAGATGTCATCAGTGATGTCACTGACCATGTCATGAGTGATGTAATATGCGAGGTCGTTAGCAGTGCATTGCGGGGGTGCGAGGTATGAATTTCACTGGTTTTGTGCTAGTGAAATCTGACCCTAACTATAACGTCCCTGTAACCTTTGGTTTTTCAGTGAATTTCTAAGGTATTTTAAAATGCTAATTCCTAACTATAATGTCCCTGTAATCTTTGTTTTTTCAGTGAGTATATATATATATATATATATATATATATATATATATATATATATATATATATATATATATTCCAAAAGAAAGCCCCGAGCTTTAAAGTAGCACTCCACAAGGGTTCAGTTTTCAAAACCGTTTATTCAGGAAAACGGCATCGTGGATCCAATAAATCTCGCTCCCTGACGCGTTTCGGTGCTGCAAGCACCTTAATCATAGGGCGGCGCTTCGGTAAAACCTGGAATAGACCTCCACCTTTATCCCCGCATGGCACTCGCTTTCCAGTAAGCGGTATGCCGGGAGTAGAAGTCCCAATTCATCCATTCAGGTATGGCCAGGTCATTGCCAAATGTTTTTTCCTGCCAATTTGCATGATTACAGCCCTCCGGTGGGCCTCCAGATCACACGTATCCATTTTCCAATCTGGTAACCCTCGTGCTGTTGTAGGCTGCAGTTTTGTAACCGGCCACACAGACAAAGTCCAGTTAAAATAGCGGTGCATACTTTCACGGCCGGAAGCGCCGTGTATGTAAATTCCAAAAGAAAGCCCCGAGCTTTAAAGTAGCACTCCACAAGGGTTCAGTTTTCAAAACCGTTTATTCAGGAAAAACGGCATCGTGGATCCAATAAATCTCGCTCCCTGACGCGTTTCGGTGGATGATGTTGACGCACGGCGGCTTCGGCCGTGGGAGATTGCACCGCCGTTATCATTGAATGCAGGTCTATGGGGCTGTAATTGAATGACAGCCTTGTTCAGCACGAGAAACTGATAATTGAAAGCGGCTTTTCAGACCTGAGGCCCACTGGAGGGCTTTAAATCAACGAAATTGGGCAGATGAAAGTTTGTTGTAAAACGGACCTCACTAAGGAGGAACAATCAGGACTACTGCTCCCAGCATGCTGTTCACTGGAGAACACGTGCTTATTGGGTAGTATATGCGGCAGTCCATCTTTTGTTTTTCAACTTTGCCCGCCCTATGATTAAGGTGCTGGAAGCACCGAAACGCGTAAGGGACATTTACCTTTTGGGCGTGAAATGCCGTTTTCTGTTTAAATAAAGGTTTTGCAAACCTGTTTCCCGTGGAGTGCATCTCTAAAGCTTGGAGGCTTTCTTTGGATGATATATATATATATATATATTCACTGAAAAAACCATAGGTTTCAGGCCTGTTATAGTTAGGGTTTAGCATTTAAAAACCTTTGAAATTCACTGAAAAACCATAGGTTTTAGGGAAAGTTATAGTTAGTTGGACATTGCACTCGTACAAAACCCGTGAAATTCCCCGTTATAGTTAGTTCAGCTAACTATAACTCGCGCCCCGCAATGCACTGCTGATGACGTCACATATTACATCACTCATGACATGGTCAGTGACATCACTGACATCATCCAGTGACTGTGTGTTTCTGTAAAGTTTAAATATGTTTAATATATATAGGGAAAGGCGTATTGAAGAATGAGTGGGTGTATAAGCGTCTGAATGGATGATTTAGTAGGTGCGTGACTGAGTCTATAAGTGAGTGATTAAACGTATCTTACTGGATGCATGGGTGAGTGACTAAACTGTGTGAATGTCTGTATCCGTCTGTCTGTTGTTGTGTAAGCAGCTGCATGGATTTCTGACTAGCTAAATGAGTGTCTATATGGGTTATGGATTGGTTCTCTGAGTATCTATATGGGTGCCTCAGTGTTTGTGTGGGTGGGGTGTGTGTGACTCTGTGCATAGATGTGTGAGTGGGTGATTCACTGGGTGCATGGTTTGAAGAGTGCGTCTGTGATGGACTGTATGGGTGGGTGAGTGTGTGTATGGGTGTGTTAGTGATTGAATGTATATCTCAGTGGTACATGTGTGAGTAACTACATATGTGAAAGGCAGTATATATGTGTGTTGGAGTATATAAATGGCTATAAGTGAGAGTGTGTGATTGTGAGAGTGGCTATATGGATGAGTGTGTGCTTGCATCAGTGATTGCATAGGAGCGTAAGAATGTGCTAGTATTTTTATGAATAAGTGAGCTGGTGTGTATAACTGTATAGGTGAGTAAATTGGAGTGTGATTAATTATTTGCATGACTGACTAGGTGTGTGAGTACCTCTATGGATGAGTTGCGTTGTGTGAGTGTTTATATAGGTGTATGAGTGCATATGATAGTCCTGTACTGAGTGACTGTAAGTATGAGTGACTGTACGGGTGAGTGAGTAGATGTGTGTGTGTAGACCTAAGAATCAGTGAGTGGGTATGTACTTATTGGTATTGGAGTGTGTATGGTTTTGAGAATGGCAGTCTGTAATTTAGAGTGGGTGTATCAAAAGTTATATTAGGGTGTGAGAAGATGCATTAAATTCTCACATGGATGATGTCATCAGTGATGTCATTTGAGATGTCATCAGTGATGTCATCAGTGATGTCACTGACCATGTCATGAGTGATGTAATATGTGACGTCATCAGCAGTGCATTGCGGGGCGCGAGTTATAGTTAGCTGAACTAACTATAACGGGGAATTTCATGGGTTTTGTACGAGTGCAATGTCCAACTAACTATAACTTTCCCTAAAACCTATGGTTTTTTCAGTGAATTTCAAAGGTTTTTAAATGCTAAACCCTAACTATAACAGGCCTGAAACCTATGGTTTTTCAGTGAATTTCAAAGGTTTTTAAAATGCGAATTCCTAACTATAACAAGCCTGAAACCTATGGTTTTTCAGTGAATTTCAAAGGTTTTTTAAATGCTAATTCCTAACTATAACATGTCTGAAACCTATGGTTTTTTTCAGTGAATTTCAAAGGTTTTGTAAATGACAATTTTTAAATGTATTAATTGTTATATATTTTTTTTATACTGATTTACTACATTTTTTTAAACTATTTATTTTTAGATATTTTATTTTTAAATTACATTGTAATTACATTATACATTACATTACAAAATATACTTTCTCAGAATGAATTACTTTAGTTTAAATACTTTGCAAATAGGCAATAGACTTTTAAGTACAGTAGTTACAGTTGTTGCAATGGGCAACACAATTTCAAACACAATGCAACATTGAGCTCAATGTGAATTTCTAGCTAAATGCAATTAGTTACTTTATGGATTACTTTTCTAACCACAGGACTGGATCCTAGATTCAGTCCTGGGACATCTCCTGTAAACAGTTGAGTAAAAGCGTTTTGGTTACAGTAGTGATTTTTAAGGAATATTATTGTATTTTAAAAGTTGACACTTAGAAACTTTTTCACATAGAATCACCAATGTTATCCTATGGGAGGAAATTCACTTAGCAGGTAAGTAGTGTTATCGTTACTTTTTCTTACTCAGTGGTGGATCCTGGATCCAGCACTGGTGCATCTCCTGTAAACAGTTGAAAGAATGCGTTTAAGTCATACAGGCGATTTTTAAGGAATATTTGTAGTTTGTGAAAATCAACACTTTGAAACTTTTCTGCTGAAAACCAGACAATGGATTCCTATGGAAGGAAATATAAGTTACTGGTAAGTACGGTTAAAATTACTTTTCAGGATCAGTACTGGGCTGAAAGATGCAGCACTGAGGTCTCTCCTGATAACAGGTGAGTAAATCGGAATTCGTATTTCGGCTGATTTTAGAGGAATATTATAAAGTTCCAAAACTCCACACTTAGAAGAATTTCCAAGTGAAACCAGTCAATGATATCCTATGGAAGGAAATTCAAGTTACTGGTAAGTACGGTTAAAATTACTTTTCAGGATCAGTACTGGGCTGAAAGATGCAGCACTGAGGTCTCTCCTGATAACAGGTGAGTAAATCGGAATTCGTAGTTCGGCTGATTTTAGAGGAATATTTGTACAATGGTGAAGGGAGGGGCGGGGCCTGAGGTGACATCTGTGCAAACGCGCCCCGTGGAGCGTTTTAAGTTGGGGGATTAAGTCCCCTTGAATCATGAGGGTCCCTGGGGTCCAACTAGCCCACCCTGTACCTCCAGTATGCGCCAGGGAGCTGCGTTGCAGAGAGGTGTTCAGAGGCCACGCCCCTTTTTGCGCCTCTCTGCAACGCAGCTCTGTGGCGCTTTCTGGACGTACCTGGTGGGCTAGTTTGCCCTCAGGGACCCTCAGGATTGAAGGGGATTTCATTCCCCATCTTAAAATGCGCCACGGGTCCTGTTTGCACACATGTCACCTGAAGCCCTGCCCCCTCCCTTCACCACTGTGCAAACGTGCCCCGTGGCGTGGCGCGTTTGAAGTTGGGGGATTAAGTCCCCTTGAATACTGAGGGTCCCTGGAGTCCAACTAGCCCACCATGTACCTCCAAAAAGCGCCACAGAGCTGCGTTGCAGAGAGGTGTAAAAGGGGCGTGGCCTCTGTACACCTCTCTGCAACGCAGCCCCTGGCGCATACCGGAGGTTCCTGGTGGGCTAGTTGGCCCCAGGGACCCCCAGTATTCAAGGGGAATTACTTCCCTTCTTAAACGCACCAGGGGCGCGTTTGCAGACTGCTGCAGGGAGGGGCGGGGCCTCGGCACGATGCTGGTCTTTTTTTTTTCTTTTTTTTTTGTTGCTTTTTCTGCCCAGGGGTCCTTGTGGGACCCCTGAGCAGACCTAGGGGTCAGGGTGTTTCTACCCTGCCCCTTTGTGCGTTTTGCGCACTTGTTTCTTGTGTTTTTTTTTTTAATCAGTGGGATCCGCGCACCCTAAGCGCATCCCGCCCGATTTTGGGGGAAAAAATGCTTTTCTGCCCAGGGGTCCTTGTGGGACCCCTGAGCAGACCTAGGGGTCAGGGTATTTCTACCCTGCCCCCTTTGTGCGTTTGCGCACTTGTTTCTTGTGCTTTTTTTTTTTTTAATCGGCGGGATCCGCGCACCCTAAGCGCATCCCGCCGTTTAAAAAACTTTTCTGCCCAGGGGGTCCTTGTGGGACCCCTGAGCAGACCTAGGGGGTCAGGGTGTTTCTACCCTGCCCCCTTTTGCGCTTTGCGCACTTGTTTCTGTCCCTCGGTTCTACCGAGGGACAAAATGGCTGCCAACACTTCCTGATTTGGAGTGTTGACAGCCACTTGACAGCCAATTAGCATGCAGCTCGTGATCGGGACAGTGCGCGCAGGGTGCGCTCAGGATACGCGGACCCTACTCGCCCATAGATATATATGTGACTTTACTTTTGATTTTCTCAGGAACTACTGAACGGATTTACACCATTTAAGCAAAAGGCACGACACTGAACCAAGGGCTACCTCTTTGCCAAATTTGGTGTAATTCCGTTCAGCAGTTCGGGCTGTAGCTGCGACTAAAGGTTCCTATGGAAAAATGAATGGGGAAAACGCGATTTGGGACCCCCTTTTTCTCGGCCCCGCTTGACGAATCAACCCGAGACTTTCAGGGTAGGAGCGGAGCGCCCCAACAAGTTGGAAGCTTTCGCGAAGATTCGTCAACCGGCGCAAGAGTTATTTCAAATAGAATGTCGCGGATTTCCTATGGATAATAGGTCCTAACTATAACTATCTACTGGCGACCGCCAGTAGATTATATATATATATATATCTTGTTGGAACAGGATTCCTCACCACTAGTTTTGAACCACATGCTATGGTTACAGCTAAAAGATAGCTCTCCACAAACTACACCACTACACTCTGCATCAACCCTGTTGCGATGTTTGTGATCAAGTTACAAAGTGACACAATGTAACCTAATTTCCATCGTTCCTAATACCGATTACCATTAATTCAGAAACTAAGCCTCCTGCGGAGAACTGCACTTCGAGGACTGGAAGTCAGAGTACCCATCCTGTTTGGGCAAATCATATGAGATTGGCGATACCCCCAAAGGGGTAACATGTAGTCAAATTTTTCAGTAACAAGGACAGACAAATTTAGATCAAATCAACATCTCTATTGGGCAAATTACCTATTAACTAAAACTGGGGGTAGTCGTGACAATGCATCCATTGAACAATTATTCTCCTAAGGTTTTCCTAGATGAGGTATCTCCCGCCTTTACACTACAATAAGTAACCTGGCACAAATAAACATAACTATGAGCTAAAATGGGAGCAAGATATGGTGATGGAAATACTACATGATACCTGGTTACAGATATGGTTAAGAGCAGCTAAAGTATTAACTTGTTTGCAATACAAAGCCCTTCGTACAACATACTTACAAGGTGGTATATCACACCAGTTAGACTAAAGGTCATATTTGGCGGCTCTGGCAAATGTTGGAAAGGATGTGGAGAGAGGGGCACATACCAACACATGTGGTGGCCCTGCGCACATATACAATTCTTTAGAAAAGAGCTAATATTACAGATTAGAAAGAAATGCAGGGTCAAATTCCTACTTAATTCATTGGTAGTACTATTGGAGGATTCTGGGGAAGATAATGACTACTCATGTACAACCCCAAGAGGCAGGCTATTGATCTATTAGCAGCAAGAATCACTATAGCACAACTTGGAAGAACCCTGCTACCATTCAATTATCAATTTGGTGGGTGAAAGTCTGGCATATACATGCCATGGAAAGGCTGACAGCCTTGTTAACTGATAGAATGTCTACATTTGGAAACGTCTGGCTAGCATTTAACACATATTTAAAAGAGCTATATAGAGACCTTGGCACCCACATTACTGAAGCGGCAACTTTCAAAATCTCAAAACTTGGTGGGCCATCAATGTCAGGGATTTAGGAATAAAATGAAAGGATGGACAGGTAAAGATATAGATCTAAGCATTAACCAAAGTGCCTTCAATACATATAGTGCCTACTGATTCACTCAGCTTTCTCTTCCATTTCCCTCCCTATTTATGTTTAACTGTTACCATACCCTGCTGAAGACGATGTAGCTATTACTTCTTAATATCTTGTTCGCTTGTCCACAACTAACTATAGCAGTTGCTAGTGATCCCTATACTGAATACATAAAAAGATAGAAAACATTAGCTGATGTATAGGGACTTTTGGAACAAAACACACATAGTTGAAAAATCTAATTATTTATCAAGCCCAAGTTTTTTGCAAAATGTCTGCATGTAATGTGTTTGAAAAAAGTAAATGATAAATAGCCTCATGACATAATACTAAGGCTATAAAAAGAATTTTTTTCCTAATTTGTACTCAACGCAGTGAGCTAACATGGGCTGATGTGATTTTTTAGCTTAGTCCTAGAAGTCAGCATGCAGCAGCGTTTTGGATATGTTGCAATTTGCACATAAGCAAAAATATATGTTCAGGAGAGAAAAAACACAAGGTGTGGCGTGACAATTTCATAGGGAATCTTGAGGGGAAGGGAAGAAGAAAAAAGGGAAAAGAATAATAAAAATGAGAGATGTAATATATCTTACGTAGATTGTTATGTCTTAGAAGGAACAGCACCATGATGTAAATGGTGCCATTGAAGTAAATACAAGAATATTGGAAAAAACACAGATATCAATTTAAGTAAGGAATTATCACTATATCTCACCTCTTCGATATCCAACTATTCCGTAATGAATAACAAATATTTTTTTAAAAATAACAACTCAAAAGGCACGATCCGCCAAGGGCAAGGTATGTAAAGCTCTGAAAAAGGGGAAAGGCTACAGTTAGCATGATAAAAAATAGGAAGTACACTCTGAGCATCTCCTATATTTAGTAGTCAATGTGAGCATATATCAAATGGGAGCCAAACCGCTAGTATTAGAGTGACATTAGAAGACACCCATATAATAATTCAAAAAATCAAGAAACTTAAGAAGGTGAGAAGAGATGACCGGGATTACCGGGATGGGCGCGTGTATACATTCTCCCAAAAATTTGATAATGTTCAGGTGGGTGAGGAGAAAAAGAGACCCAGGGAGGAAAGAGAGGCAAATGATGAAGCTAGTTCCACTGGCAGTGCTTCCTCCTCATCATTAAACAGTGTAGCATCTAACGTGACACAAGACTTCCCTTTAGCAGAAGGAGCTTCTTCGTTCCAGAAGGAGCTCGCCAAGCTAAGAATAAGCAGCAGGCTCCAACAGAAAAGATAACAGCCAAAACCCGTAGGGGAGGTAGGAGGGCAAAAGGCAGGTACAGGAAGAGGTCAGGGTTCCATGAACAAAGGGAACAAATGATGAGTAACAATATAACATGTGATGTGGTAACATGTAACAACATACTTAATGAAAATGATTTGAAAATTGTAAACCTGTCTAATAAAGTACTTGACAAGGATGAAATGTCTATCCTTAGTAAAGGGTTACATTTTTGTCCGTCTCAGAGTGGGGATCCAACTGATGTCCACATTGATATGTATAAATTTGTCAGAGCGCTGAAATTGCGAGATTATTTTTCACAACATGCTAATAAGGATATGGAGCAAAATGGGACTGAATGTGCCACTAGACAGACAATTGGACAAATTCGCAATGTTCAATTGCTGCTCAGTTTAGATGGGAACTCGGCCCCAGAGATGCCTACTCTGCTTAGTGATTTGGAAATTGAACAAGAAACAAACAGAGATAGCGGTTTAAAACCCAGGTCTAAATTTGTACTCACTTTTAATTACCATCAAAACATCGACACTTTTTATGACAGAGTGACAAGGGATCTATACAAGATGGAGATGACTAAGAAGACTTCTACACCTGTCTATCACAACATTACCGCCAAAGAAAGAGAAGCCTTGAACAGACTCAAGTCTGACGAAAGTATTGTAATTAGAGAGGCAGACAAGGGCGGTAATGTTGTGATAATGAATTTTTGTGATTATATGACGGAAATTGAACGTCAACTCAACGATTCCCTATGACATTGTCACGCCACACCTTGTGTTTTTTCTCTCCTGAACATATATTTTTGCTTATGTCATTTTATGCGTAGGAATTTCGCATTCTTATTTCATGTGTGTCAATGTGTTGTATATACAGTTTTGTGTAATTTATGCTATATTTAATGTTATGTTTATATGTATGTAATATCAATGTGACATATCTATTTTGTATGAGTTTGTGGGTCATTGTGTGAAATATGTAGCTTTTAAATGTTGTTTATGTTTTTATAATGTTATGTTTTGTCTATGATTGTTACAGCCCTGATGAAGTTCCCTTTTGGCACTATTGGGAACGAAACGCGTTGGCTGTGTGCCAGTTTTAAAGACTGATTGAATAAAGGAAATATCTTTGGAATTACTGCTCACGTGTTTGACTTCCCTGCGAGTGCACCTTCCGCTTTTTCTTGAACACATTTAAAATTGACTTTGAAGTGGACATAATTAATATTTTGCCACAAAATGACTGTGTAAAAACAACAATTGATGGACAGAATGCAGAACAATGTCATACATTCACCCCAGTACAGAGATCTGGGCCTAAATCCATCGTTTTTTTGTTCACCATGGCATTCCAGTTTGAACCCAGCCATATGCAAATCAGTCTTGACCCTGTGCCCAATGGGAACAGTCCAGCCCGAACTGCCAGGCCAGGTCCTCCCTGGACTGGAAACAAGCATCCTAGGGCCGGTTTCGGGGTTTCACCCCTCATCAGCCAGGATAGCTTGACTCCAGTGGCGTGGAGAGCATGGTACCCACGTCTGGGCATACCCGTCCCACTCGGGGTGACAAGTGCAAAAAGAACAGTTGGCAGTTCGGTCTGGACTGTTCCCATGAGGCACAGGGTCAAGACTGATTTGCATATAGCTGTGTCTGAACTGGGGTGGCAGAGGGAGCTAAAGAATGATGATGGATTCAACCCAGATCTGTGACTGGGGGTGAGTGTTTGAAAAGTTTCAGCACTCTGTCCATCATCTCCTTGTGTTTGCTTTGTTCGCCCTAAGTTGGCAGGGTATGCCCAGACGTGGGTCCCTTGCTCACTTTGCCACTGGATTCAAGCTAGCCTGGCTGATGAGGGCTGTTAGCCCGAAACCGGTCCCAGGATGCTTGATTCCGGTCCAGGGAAAACATGGCTTGGCAGTTCGGTCTGGACTGTTCCCATGAGGCACAGGGTCAAGACTGATTTGCATATAGCTGTGTCTGAACTGGGGTGGCAGAGTGAGCTAAAGAATGATGATGGATTCAACCCAGATCTGTGACTGGGGGTTAGTGTTTGAAAAGTTTCAGCACTCCGTCCATCATCTCCTTGTGTTTGCTTTGTTCGCCCTAAGTTGGCAGGGTATGCCCAGACGTGGGTCCCTTGCTCACTTTGCCACTGGATTCAAGCTAGTCTGGCTGATGAGGGCTGTTAGCCCGAAATCGGTCCTAGGATGCTTGATTCCGGTCCAGGGAAGACATGGCTTGGCAGTTCGGTCTGGACTGTTCCCATGAGGCACAGGGTCAAGACTGATTTGCATATAGCAGTGTCTGAACTGGGGTGGCAGAGTGAGCTAAAGAATGATGATGGATTCAACCCAGATCTGTGACTGGGGGTGAGTGTTTGAAAAGTTTCAGCACTCCGTCCATCATCTCCTTGTGTTTGCTTTGTTCGCCCTAAGTTGGCAGGGTATGCCCAGACGTGGGTCCCTTGCTCCCTTTGCCACTGGATTCAAGCTAGCCTGGCTGATGAGGGCTGTTAGCCCGAAACCGGTCCCAGGATGCTTGATTCCGGTCCAGGGAAGACGTGGCTTGGCAGTTCAGTCTGGACTGTTCCCATGAGGCACAGGGTCAAGACTGATTTGCATATAGCGGTGTCTGAACTGGGGTGGCAGAGTGAGCTAAAGAATGATGATGGATTCAACCCAGATCTGTGACTGGGGGTGAGTGTTTGAAAAGTTACAGCACTCCGTCCATCATCTCCTTGTGTTTACAAAATGACTGTGTAGGCAAATGTACAGTGGAAACGTACATATTGCACATTATACAATATCAACCTTTTCAGTTCAATTCAAGGAGAGCACATTATGTAGGAGACAAAAGTTCAATGAGTAGATTAGCGAAACAGGAAGATATACTCTCAAAACAAGTAAGAATTGGAATAGTCATCAGCGCTATGCATCAGAGTCCGTATCTTCCGTACTTAGGTTTAACCTTCAGGGGACATAAAACATTCACACATCATCACCCATGTATCCAAGTCATCCTAGAGCTTTTCATCATTTCTACTACACTTCATGTGCAACTCCTCTGCCAGTGACCATTCTTTCACCTTCCTCTCCCAGTGCTCTATGGATGGTGCCCCTTGTCTCATCCACAAGATAACAACTTGCCTCCTAGTCAAACCAGGGCCAGCTGCATGAACTTATAATCCATTTTCTACCTTTTGGGCCTAACTAACTTTCCCAACAGACAAAACTGTGGCGTAAGTACACCCCACAGTGCTATGATGAGTACAAGTCTATCAACCACAAGCGTCCAATAAGCTTGCACCAGTGGGCATTTCCAAGCCAAATGCTTAAAATCAGCCCCCTCAAGGATACAGCGCAGACATACAGCTGCTCAATCCGGAAATATATGGCTCAGCGCCAAAGGCGTTGCATATGTACCGTGAAGAAAGTTCAAATGAATCAGCTTGAAACGCACATTGCTAAAGACTGTCCTCATCAGGGTGCACACTCGTGCCCAGTCCTCATCCAGCAGTGGCTCCAATTCACATGCTTCCCGAGCCCGCAAGAGTCGGTGTGAAACATCCACTACTATGGCTCTATATAGCAGTGACACCAAGTGCCTCCCTGTCCCACTGGACAACATGACCCCCAGGGTGCAGGGAACAGGAGGTGCCGATGGATAGGTCCCCCAGGTCTGTCGTGAGAACTCAGCCAGGCCTGCATAATGTAGAAAATGCCCAGGCCCCACCTCAACCTCAAACTGTGCCTCCTCAAAGGAGATGAACCTCTCACTCAGGTATAGGTCGCAGCACAAGGTGCCGCCTCACTCCTGCCACATTTGAAAGGACATATTGGCTTCCATACGCCGGAGTGGAGCAAGGATCCATATTGGCAACTCTCGATGAAATGACGCCCTCCGAAGCACCAACGTTAGATCATGCATAGCTTTAAATGGGATCTGGAAATCTAATGCAGCGGTGATCAAACCCTTGAAGCATAAGCATGTTATATTCAATAGAGTTAAGGAGAACCTGAGCAGAGTTGTCCAAGGATAACTGTATTTGATCTAGTTTGAACCAAGGCGCGTCCAAGAACGTAGCTTAGCGGCCGTCACCTATAGTTTTGGGAGAGTGATAATTGTGGAGAATACAGCCTTGTGGTCAGACTAGCCAATGTCAAGAGTCTTCAGGAAACTACAGCATTCAGAATTAGTCAAAATAAAGCCCAAGGTATGTGAGGCGCCAGCTACATTGGCTGCCCATAAAAAGCAGAACCAAATTTAAAGCGCTATGCATTGCCTACAAAGCAGTTCATGGTATAGGACCTGAATACCTGAAAAAAGCTTTTTGGGCATATGCTCCCAGCAGAGCCCTACGCTCCGCAGATGCCAACCTTCTGATCGTTCCCAGAACAAATAAAGTCAACTGGGGCGACAGAAGATTTGTAGTGGCAACGGCTAAACTTTGGAACCTGCTCCCCCTACAAATTAAGACCAGCCCAACGCTACTATCCTTCAGAAAACAAGTAAAAACCTGGCTATTTGAGCAATAAGGGGCCTTCCCGCTTTCCTCTACAGTCCATAGCGCCGAGACACCCATGGGTATTTGTGCGCTCTAGAAATTGCTAACATAACATAACATTGCCTATGTGTGTTAGACATTAAGCTAATTCCTGGAATCCTAATGTTTTACAAGAATTAAGTTTAGAGCGTCGTTCTCGTAATGTCAATCCACCCATACATTAAAATCTCTAACCGTAAAAACCTGTTTGGGAAGGAGTGAGATCTTGGTTATATTGTCAGTCACATGGTCAATAAAAAGTTCAGTGTTCCAGAGATCTTAAATAAGTATTGACTTAAAACTGAAGAGAGGGTTCAGTGAAATATTGAAATATTTAAAGCAAGTATTTCCGGTGTAGATACTGGTTTGATGACATCTTTACATGTATTATAACAGTCATGATAGTTAAGTGCAACCCCACCTTACAGGCATTGAAAACAGTCCATGTGAATGATTTTTGTGGTCACTAGATGAACCGGCTTCAATATCAGTGCCAGAAAATAGTTTAAGCCAGGTTTCTTCTATGACTAAGCAGTCTAATTTAGCATCAATAAAATAATGTATTTCTGCTGTGTGCCTACATAAGGATTAATTAGCATTAATTAGAGCAGACATAATTGTAAGTGGCTGACTAGCAGGGTGATATGTATTTTAACAAGGCAGGAGCTTAATTACTATTGGAGAAGGACACAAATGCCTCTGACTCACGTTAGTCATTTGGAAGAAAACTGCAATGGGCAGAGTTTCTCGGGGATAAAACAAAGTCCCTTGCCCTGCCAGGTGCTCGGCCGGTGCCCAGAAGGGAGCCGATTGGCTTGTCTTTGGCAGCCACAGTGTGCGCAGAAGGTCACATAATGTAGTGTCCAGTGGGGTCTGCACATGACCTAGCCTGAGAAACTAGAATAACGACCTGTTTGGTGTGCAGTACCTGCAAGATGACTCCCAAATTCTGCAGATTGAGAAGTCGGAAGAGGAAGGGATGCTGGCAGACATCCAGGACCTTCTTTTACATCCGCCGAAGTCTCCGATAGTCGTAAGGTAAAACTGCCCCAAAGTATGCAGCCTGAAGTAGTAACTGGATTGAGACCCTCTATTAATATCTCCAATAGGAAACTAGTGTATAGCTTTAAATGTTTAAGAAGGAAGTCCAGTCCGCCTAAGCCATAAAAATAGTCCTAAAATAGCAAATGATTCCAGTAAATAAAAACATATAAAACTTGTTTAGCCCAACAGTAGTGGTCAATAAAAGTTGATGGCATTTTAAAAGAAAGGCCAAAATAAATAAATGACTACAATATTTTTGGCTTAGTCCCCTCTTTAGTGCCTCATTCAGATGCGCCCACTGGGAACATGCAGCAAGGCAAGGTGGCGTTTGACCCCCCCCCCCGCACACCAAACCCCCTCCAGATCGGTGGTCATGCTGCACTTTTATATCTGTGGCAGCCTCCAACATCCGAACCCCACCCCCACAGCAACAGGCCGGACTCCTCTGTGTAGCAGCAATAAGTGTACACTCTGTAGAAGTCTCATCAGAGCATTGCATAGCCACTTGGTCCACAGAGTGATAGACTCATCTTTCCTTCCACCCTTGGCACGCTGCAGGCCTCAGCATTAGTCTTGTATACATTCCCTATCACACGGCGAGGGATGCTTAATTTAAGCCCTGTTTTCTACATTTGTTTCTGGTGTCACCCCAATTACTAACCAGCTGCCAAGTAGCAGGGGCCGCAAGGCCATGCAGCTGTACCTTTTGTGTAACATTAGGTTCCATTAAAGCAAAATCCATTTAGGTGTTTAATGGGTCAATAAAGGAGCAGAGATGAAGTGTGCTTCTAGTGAATGCCGCTAAGCTACAGGGTCCTCTATGACCCCTCACATGCTCTCTCAAAAGTGGTATTACATTAACCAAAGCCAATCACATTAAAGTTCAGGAGTAGGTGCAAAATTGTTGAGCTAAGACTCAGTATTCATTCTTCAACCCAGTTATGAGACAACTTAAATAACGTACCTGGGATGAACTCAGTGCTGCTTTCTCCTTCCTCACAGCTTTCCGAATCGTGTTTAATGTCCATTTTGAAATCCACTTCAGAACCACAAGATTTAAATCCAGCTAGATCAAGTGAAAACTGTAATATTCAAAACAAATTATCTACCATTAATTTTAAAGCCATGTATTTCTTTCAAAAGATAAAAGTTGTTTTCTCCTTAAATGTAATGACACATCCCCTTGTAGAGCAATCTATTTCTAGAAACAGCCAATCTCCCGCCAAAAAACACAGCTTTCTCTTCCACTGAAATTGGCCAAGACACAGTGCCCTTGCTCTACAACACTCAACAACGTATCACTGGTATCAGCATGTTTTTAAAAAAATTTATTAAAGTTTTATTTAAAATACAAAATAAAACAGAGACATAGCATTCTTGCAGTTTCAGGTATCAATTACAGTTTGCCACAGTGCAAGACAGTTCCAGCAGCCTGTGATGCAGCGTATCCTTTATAATCACTAAACAGAGCACAGCAAAAAGAATTTACATTACATCTCAATGTTGGCCCCCCCTATATCTTCAACTGAATCAGCAGTATCAACAGCAGACCCCAAAGCCAGGCCCCATACATAATCCCACCCGAGCCAGAGTACCTGCATTTCGTACAGACGCGTTATGATTCAGGGGTATTGGCACTATCTGCGTCGTTTGTCTTGGTAAGTAAATAAGTTTGGTAAAGCCCCCAGAAATTTTTCGGTCTATTACGGGGAGGTAATAACTCGCTATAGTGTTCAGTTTGTGTGCTACCATATGTCATATCGTGCGTCCATCCCTTCAGGGTGGGGGGGTCGGGCCTCGGGACCAGCAAATCGCCACCCTTCGTCGTGCCATAAGAAGCCCCATGTCTACTAGACGGCGTATCCCCTTAGGTAAATGCTTGGAGTACCCCAATAGGGCGAGCATAGGGTCTGGATCAAGTGGAGAATCAATGACTTCGCCAAGTGTTTTAAAAATCAATTCCCAGAAGGCCGCTATTCTAGGACATAGCCAGGCTAGGTGATAAAAATCTGCGGGGTCCAATCCACAGCGTTCACATTCCGCCGAGTCACGTAACCCATATCTGAAGAGTCTCTCTGGAGTGTAATATACTCGATTTAAAAATTTGAAGTGTATTAACCTGTGACGCCCGTTTAACGAGATACGTTTCGTATTCTCGCAGCAATACTTCCAAGTTTTGTCATCAATTGCTCGATTCAGATCAGTCTGCCAAGCTAGCCGGGCCTTGGTATAGTGATTGGCTCTATAGCCCTGCGCTATTGTATATATTCTTGAGACAATACGCACCGACGAGATAGCTTTAATCACATATGTAAGTGGAACAACCTCAGGTGGTTCTTCTAAATCGGGACCCAGTAAGTCTCTCAGTGAGTGTCTCACCCTGTGAAATTGAAACTGCGTCAGTGTAGTTGTCATTTGTCCCTCTAGGCTAACGTCCTGCCATGAAATCGCTTTACCTTTGTCAAACAACTCCCCTATCGTATGTATGTTGATAGCAGTCAGAGCCCTAACTACTCCTTAATCCCTGCACGGGGGCAACCAGTCACACCAGGCAAGCGGTGTTGCGGGGGAATACAATATTGCACCAGCTTGTAGTTTCAAAAGGTGATGCCAGGCGTGTGTCGTCGCATTAACGGTGTCAAGTATCCCCGTTCTACGATCATGAGGCCTAAACAGAAGCTCCAGGAGTTCATTCGGGGCAGCCACCACCTTCTCTATCCTGTAATGTGGAGCTTCTGCAGGGCCATGTATCCAGTAATGGGCATGAGCACTCTGCGCCGCTGTATAATAAAGGTCTAGATCCGGCGCACCCAGTCCCCCCAGGCTATATGGGAGTGTAGTATCTCCCACTTGACTCTAGCGTGTTTCCCAGCCCAGGCTAACCGCACCATCAGAGATGTTAGCATCCGAAAGAAAGAACTCGGGAGGACGATAGGGATGTTATTGAATAAGAATAGAAACCGGGGTAATACCACCATTTTCATAATAGAAATTCTACCCACGAGGGATAGTGGTAACTGTATCCACATCATCTTCAAGTTTGGATATTGCTGTCCCGTAGTTTTCTTTAAAGACCACCTCCAAGTCAGTATGTATTTTTATACACAAATACCTAACTGGGTCTGTTGTCCAAATCAGGGGGTAGTCAGGAGTGAATCGGACTGTCTCTGCCGTAAGCGAAAAAATGAGCGATTTATTCCAATTCACCTTGAGGCCTGACCGAGTCCCAAACAGGATAACTTCGCGCAGCACCGTCGACAGATTCTGCTCAGGGTTTCTGACATATAGTGAGGTATCATCCGCAAACGTGGATATGATCAAATTGTATGTCGGAAATCGTATGCCCCTGTGACTCTGATATTCCCGCATCGCACATGCAAGGGGCTCGGCGATCAAGGCATATAACAGTGGGGAGAGTGGGCACCCCTGTCTCGTGCCTCTGGTGATAGAAATCGGGTCAGTGACCAAGTCACCAATTTTTATTCTGGCGGTAGGGGAGTTGTAAAGTACACCCATCATTTGCAAAAAGACACTCCCTAGCCCCATTCTTGTCAACACATGCTTCATGAATTTCCACTCCACAGAGTCAAACGCCTTCTCCATATCAAGGAAGACCGCCACAGCTTGAGTATCCCGTTGAGTATGCTGTATGGCCCCGAATACGGTTCTAAGGTTATAAGTGAGGTTTCTCCCTGGAACAAAGCCAGCTTGTTCCGGTGATATCAGCAGTGGCACCAGGGGGGACAACCGGGACGCTAAAACCTTAGCGTAAATTTTAGTGTCTACATTAAGGAGCGACAGCGGACGGTAGGAGCTGCAGGCGGTCAGAAGTTTCTCGGGCTTTAAAATAGCCACGATTAGTGCTTCCCGCATACTAGGAGGCAGTACGCCTGTTTCGATCATTTCCTCAAATAGAGATTGTAGGTGCGGGACCAGTAGGTCTTTGAATTCTTTATAAAATGAGACAGTAAGGCCATCTATCCCGGGAGCGCTATTAGATTTCATTCCAGCCAGGGCAGCAGTTATTTCTTATGCTTCTAGTGTGCGCATGAGATATTCCCTGTGCCCGTTTAACAGCCAGGGCAATTTAATATGAGTGAGGTAATCCAATATCGCTTTGTCGTCACACCCGTCCTCCGAGCTATAGAGGGATGCATAGTATTGCTTGAATCTATTGGCTATGTCAAGAGGATCCGTTAGGGGTTCACCCTCAGCACTAAGTAACGTGGCCACGTTGGATTTTTCCCGTCTGGTTTTGAGCAGGGAAGCAAGTACCGACCCCGGGCGATCCCCCTCACCATATATGCGAGCCGTCGCGTATTTGCCCAGGTGTCGCAGTTCAGTGTCTGCCGTTAAGTTATACTCTTCCAGAGTGCGGTGTAATTCTTGAGTGGCACCGTCGCCTGCCCCCGTTAATAATTGATGCTCTAGGTTGGCTAGGTCAGATTCGAGGTCCGATAGGCGCTGTCGGATAGTGCGGAGAACACCAGAGTGTTTGGCCATGGCAATGCCACGAATGTACACCTTGAAGGTTTCCCACACCGTGGCGAAAGAGTCTACTGATCCAACATTGGTATCAAAGAATGTCTCAATATTTTCGGCCAATTCCGCCTTAAATACGGGGTCTAATAAGGAATACGGGGGAAATCTTCAAGTGAAGGGCAGTATGACTGTCTGTGGGGTGTCCAAGTCAATTTGTATTGGAGCGTGGTCCGAGAGTGTGCGGGGAAGGACGGCACAATCACGGATCTGTGTAAACCAATCCCTCGAAATACATAAGTAGTCAATCCTAGTGTGAAGATTATGATAAGCTGAATAGTGGGTGTAACCTCCCGGGCCCTGTGAGCGTCACACATCGCACAGATCCAATTGGGCAATGATTGACTGTATGGACCGGGCAGCGGCTGTAGGGCGTCTGGGCGGGCCACCTGATCTGTCTACAGTGGGGTCCAAAACACAATTAAAATCCCCTCCCCAGAGAAAAGGACCTGCGCCATGCCGGCGTATGCTCTCCAGTAATTTTGTGAAAAAAGCAGGGTTATCAAAATTAGGGCCATAAGTGTTAATAATAGTCAACCCAAACCCCTTCCCGCTGCAACGCAAGATAGCAAAACGCCCCTCGGGTCTGTCTCTAGTGCTTCCAGTCGAAGATCGGATCTAGGATTCACCCATGTCAGTACTCCTCGTGCATGCAAAGTGAACCCTGCCGCATGTGTGTTACTCCGCAACCCCCCACATTGTAAGAGGACATTGTGCGGGGGCAAGTGAGATTCCTGAAGGAGAGCCAGATCTATACCACGTCTAGTGAGGAAGGCTATAACTTTCCGCAGTTTCCTATGGTCATTAAGACCCCTGACATTCCAGGTTAGGATTTTTAACTTACGCGATTGTACAGGCATCTAGGTAATGAACGGAACTCGGGGAGTAATGCATAATGTCGCCTCCATTGTGGACTTGTGTGACTGTGTGTTGTGCCCTGCTGCCACTGCGTGTGAGAGCAATCCTAACAATACATTGAAAATCAGTCTGCTTTGGTCTCTGTAACATCTCCCCCCCTCACCCACGGCATGCATCCCCCAACAGTGCACACACGGACGATCCTCCCCCTCCCACCTAACATAGAATCAAAAAACAATCAGAACAAATCCCCAATCGTGTGCTACACACGTAGGCCGAGGTTGCCAGACCGGTAGTTTGTAAGAATCTGGCTAGATTAGGCAATGAGCTCCCACAGCCATCTGTTCACGCATATTTGCGGTGCATTGTACAACGATAACACTGCATCAGCCCCGTCCCTTACAGAACACATCCCGGGTAGCTAAGGCCCATGTGCTGCGTGTTGGTACATTCTGCATGTAATACCTGGGACTAGCCCCCAAAAATACACCATAACCCACCCCACCACTACAAATCGAGCCAACCACCAGTATCATATTCCCAGTCAATATTATTGGACTCTATCGATCATTCTCACCAACCACCATCTTAGCTGCATCGTTCGCGGCTCAGTTCTTAGTCCTGTTCATCAAGACAGCCTCCAGTCGCTCCTTCCGAGATGCTCTGTCCCGATTCCGGTCGCTTGTCCCTGGACCATTCCTTCAGGGCTTTTTGCAGCGTCTTGGGGTTCGTGAAAATCTGCGATTTACCCTGACGGTTAACACGGAGTCTTGCTGGGTATAACATGGCATAGTCCAAGTTCTGGTCCCGTAGTTGTTTTTTCAGTGGTGCGAATTGTCGGCGCGCCTCCTGCACACGTGTTGTGAAGTCAGGAAACAATGAAATCGTTGGCCCCTCATACTGCAGATTTTGTTTCTCTCTAGCAACTTTTAACGCTGTGTCTCTATCTCTGTAGTTCAACAATTTGGCGATGATGGGCCGCGGGGGCGCACCAGGGACTGGGCGCGGCCCCAGCGAGCGGTGTGCACGTTCCACCACAAACATGGGGGAGAAAGTCTCGCTTCCCAGCAATGTTACCAGGAGTTTTTCAACGACGAGTTCCATGTTTCCGACCTGCGTCGTCTCCGGCAGGCCCACGATGCGGAGATTGCTGCGTCGGGACCGCGCTTCCAGGTCTTCTGCCTTGTCTGCAGGGCCTGCAACGCCTTCCCCATTTGCTTCTGTTCCGAGTCTAGGTCCGCCTGCGCTTCCTCGACCTCCGTGATCCTATGTTCGGCCATATCAAGTCTCTCCACCTGCTTATCCATCCGTTCCGTCATTCTATCCATGCGGTAGGACAGGGAGTCCAGTTTGTTTCCCAGGACCGAGAGGCTGCTCTGCAAGTTCTTTTCCATAGCTCTAGTAGGCCGCGGATACCTGCATCTGGCGTTGTTTGCGGCGTGTCGTGCGCATTTTCACCTTCGTCGAGGACGTCTTCCCTCCCTCTTGACTTTCGTTGGTCAAAGGTAAGCTTAGGTTGCGATTTGTCCACTCTACCCATGATGGCCGGGATACCAGTAACCGCAGTAACTTCGCTTACTCGTGCAGGTTAGGTAAGCTTTTCCTCGCAATGGGATGGCGATGTAGTCGCAGCTATACGTTATGGAGCACCAGCCACGAGGTTTTCAGCCTTGATTTACAGAGAGAAGTTCCAGCAGCACTCCCGTCGTCCCACGAAGGACTCGCACCCAGAGAGTTCCACAGAATACCCAGTGACTCAATGGAGCGTACTCAGTGGTGCACAAATCAGAGGTTAGTAGGCGAATTGATGAAGCTGGTGTCACTTAATCTGCACCCAGGACCTGCCTGGCACCGAGGGCAGGAACAGGAGTCAGGAGGGAGGCCACACTGCTTGGGGGGCACAGGAGTTGCAGGACTCCGCATGGGTCAGGAAATCAGCCCAGGTTCCTACCCAGCATCGGATTGGCTTCACAAGTCGTGCGCCAGAGTCCCCGGCGTGTCCAACTAACCGAGCTGACTGCGTTACTCTTAGGCACCAATTATCTGTTGGTCCGAAGCAGAGGACACCACCTCTTCCTTCCGTCAAGTGTGGGCCGTGAAGACGGGGCACTCTGCTCGGATCACGCCGCAACGCTGGCGGTGTTCGCAAAATGGCGGCGTCCAGGGGCCCAGGACTGTCTCCTTCACTCCCTCCTCCGTCCTGGGAGCACAGTTAGGGGCCAGATCGTCGAGCCCACATAGGTGCGGTTAGCGACCCCAAGCACCGACAGGCTCACCTCCGTGCCAGTCCTCCGTAAGCGGTAGCAACGGGCCCCGCGTGTAGGGCCGCTCTGTCCCGATAACAGTCGGGGCGGGCTGCGCCACCCAGAAGCGCATCCCTCAATGCCGCTCCTCACCGCGGTACGGTCCGTCGCAGGGCAGCAAGGGGATGCCATGAGTCCGCATCAATCCGCCGTGGGTGTGGAGGGAGGTCGGGTCGGCCGGCCGGCCAGCAGCGCCTTCATACGCGCGCCTCGGAGTCTCCACCTCCTCCGCACTCCAGACCGGGGACTGCGGCCTGGGACAGGAGCGCAGTCGCCGACCCGCGTTGCACAGCTCAGTAGCGGGCGTAGAGCACCCCAGACAGCGCAGCAGGTTCACGATATCTTCCGGGGCTGACGAGCAGGGAAAGCAGGTCAAGAATATCAGCACCAATGCCGGATTATGAGAGGATATTGCGACGGCTCCACGGAGCTATCGGGCTACACAGTCATCTTGGGTCCAGGCAAGCTCCGCCCCCCCCTGGTATCAGCATGTTAGTAGCTGAGTGCATAAAGTCAAGCAGTGCTTGAAACAAATTACTGCTACAGTACAACAAGACTGTTTAGAAGTTTAGAAAGTCGGATGTTCCTTCGCTAAAACATAATTTAACATGATACACAGGCTAGATGTTGCTGTCCACCTATTTTTAGACTGTCTTTGACTCGGCAACGGATTACTCCTATGTGTTCTTTTTTTTATTTTCTCACACAATTATGCTGAGTTTCTTTGTTGCTTTTCATCAGCGTTGCTAAAGGGTCTCATTCTTACTGAGATGCTGGCTTGCTAGTGATATTTGCAAATGTACATTTTGTGCAGGCTGGGGGTTTGGAAACAATGAGGCTAGAAACAAAGGGTCCTGTAACCAGACTACACATCAATCCCTGATCCAATGAACCCAAACTCCAATCTACTGGCTCATCAGGAATGGAAGTACCTGAGGGACCCAGTGAGGGAAGGAAGGTGTCAAGCTGCTCAAAGGCAGAATAAAAAGAAACAAAAGGAAACTCACACACCAACTTCTCAAAGGGTGCTAGATTATTTGTACAGGGTTGTGTTCCTGCCCATGGACATTAATTGTATTGGAGCGTCTCATATAGCACAGACTTTGCATGAAGATGCTGCAATGAGCTTTACAGAGTAACATACAAACTAGGAGTGCATGGTTACCGGCAGTGTACAAAGCTATTTACACGGAAACTACATGAATACAATACATTTAGGCATCGAGTTAATGGTCTGGGTGTAAAGGGAAGGGAAAATCAAGAAAAACACCTGAAAGTCATCATATGACCTGAATTTTACAATTGTTTTTTTATAGTCTCATTATTGCCCTTTATCCGGCATCCAGCTCTCTCTCTCTCAAAGCAGCAAAAGAGGGAACGTTTTCTAATGCTTTTGGGTCTGGCCTAGAGACAGTTAAAACTGCTCACCAAATAAAACGATCATAAATAAAAATACATACATCTACATTGAGGTTTCTGGTAAGCCTTCTTTATCCATTGGTCTATTAATTCTATCATTAACATTTTGATTTCGACAACCACAGTATGCAGTATGGGTCAATGGTTCCACCCACTTCAGCCAGTGGCTCCTCTCGCTCAGTGACTGCATTTTGCATGTGCACATCTGTCACATAAGCCTTCCCGTTCACTGCAGGGGACTAATGGGCCAATGTGTTCTTTATAACAGAAAATTAAAAAAACGAAACAAAAAGAAACATTACTTAGTCTTAATTATAAACTTTCATATACCCTTTTTTACATCTGTTTGGACAGTACAGCTGTCTGCAAGACCTATTGTTAACAATTATTTAAAAAATACATAGAGTGGGTTTTGGCTCCACACAGAGAATTATTTCTCTCTCAACCAATGATTTTGGCTATTTTGTGTATCAGTAAGCCTCCTACTGAGTGCTTGCATCGTACCAGGGGCAATTTTACATTGCCACTATTTACTGCTCGTAGCGTCACAAATGACATCTTCCATGATGTCACTGATAGCTCAATACATTTTAAATTACAAGAGCACAGCAGGCTGCTGCAGTGTCAGTTACAAGTAATGCATACGTTGATCACTGTGAACATCTGTTTGTCCTTGCCAATAATATGAATTGAGGAGAAGGGCTACTGCTGCAATCTGTTATGGTTATATGTTAGGTCGTAAAAAGGTTCTGGAACATATTGATATATTCAGAAATGTAAGACATGTAAGTTAAATTGTAGGCTGGTCAGTTGGAGGAGTCTGTCCTGCTGCCTGCTCCAAAGTGATTTATCTGTACATCCAACAAAACTCATTGGAAACTCAATGACATGCATAATGTTATTGGAGCTGTGCTTGAGGACACAACACTTCTGGCAACGACTTAAGCCTGTGCGGGGGAAAGGCTGCACTGAATCGCCGCTCCTGGACATTTTTGGATGAGGTAAAAAGTAGTGTTTCTTCAACTGTGCAGAACAGCATCTTGTGGGCAGAGGTCAGGTTTTCCTTATGACTAGGAAGGTGGCAGGAGGCGGTACAAGCCTCATGATTCCCACTATGGACTACCGGTTCCTGGCAGCTGAGAAGCAAATATGCGACTTGCGGCACTCTATTATCTAAAAGGCTCTGATATTGGAGCAGTTTGTATGCACAGGAACATGGCTGACCGCTTGACAAGATGGTCGCCTATGCCTTCAGATCTTGTTTGGTGCCACAAAATTCAGCAGATATCGGCAATATGAGGAGATATCGACCCATAAAAACCCATACATGCACTCTCTGATCCTATGTTAAGTGCCATGTGCCTGAAGATCCCACAGCACATTGGCTGTGAGGCTGGCTTATCAAGATGGGCTGAAGCAGCGAGTCGCACTGAGGATGTGTGTTGGTCGGAGTAGTGACCTCCCCCTGGAGCAGTGCCTGCTTCTTTGCAGCAGGCTTTGGCTGTGGGCTTTGGGTGCTGGGTATGGGCGCGTGGGTTGCGGGCAGACCTTTCAAGGCAGGAAATCCTCCGGGGGTCGTGGAAAGTCATGGGCTCAGCCAGTGGAGAAAAACTGCAATCGGATCCATGTACGTCCATGAATGACATGAAAAATACCGATAGACATGAAAAAGAACCCCAAAATCAATAGTTAAAAAAAAAATGACACAATGACGTTAGAGATTGACCAGATGAAGGAGCACATCAACAGACAGGCCAAAATTCTAGACGGGGCTGACAGCATACATCGGATCCTGAAGATGGAGTGAAGTCTTCTAATGACCTACTCACTCGACTGACAAGATCAGTGGAAACTTCCAAGGCCAAAAGTGAGGATTGGAAGGTGCGATCAAGGTGCAATAATATTCGCATTTTGGAGATTGCTGAGAATACCTAAAGTTTTTGTGGAATCCTTGCTAGTGGAAATTTTTAGCAGACTGCAGTGTTTGCTTGCTAAAAGAGAGCATAGATCCCTAGCCCTGAGACCACTGTCAGCTGCCCCAGTGTGCCCGACTATTACTACATTCTTGAAATTTAGAGACAGAGATGTTGTCCTACAACTAGGCAGAGAGTGTGGCACTATTACTTATCAGGATCAGCTTTCTTTCCAGATTTTACAGCAGCGATCCGGGAGGCCAAGTGCTTATTTTCCAAAGCTAGACGAGCCCTACGTGGTGTGGGCCTGTCCTACTTCATACTATATCCCGGCAAACTCTGTGTAGTTTTGGAAGGACGAAAAGTCTTCTTCACAAAACCAGCCAACCGCCTTCAAGTTTTACAAGGAACTCGTCAGACAGTAAAAAACCCTGCAAAATTCCCTTGAGTTAATGCCTGGTTCTCAAGTGCACCTAAATGATGTAGAATGATTTAGCCGCTTTCAAACCCTCAGGTTTCTACGAACAACATGTGTTTTTGCTTCTATAATGTAAAATGATTGTATTTATGCCCACGGATTGAGGTGCTGTAGACTGGTAAGAAAGCTACATACCTGATACATCAGATGAGGCGGGCTTTAAGCACCTTGTCTAGAGTGCCCTGCCATAGCTGCCTTTTGACGCAGGGTTAAAACGATGCTGGAGGATATCATAGGCTCCCCATGGGAGTTCGCTTCATTGACTGTACTTTTGGGGTATGTATCAGACATTTCGCTCTCAGTCAGGAGGCTCACTGCTATATTATTGTTGTTGGCAAAGTGGAGCGTGGCAATTGCATGGTTGGTCCTCACCAAAATTCACGAGTTGATAAAAGATGCAGCATACTGCAAAGATGCAGCTGATTGCTTTGTTATACGCAAGCTATACGGAACAAACCTACAAATATATGGGGCCCTTTGCAGAGTATCTGGATCGACAAACACAGGCTGATACATGACAGCTTGATTGTGGTCTAACGCTATGCTATAGGCTCATTTTGACACTACTGATTAATGATTTGCTGGTTATATGCAGGTTAATAACATTCAAAATTGGCTATTAAATGGGCTTGAGTGCCTCGCTATGGGGCTTATTAACTTTCAAACTATTTTCGTACTGTAACTATTCAACCTGCTAATATCTTAGCTTTGTTTGGGTTATCTAGCCCCAGCACTATGCTCATGTTTTCTGATGTTAACTCTGTAATGAAATGCTAAGAAAGGTCCAATATACTATGAATTGGATGATGCATGTGTTTGTATGAACTGCATGGTTTTAAATTTAAAATAGAAGTTTATAAAATTATCTGTAGGCACAGGGTCAGCGGATCCTTCTATTTCTGGATTTATGTGCTGGTATATATGCATAGAGGTTCCCGCTCCAGGACATCAGAAAAGAACTGTGTAATGTGAAAGCACAATCCTCCAAACAGTGTCCTGTCTGTCAATGATTGGTGAGAGACGGTAAAACATATTTATTTATTGTGGTGGAAGCTGCATGGTTGTTTATGGAAACCATCAAGGCTAGTAACTAGAACACAATCCTGGGGTGTGACTGTAAGAACAAATTAAATTTTGTTTCTTGATTTTACACTTGTTCCTCCTGGACTGCACAGGTGGGCTAGGAGGCATTGGGACTCATTAGGTGTTCTCGCTGATAAAGATAATACGTTTCTCCCCATAAGTCTCCGGTGTTTCTTTCTTACCTTTACCTATCCCTTTTAAATTATTTTATATGCCCATCTTGCTCTTTCTTCCTTCTCTTGTTTGCTTTTAACTTTCTATTTGTTTTCCTAAAAAGTACTATGTTATGACATTAAAACTCACCAAGGAATTACATAGTTAATGAAAAACAGTTTAAGGATAAGACGGAGGGTTACTTAATTTTGTATTTGGTTTAGTGGGAGTTATATTTATCGATCTGTTTTGTAGTATTAATTTAATAGGAATGATTTAACCATAAACCATATCAAATTCTGGCTCAATGTTACTAGCCTTTGTTTTGTTATGAAAGTGAAAAACAAGAAAAACTTACTACATAATAAGTAACATTTACACTGACACATCACATTCATATGGAAAAACAGTCACGCCCCCCCCCAAACTTGAACAATAAGCATAAATAGTTCAAAAGAATGGCAGATAAAGACCAGATTAATCTTATATTTCTAATAATAAAAGTTGATCCAGTCCTCCAAATGCTTTGACATTTCTTCTCCTTTAGTCTACCTTTAACCCTGCATAATAAAGTATCAAGTAATAACAAACTTTGTACCTTGACAACCACTGCCTTGCTGAGAGGAGGTTTGGATTAAGCCAATTCGCAGATAACAAAGCCTCTCAAGTAGGATAGCAACAAATATTGCATCTGAGCAATCGCTAGGGGCAACATGATCAACATGCAACATGATTAGAGGGTTTGAGATGAGAACTTGTCAAGAGTAAATTTCCAATTTTTTCTAATGTGAGAAGTGATTGGTGAATACCCATGAACATGTATGTTTCTTGGCATGCACTGACTCACAGTGCATTCCTACACTGGAGCTACTGCTTTCCGCCTACTTCAAGCCCCTGTCCGTAAGACCTGCAGAAAGGCTGCAAAATCACAGCCTTGCTAGAATTCAATTCTTATGTGCTACAGTGGTTCTCACAGGCAACAATTCAAGAAAAGATATTGTACTCTTCACTTCACTTCACTTTTTCACTTTATTCGATTAATTAAAATCAAAAAGTACAAAACACCAAGTGCATAAGCAGACACATTCCCATACATTTAGATAAAAATATTAAACACAGCCACATTTGTGTGTTTCAGCAGCAACTAATAACACAAGGGTAATAAGAAATTTCATTAAAATATAAAATGTACATTATTTAACATAAAATAACTATTTTCCTGATCCATACAGTAGCAGCAAGAGAACAAGCAGTATTAAAATATTCCTCAGATTACTCAACTTTGCAAATGAAGTAGTTAAGTTCATAAAAGTACATTACGCTATACTATTTTTTTATTTTTTCCTGATCCGAACAGCAGCAACTAAAAAACAAGCAATATTAAAAATATCCCACGAGTTACTTAACATTTGCAAATAAAGCAATGCAGGTCTGACCTGTAAGAAACCCTTTCTATTTAATAAGGGGACCAAAAACTTCCTACGTATATCTGTGTAGAAGTCACAGAACATCATAAAATGTAGAGTGTCTTGTGTAGAATAATTGTCAGATAGACACGGTCCTGCATCCTCTGGTTTGCACCACCCCACATAGTCACCCAGCGAGAAATGAATCAAGTTAAAACGAAACCTAGTAAGGAGCTAGCGGTGGAACGGCTTAGTAACAGTTTTCAGATACGGCTCAATTAAAATCGTCGTTTTTGTCAAAAAGTGAGCCCTAACTAAGGGTTTCTGTAACTCATGTTCTTCCCGTTCCATCATCATCATATTAATAAAATTCATTTTAACCCATTTCAGATCTTCCTTCCTGATCCTCTCTGGGGTTTCAAATAATTCGGGCCACCCTATTTTGGATAACATAGATTTGACATATACCAACCATTTAATATTACTGACTTTAACCAATTTAACACAATCCCGCAATATCTGATGATTCAAGGTTAGTTCTGGATTAAGCCATACTTTAAGCCAGCAAAGTAACGGAGCTGCACTCAAAGTGTCAGAGACATAACCCAACCCCAACTCCAGATGTATAGCAAAGGTTGGGGTAGATTGAGGTACAGACAGGAGACTGCGTAAAAATCTATTTTCAACTATCTGTAGCCCTACCTGCTGTTGAAATCCCCATATAGATGAGCCATAGGCCGCAATAGCCAAACACTTAGATCTGTATATCTTAATAATGGCCTCCACGGGTCTTGCCCCCAAGCGCTGAGCAAACCCTAATATAGCAGAAGTAGATCTGATAACTGCATTTTTAAAAAAAAATTGTTGGGGTACCCAAGAACTTCTTTCATCGAATACTACCCCTAAATATGTAAAAGAGGATACAGTAGACACTTCCCCCATTACAGTAAAAAGTTTTAGCTTTACTGACTCTATGACCCGTTGTCATGATATGTGATTTCCCGATGTTCACTACCAGGTCCAAAGACTGCATGTAGGCTCCAAACGCATCCAAAAGCCGCTGGAGACCTACCGCAGTACGTGCCAAGAGGACAGCGTCATCCGCGTATAGGAGAACCGGAATTGGACAGTCTCCTACACGCGGAATATCCAGGCTCGCCTCCGATAAAGTTCTATCCAAGGCGTTAATATATAATGTAAAAAGCAGGGGCGCCAATATGCACCCCTGACGAACGCCTCTTCTTGATTTAAAAGACTTTGAACACTTGCCATCCTGTGAGAGCCTAATTGATGCAGAAAGATCGCGATGAAGATCAGCCAGAAAATAAACTAAACCTGGGTCCATGCCCATTTCCAACAGAATACTCCACAGCTTCGACCTGTTAACCAGGTCGAAAGCGGAGGATAAGTCCATGAATGCCATCTTCAACGAGCCCTCTTTTGCCATAGTATATTTACTAATTAATAAATATAGGTTAAGACACTGTTCCATAGTACTTCGTCCTTGTCTAAAACCGTACTGTGAATTGGATAAAATCTTATTGTCATTGGCCCAATCTGTAATCTTTTCTAAAATCACTTTACCTAATAATTTAACCACCGAGCCAATCAAAGATATCGGTCTGTAACACCTCGGGTCCCCTCTTTGGCCCTTTTTAAAAACTGGAATGATGATCGACTGAGACCAGGATACGGGAAACCCAATCGTTCCCACAGCATTAAAAACATTAGCTAGTATCTTCGCCCAAAATTTGGGATCAGACTTATAAATGTCTGCTGGAACCCAGTCTGGACCAGGTGCTTTATTACTGGAGGTGTCTTTTATTTCTCTCTCAATATCCTCCTCATTAAAAATAAGAGATACTGTGTCCTGCTGGGATGATAACCTAGTAGAGGTATCCAATAACTCATCGAAACCATAGATTGCCTCAAAATGGGACAACCACTGTGCTTCTGTAATGTTACTTTCCTGAATGTCATTTTCCAGACCCAAGAAAAGCGGAGTATTGACAATAGACCAAAATCTAGAGCTGTCCTTTAAAACATCAACAGATAGGAGAGCGTTCCAGGCCTCTGCCTTAATCTCTGATTTCCGCCTATGAACTGCTGTCTTATATTGTACTCTTTTTAAAAATGATGGTCAAATGTGGCACAAAATTATCAAACAACACTCAGCAGACTTAATTAGGTACTGGCACAGACATATTCACGTAGACATAACAACGAAGAATGATCACAATGGACAGAGTTGGCAAGCAAAAAGAGGATTTTTTAGTTATTTTTCTGTTATTTTTCAAACGTGCAATTCATAGTTGCCCTAGAGGTCCAATTAACATCATTGGTAGATCTAGTGTGCATACATATAAATTCAATATGTTCCTGTAACAAAAGAACACAGCACAAATAACCAACACAAAAATGTACAGAAAGAAAGATGTTGAGCAACACACAACTCTTCAAATTAATTGATAGTGCCATTAGTTGCAAGAAATCAAGCGTCTGCTGTTCTTATACTGTTCAAGTGGTTTCGACCGACAACTGGATGTAGGGGTCTCATCAGGTCTGACAATAATGGGACATCCTGCATGAAACAAGGAAAAAACAATGAGGGGGAGCAGGGGTGAGCCAGTGTGAATTACTGAGGGAGTGAGCGAGAGTACCTTTCATTAGATTAGGCATAGCATGCAAGGTGCACATGCCACACAAGGAGGAAACAATTACCTAACTTGTTTGTTCAGGCGAACTGAAACCAAAAAACTCCCTTACGGGCGGGTCTGCATCCATCCTGGTTGCTGGGTGGGATAATCCTCGCCTCCGTGTCTTTAATAGAATTGAAACTTACCTTCACTAGAGCTAGGGAAATTTTCATTCTATGTCAGGACCGGAGGCGAGGATTATGCTCCTTCAAAGCTTATTCACCACCACTTGGGCCACATTCAACACAGGTTTAAAATAAAACCTCTTAAAAGTGGAGTCCCAAGACCAGTCTGCTGCTCTCATGAGGTCTTCTAAACGCGCACCCAAAATGAATGCTTTTGAAGCCATAGCTCCACGCGCTGAATGTGCCCCGAATGCCTTTGTATCGATGCCCGCCTACTGCATTACCCACCTGACCCAGCGGGCTATCGTGGGCACTTTGAACGGTTTTCTGAGTGTGATCAGGAGTTGTTGTTAGCCTGGCGGGCGGACTTCCTCCGTTGCCTCCCCATAGGCCTTAAGGCATCTCACCACACAGAGTTTGGGGGAAATCAGTAAAAGCTGGATAGGAGATTGTGCGGGTATTTGACTTGGTACGTCTACTTACTGTGAATGTCACCCCGTCAGGGGAAAAAACTCTTGCCGTGAGATCTAAGGCATGTACATCAGAGACCCTCCTGCAAGAGATGAGGCACAACATCGCCAGCTTTGCAGAAATCTCTTTCCGAGATACGAACCGATTCGGATGCCACGATAAGAAAAGGATCAATACCAAATTGACATCCCAAAGAGTAGAATACTGTGGTTCCGGAGGGAGAGACAAACGGATCCCTCTCAGTAACTTGCAGACAAAAGAATGTTCGCCCACCGGTGCCCCTTCCACCGGGGAATGCCCCGCCGAGATGGCGGACCGGACGGCATTTATTGACCGATACGCCAATCCCTCTTCCGCCAAACTTGCCAGGAAATTGAGGACGTGAATTATATCTGATCCCACGGGATCCACTTCCCTTCGCAAACGCCAACATACCCATCTCGTCCATGAGGACCAGTAACGCTTGGTCGTGCTGTCGGCCCAGGCCCTGGACAACAGGAACTCAGAGTAGAAAGGCCTGGGAGTCTCCACCGCTGCCTGTAATCCGCCACGCCATGAGGTGTAATGAGCCCTCCTCCACCAAGTGGTGGGCCTCGTCGTCCGGATTCTTTAGAATGCGAGGAAAGTGGGGGAGTCGGGTTGGAGAAGACCAAGAAAGTTCAAGAAGAACCGGAAACCACACTTGCGACCTCCAGAGCAATGTTATCAGCACCACCTTCGCCCTGTGGACCAAAGCTGCAGTCCGCGTGATCATCGAGAACGGGGGAAAGGCTTAACCGTTCTCTTGACTCCAGTCCTACAGAAATGCGTCCGTCGCCTCCGCCAGCGGGTCTGGCCTCCAACTGAAGAACCGCGGCAGCTGGTGGTCAAGGCGACATGCAAACAGGTCGATGGAGAAAGGGCCCCACCTGTCGGCCAGCAGGCGAAAGACTAGCAGGTCCAGCTTCCAGACGCTGGCGTCCCGTAGGTGACGAGAATGCCAATCTGCCACCTGATTGTCCCGGCCGGGGAGGTATTCTGCTGTCACCAACACCTGGTTGTCCAGGCAGAAATTCCAGAATTCCTTGGCCATGTTTGCCAGGGCCCAGGATGTGGTACCCCCCAGGTGATTGATATATCTCACCGCCGAGACATTGTCCATCTTTAACAGCACAGAGGACTTGATCCGGTCCTTGGTCCAGCATCGGACTGCGAACGACCCTGCCAAGAGCTCCAGGCAATTTATGTGCAGGTGCTGCTCTTGAGGAGACCAATTTCTGCTGGTGGAGAAATCCCCACACCGAACGCCCCAGCCTGACCTGCTGGCGTACGACTCATCACCAAGTCGGGGACGGAACCGAAGATGGCCCTTCCATTCCAGGCCTCCATGTGAACCAGCCACCACTCCAGCTCTTTCTTCACCTCGTCCGTCAAAGGAACCACCAGCGAGTACGCGAGGCCTCTCCTCAAATGTTACGCTTTCAGGCGCTGCAGGGCCCGATAATGCAACGGGCCGGGAAAGATCGCTTGAATCAAGGTAGAGAGCAGACCCTCAAGACGTGTGATCTGTCTCAGCGCGGTACGCTGTCTGGCCAGAGTCTGGCGAATCTCGTGACGTATCTTTGCGATCTTCCGAGAGAGAAGGCTCAAGGAGGAAGAGGTGGAGTCTATGACGAAACCCAGAAAGACCGCTTTCTGCGTCGGGATGAGGAGAGACTTTTGTTCGTTAATCACGAAACCTAAGCCCTGCAAAAGGTCTATTGCCGTTTGAAGGTGCGCCCTCAGCCTCGAGGGGCACTGCGCCAGGATGAGCATGTCGTCCAGATAGATGATAAGCCGGATCCCTTGGGCGCGCAAAAACTCCACTGCAGGTTTGAGGACCTTGGTGAAGCACCAAGGTGCGGACGAGAGGCCGAAGGGCAGATTTAGAAACTCGTATGCCTGGTTGCACCAGAGAAATTGGAGGAAACGACGATGGGGGGGGAGATCGGAACTGTCAGGTACGCATCCTTCAGATCCAGGCGCACCATCCAATCGGATGGAAGAAGCACGTCCCTGAGAAGATGGATATCCTCCATCTTGAAGTGGCGATACACAAGCCACTCGTTGAAATCCTTGAGGTTGATGAGTGGCCTCCGGCCCCCGGTCAGCCTTGTCGACCAAGAAAAGGTTGCTGAGGAAGCCCCCCGGATGAACCGCCGTACGGCAGATTGCCCCTTTTCGTAGCAAGGCCGAAACCTCTTCGTCTATCATAGCTACATCGGGGGCTGAAAAAGAGATGGGGCGGGACGGGTGAACTGACGGGGGGAGCCATAGAACTTTACTTGGGACCCCTGTACCGTCTGGAGAACCTATGCGTCCCTTGTAATGGCCTCCCAAGCTGGGAAGAACAATGCCAGCCGCCCCCCCTCTCTCAGCTGCGCTAAGGGGAAAACACTCTCCCTTTGAATTACCGTTGTTGCCGCCCTTGTATCCTCCGCGGCCTTTGAATCGTTGCCCTCTTGTCGGGTAGAAGTTGTTGAAGCGCAGGTTAGCCTGATACTGCCCGCGTCCGGAGCCTTGCCCCCTTGCTTGGGGGGGGGGGGTGGGGGGATTGGGAGGAGAACCGGATGGTCGAGCGGCCCCTGCCACGACCAGCCCCTTGGAAAACCAGAGGGTGGAAGACCCTCTTGATATTCGTCTGGGCCTTATCTAGCAACCTAAAAGTCGCCACAAACTTCCCCAACTCTTTGACAAATGGTTCACCAAACAAACCACCCTGCGCCACTGCCCCCGCCTCCGAGGAGTCCAGGTCCCCCAATTTGGGGTCTAGCTTGATCAACAAAAAACAGCGACATTCTGTAGATAGGGCGCAGTTTGCATTCCCCATAAAACAAATGGCGTGCTGCGCCCCAGCAGAAAGGACGTTAGGGGCAATGAGGGAACCGGACACCCAGGCTTCCTCAGGCATGTCCAGGATCTTGGTCATGGGACCAATAGCATCCAAGAGCTTGTCCTGGCAAGCTCGCCAGGACCGGTCATTTCCCTTTTTAGGGTCCTTGATGAACTTCGCCAGGAAGGTGGACATCTTTGCGTCGATATCTGGAGTGAGTGCCACCTTCCCTTCCAAGGTGGGACGCGGGCATTCTGCTCTCAATCTACTGCAGGCTTTGTTCTCTAGTGGCTTCCTAAGACAGGCTGCCACGTATTTGACCACCTTATCAGCTGGCATCCACTCAGCTGACCCCGGATGAACAATGTCATCCGGGTCAAGCATATCCGACATGCCCTCCTTGGGAGGCTCCTGAGGACCTGCCGGCCGCCAAGACCTAGAGGAACCCGCTTCCTCTTCAGACTCTTCCGGGGAATCCTCATCCTGGGGCTGAGGTGAATTGGGTTGGGGGGGAACTGGCTTGTGAGAACTTTTTGCCAGGAAAGCCTGCTTAAGACGTGTGAAGGCGTCTTTATCTACCCCCTCCTCACACTTCCTCTTGGGGGGTGGGGAGCTTTCACTAGTGTCTTGTTGAGGGGCTTTATCCTGGGGAGGGGCAAGTGTTGCGCCGGAACCCCACTGCACCATCTTTGCGCACTCCTGTGCTATCTTATCGGCCAATCTCGGCTCCATGGGGGCCATCAGGTCGTTCACCACCCGATATATAGAGGTATCAATGGCCTCATAAAAATTATCATACCATTGGAGGTAGGCTAAGGAGTCCTCCTCCTCATTATAGTCATGCTCCATAATGAGGGCGTAGGAGGGTCGTTCCTAACTGGGATGAGGGAGGCTGAGGCGTAACTAAGGAGCCACACATGCTAGGTGTGCGAGTATGGGCGGAGGGGTTATCCCAGACAAATGTGGGTGGCCAGATGGCACACAATTAATGAGGCGCGAGCCTCTGGACACCTAGCACCCTTTATTATTAACAGGGTATCACTGCCCGGGAAGCGGTGTCCCCACTCAGGTCACTCCTGACCTAACTCACAAATACTGGCCCACCGGGCGTCACAACAAAAGGTGCACCGCACCACTACCGGCCCCAAACGGGTGTCAGTGAACGATTATTTGAAGCAAATTGACGCATACAGACCCAGTTGAACTTGGCGATTCCAGGCAGCCGGGGGGGCGCGAGCAGTATCAGGCCGTGCGGAGCGCGTTTGAAATCCCCACATGGGAAACGCGCTCCGCGGGCCAGCACGTCGCGGCCACCCTTCAGCGCCTTCTATCGGGCGGAGGACCGCACCGCGGTCATGCTAGGGAGTTTCGGCGCGTTAGGAGCACAAATGCGGTCCCGCAACTAATAGGCAATCTGAAAAATAAAAGTTACAGTCGCGCCTCCGCGCACAAACGCATCGCGCTTCCCTGCTAGCAATACTTCATGAATAAAAGATAAGCCAAATAAAATTGCACTTATCTGGCTGCCGAGCAGCGAAGAAAGAGGAGGAACAGGAAGTGCCAAGGGATATTATGGATGCCTGAACATGGACATTGACAAAGGACTGATAAAATGTTGTTATTTTCCCTGGTGTTCATGGGAAATGTAGTTTATCTTGATGGCTGCTGTGTTTAAAATGTTATTAAAAGCGAAGAAGGAATAAGCATAATCCTCGCCTCCGAACCTGACATAGAATGCACGTATTAATGTCAACTCTGCTGTAATTGAAGGTGAGCAGAAGCAAACGTAATTACATTGAGAGGCCCCAGGGCAGCTTACCAGTGATCTTTTCTAAGCGAGAGAAGCGTCAGTGGACACTGTATGATCAAGTATTCCTTCATTTGCAGTGGTCAGCGAATTCAGACAGCCGGACTCAAAGTCAGAATGCGCTTGAAGCGCGATGTGTGCAGGGAGGGCCAGGGAAGCAAAGATGTCTCCTCTGCGGATCGGGTTTCTGGCAGGCCCAAAATGTTATGACAATGCTGCGCTCGAATCGTGCTGCAGGTGCCGGGGGAGCAGGATGCTACCTCCTCAGCAAAGCAAGAATGACCGTGCATGCCGGAATGGGCGCGTGTGCAAATAACCTGAGGGGGGATGGGCCAAAGTGAATCATAATGTGGAAGCTGTGTGGAGGTGGGTTGGTGTCCAGCTTCCTATCGGAGCAGATGGATTAAGTAAAGAAGGTAATGCAGAGGCAATCTGGAAAAGAGGATTATAAAAAGTTATCCTGAGGCAATCTAAAACAAGCATTGGCAAAGCCAATAGGTCTCACCCTTGCGAGACGTACTTTTTTTCTTTGCTCTACAGTAGTGTGGGTGTATGGTAAGTGTAATTTGTATGTGTTTTTGATTTTTTTTAAACTAGCCTTTAATGGTTTGCTGATTAATTGATGCTTGATGGATGGTATGAGTTTGCAAATAAAATGTGCATTTGAAGGACTGTTGTACTTAGAATAACCTTAGTAACTAAAAAGCAGTATGATATAGTTTATTTTGTATTTATTTAACAACAACAAAATTGTTTCTAGCTCAAATGGTTCAAAAGTTACTAAAAACAAAGCAGCAAGTGTTGTCGCGCAGTGGAGGGCTATTTGCAAATATTGACTGGTCACTTTTCTGGTGTTTATTGCTATTTTTGGGTGTTAAACTTGCACTAATGATGTGCAACCAATGCTCAGACTGTGTCAACAACTGTAACAAGCACTGGCAAAGCCAACAGGTCTCACCTATGCGAGAGTCATTGGCTTTGGCAATGACTTTTAGCCATGTGTACACCAGCGTGGCTGCTGTTCTGCATGGCTAAAAGTTAGTGGCATGGGGTGGAATAGGGAGGAGTGGAGTCAATTGAGGTAGCTTGGAGTGGGGTAGATTGGGATAGAGTGGAGTACGGTAGCTTGGAGTCGGGTAGTTTGGGGTAGGGTAGAGTGGAGTAGAGTAAGGTAGACTGGAGTTGTATAGGATAGGCTGGAGTGGAGTGAGGTAGAATGGAGTGGGGTAGATTGGAGTGGGGTGGATTGGGGTAGACGTGAAGTAGATTGTGGTGGAGTGGGGTAGTTTAGGGTAGACTGGGGTAGATTATGATGGAGTGGAGTATGCTTGAGTGGAGTGGGTTAGATTGGAGTAGAGTACATTAGAGTGGGGTAGATTGGAGTGGGATGGGTTACATTGAAGTTGGGTAGATTGGGGTGGATTGGTGTAGAGTGGAGTGGATTGGGGTAGATTGGAGTGAGGTAGACAGAGGTAGATTGGAGTGGAATGGGTAGATTGGGGTAGAGTGGAGTGGAATATAGTGGGTAGAGTGGGGTAGATTGGGGCTGAGTGGGGTGGAATAGATTGGAGTGGATTGGGGTAGATTGGGGGATTAGAGTGGAGTAGATTGGAGTGGAGCGAGGCAGATTGTGGTGTAGTGGGGTACATTGTTGTAGATTGGAGTGGGGTAGGGTGGAGTGGAGTGGGTAGAGTGGAATGGAGATTGGAGCGGTGTGGGTTAGATTAGAATGGAGTGGGGTGGGGTAGATTGTGGAAGATTGGAGTGGGATAGATTGGGGTGGAGTCGAGTGGGGTAGATTGGAGTAGAGTGGGGAGGACTGCAGGTGGAATAGAGTAGATTGGAGAGGAGTGAGGCAGCTTGAAGTGGAGTGGGGTAGACTGGAGTAGAGTGGGGTAGACTGGAGTAGAGTGGGGTAGACTGGAGTAGAGTGGGGTGGACTGGAGGTGGAGTTGGTAGATTGGAGTGGGGTAGTTTGGAGTGGAGTGGGGTACAGTGGAGTGGAGTGGGTATACTGGAGTGGGGTAGGGTAGATTGGGTGGATTGGCGGGGGATTGGACTAGGGTGGATTGGGGTAGATTGGAGTGGGTTGGGGTAGGAAGGAGTAGAGTGGGGTAGACTGGACTGGAGTGGAGTAGATTGGAATGGGGCAGACTGGAGTAGATTGGGGTAGACTAGAGCAGAACGGGAAAGACAGAGCAGAATGGGGTATACTGGAGTACAGTGGAGTGGGGTAGATTGGAGTGGAGTGGGTAGAGTGGGTTAGATTGGGTGGGGTGGAGTGGACTAAATTGGAGTAGATTGGAGTGGGATAGATTGGGGTAAAGTGGGGTGGAGTGGGGAAGATTGGAGTAGGTTTGAGTGGAGCGAGGTAGACTGGAGTGGGGTACACTGGAGTGGGAGAGGGTGGGGTAGATCGTATTGGTGTAGATTGGGGTGCAGTGGGGTAGACTGGAGTGCAATGGGATAGCTCGGGTAGACTGGAGTGGAGTGTGGAAAATTGGAGCAGAGCGGGGTAGAGTAGACTGGGGTAGAGGGGAATGGGGTGGTTTGGGCTGGAGAGGAGTGGTGTAGATTGTAGTAAAGTGGAGTGAGGTAGACTGAGGTAGAGTGGGGTGGGGTAGGATGAGGTGGGTTGGGGTAGACTGGAGATGGGTTGAGTGGGGTGGATTGAGTGGCGTGTCTTAGAGTGGAGTGGGTAGATTGGAGTTGGGTAGGTTGGAGTGGGTTAGATTGGGCGAGAGTGCAGTGTGGTAGATTGGGGTAGAGTGAAGTAGATTGGGTGGATTGCAGTGGGGTAGATTAAAGTGGAATGGGGTAGACTAGAGTGGAGTGAATAGATTGTGGTAGACTGGAGTGGGGTAGATTAAAGTGGTGTAGAGTGGAGTGAGGTAGACTGGGTAGAATGGAGTGGAGTGGTGTAGAGTGGAGTGGAATAGGGTAAGTGATGTGGAGGGGCATAGAGTGTAGGGGCATAGATTGGAGGAGAGTACAGTAGAGCGACATGGAATGGCGTAAAGTGGAGGGGCGAGGAGTGGCATGTCGTGGAGTGACAAGTGTCATAGAATGGAATGGCATGGCATGTCGTAGAGTGGAGCGTCATAGAATGGAGTGGCATAGCATAGAGTGGAGGGGCACAGAGTGGAGTAGAGTGTTGTAGAGTGTAGTGGCGTAGTATGCAGTATGAATGGTGTGGTAGTGCACTACCATTACAGACAGCACATTTTCAATTGAAATGACCATTACATTAGCAGAGACACACAGTTTACTGCACACAAACAATAATGTGTGGAAATGTCATAACCTAGTGTATTGATGTGTTTTTACAGTATTCAAATATTTGTTTCCATCACACTTCAGAATTACAATCTGTTGGAAAGTGGGTTATTGGTAGGGGCAAATGTAGGTCTGTCACTGGCAATAAGGCCACTAACACAGTATAGGGCTCAGAATAGGTCTTAGAAAATTATTCCTATGCTCAACCCTTGGTAACGTTGCTGCAAGCAGGCAGGCTTAATTTCAAAGACAGGTCTGTAAAGCATTTAAAAACACCAATTCAGCAAATAATTAAGACACAGCACAAAATAAAAATCCAACACCACTTTATAAAAATAGGATTTTTTTTTATTGTTTAAATGACACCAAAACGGAAAAAAAATCCACTGTAGGGAACCAGAGATAGAATTTTTAAAGATTAGTCACTTTCTAGTGCTTAGAAACCAACAGTGCTCCTTTTAGTCATTTCGTTGCCTCTGACAGGGACACATTCACCTTTAGCAATTGTTCTGGAGGATCTCTCATCAGTCTTGTGCAGCCCCCTCCAGCAGGCTGGGTCCAGTTAGAACTCCTTCCTGAAGTTCTTCTTGCGGGTCCCAAAGTATCCAACACACAATCCAAGGTTCTGGAATCTCCAAGAGAGTCCTTGAAAGTGTGAGACTTCAATTCCCACCATCAACTTGGACAAAACCCGGACAAATCCACTGGTAGTACTCCAGGCTGGGGATTCTTTGTGGTGATGGTCCAGGTGAGCTCTGTTAACCTGTAGCTTGCAGCGAGTCCACTCTTTAGTCCTTTTGAAGCAGGTTTATTCCACAGGGCTGTAGTTTCAAATGGTGCAAAAAGGCACAATCTTCAGAGTCCAGGCCTTTGGAAATGCACATCAAACTCTTCAGCGCAGACCCTTCTGATTCTCTTAAGTTACAAGCAGCAGATCTGAGAGGCACCGCCCCTCTCAGATACTTATTCAGTGTTCTCTGGGGACAAGAAGTAGGACACTCTTGTCCAATGAGCTGCAGGGTTCCACCCAAAGGTCTGACCACTTCCTGCAGAGTGTGGCAAAATGCTAACCCAGAAACCACTATTCTTCCAAAATTCAATATGTCAGAATTTTCAGCAGGGAGAGAAGAGCTGGCTAAACACACCCCTAGGATGGCTAATCTCCATAGTCTCTCCCCCTTGTATCTGCTCATTCCTTCCTTAATCCTAGCACCTGGCTGGAGGTGAACAGGGTTCCTCCCCTTTGCTTGAAGTCCATGGTTTACAACTCCTCCCCCTGCTCTGGCATTCCTATGCCCAGCAACCTCTCCTCCCTGGGAGGCTTCCTAACCCCAGGGGTCATTTATCACCTCTTCAAAGCAGCCAGGCACACCCACTTATCTCTGAAGAATCAGGGCAGAGCAGTACAGGGTTGAATGTTGGCTTACAGACAAAAAAGTAGTATAACTTCTTGCCTGTACATTTTACAATAAATTCAACAATACCATATTATTGGATTTATCATTCCATTCTACTGAGTCCTTTAATCCTAGTTTTATGGCTTTTCTTTCTCCAGTTATTAACTAATTACCTTTTCCAATGTTAACCTATGGCATGGGATTTGCAATGGGAAAAGTGACTTGGGCCATTTGTCCAGCACCAGGGCTTACAAAAACATATTTTATATAAGTACGCTACATAAATCTACAGGACCCCCACCCCAGGAACACCTAGGGGAGACTTTAGAGGTTCTGAATATGTAAAAATATTGCAGATCCTCCCTCCACAGTGCTCCTTCCACCAAAGTCGATTTTGGGCAGCACTTTATCACAATGTGGGGAGTGAAATGTGCAATTTCACTTTACCCAGGGCATATAAAACTCATTTTATAAGGGTCCGCCTTATAGATACCCGACCCCCCACCCCTGTAGGTTAACCATTTTTAAGTGCCGCAAACACATAAGTCGAGTTTGGGCACAATTTACTTTTTATAAGCAGTCCTGTAGCCCAGAGCCACTTTTTATACTGACCTCAGGCTTCAGCAGTGCACACATGCAAGTGCAGAAAGGGCTGCTGGCCTCTAAACTGCCATGCCCTATTATATACTAGGGACTGATAGGTAGTTTAAATCCCCCAGCCCTATTATGCACTATGGGGTAGGTCATGCCAATCACAGGGGTACCCCAACCCGTAGTGTACCCTAGTGTATGTAGGGGTTTTCACTGTATTCTAGTTGTTTTCAGGATAGCACTGGCCCTGGGCCTGGTTAGGCAGAGCCCAGGGTCAGTCACAGTCAGTTACCACCAGTACCAGTGAGCAAAAAGTTGGGGGGTGCCCAGGGCATAGGATGACTTTGCAACACAGCCCCCCACAAACGAAAGGTGATGGGTTACTAACCTACACCCTGGTAGTCCTCATCAGCTAAGTGGAAAAACCTGGAAAGTCCATCCGCATTTACATGGGCAACCCCAGGTCTGTGTTCCACTGTAAAGTCCATTCCCTGTAGGGTAATGGACCACCTTAACAGCTTGGGATTCTCCCCTCTCCTCTGCATGAGCCATCTGAGAGGCGTGTGGTCAGTTTGAACACGAAAGTGAGTCCCAAACAAATATGGTCTCAACTTTTTCAGGGACCAAACCACAACAAAAGCCTCTCTCTCAATGGCACTCCACCTCTGCTCTCTGGGAGGAAGCCTCCTGCTAATAAAGGCAACTGGCTGATCAAGGCCCTCTTCATTTAGCTGTGACAACACTGCCCCAATCCCTTGTTCTGAAGCATCTGTCTGAACCACAAATTCTTTTGTGTAGTCAGGGTCCAGAAACACTGGTGCTGAACACATAGCAACTTTCAGAGTGTCAAAAGCCTTCTGACACTCTGATGTCCAATACACCTTTTTGGGCCTCTTCTTAGAAGTGAGTTCTGTTAGGGGCCCCACAATGGTCCCATAATTTTGAACAAACCTTCTATAATACCCGGTCAGTCCAAGGAATGCCCTGACCTGAGTCTGGGTAACAGGAGCTGTCCAATCCAAAATAGTTTGGATTTTCGCCTGGAGATGCTTTACATGGCCCCCACCTACCAGGTGGCCCATGTACACCACAGAACTCTGCCCTATTTGGCACTTACTTGCCTTAATAGTCAGGCCTGCCTGCTGCATGGCCTGAAGCACTTCCCTTAGGCGGCTTAAGTGATCCCCCCAGGTAGAACTGTATACAGCTATATCATCCAGGTAAGCTGCACTGAACTGTTCCAACCCAGACAAGACCCTGTTCACCAACCTTTGGAAGGTGGCAGGTGCATTCTTTAAGCCAAAGGACATTACCTTGAACTGATAATGTCACTCTGGTGTGGAGAATGCTGACCTCTCCTTTGCTCCACCAGTGAGGGCAATCTGCCAGTAACCTGAAGTCAAATCAAAAGTACTCAGGTACTTAGCTGCCCCTAACCTGTCAATGAGCTCATCAGCTCTAGGTATAGGGTGAGCGTCAGTCTTTGTGACTGCATTCAATCCCCTGTAGTCCACACAGAACCTTAACTCCTTGGGCCCCCCTGAGGATTAGGTTTAGGTACCAGCACCACTGGACTGGCCCATGGACTCTCAGGCGGTTCAATTACCCCCAATTCCAGCATCTTAGCAACCTCAGCTTTAATGCTGTCTCTGACATGGTCAGACAACCTGTACTGATTTTTTTTGACAGGTAGGCTGTCAGCAGTGTCAATGTGGTGCACACACCACTCAGTGATGCCTGGGGTCAAAGAGAACAGGCCAGCAAACAGCTCCAGCACTTGCTTACAGTCTCTGTGCTGCTGGTCTGTCACCTCGGTAGTGAGTACCACTCCCTCCACTGACCCATCTTGCACATTAGTGGAGAGGAGGACAGGCACTGGCTCAGTTTCCTCCTCCACTCCCTCATCAGTGACCATTAACATGGTCATGTCTGCCCTGTCATGGTGGGGATTCAATCTATTCACATGCAGGACCCTATGAGGGCTCCTGGGGGTTCCAAGGTCAACCAAATAGGTAACTTCACCCTTCTTTTATAAGATTGGATAGGGCCCACTCCACTTGTCATGGAGGGCCCTGGGAGCCTTAGGCTCCAACACCCACACCAATTGCCCTGGAGTATACTCAGGCATAGTAGCCTTCTGATCATACCAGTGCTTCATGAGCTCCTGGCTGGCCTCCAGTTTCCTGTTTGCCTTGTACATGTACTCTGACATTCTAGATCGCAGGCCTAGCACATAGTCAAGCACATTGTCCTTTGCTTCTTTAAGAGGCTTCTCTAAAGACTCTCTCAGCAGGCTCAATGGCCCCCTCACAGGGTGTCCAAACAACAACTCAAAGGGACTGAAACCAACCCCTTTTGTGGCACCTCCCTGTGAGGTAAACAGTAAGCATGGGAGAGATCATCCCATCTCCTCCTGAGTTTCTCTGACAACCCATTTATCATGCCCTTCAGGGTTTTGTTGAATCTCTCAACAAGACCATTTGGTTGTGGTTGATAGGGGTAGTGAACTTGTAGTTGATACCACACTCATCCCACATAGCAGTCAGATAGCTGAACAGGAAGTTCGTGCCCCTATCTGATACCACCCCTTTCGGAAAACCCACTCTGGTGAACACACCAAGCAGTGCTCTAGCCACTGCAGGAGCATCAATGGTTCTAAGAGGGATTGCTTCAGGGTACCTAGTGGCATGGTCCACTACCACTAAGATATACCTATTCCCTGATGCAGTAGGTGGGTCCAGGGGACCAACAATGTCCATCCCCACCCTTTCAAAAGGAACCCCAACCACTGGTAGTGGTATTAGGGGAGCCTTTGTCTTGCCACTGGCCTGACAGGTGACACAGGAGCTGCAAAACTCCTTTACCTTTTCAGACATATGGGGCCAGTAGAAATGGTTCACCAACCTGTTCCATGTCTTTGTCTGTCCCAAATGTCCTGCCAAGGGGATATCATGACCCAAAGTCAGGATGAACTCTCTGTACTTCTGGGGCACGACCAACCTCCTGGTGGAACCCTCCTTGAGGTTTTTTGGCCTCAATATAAAGCAGTCCATCTTCCCAGTAGAGTTTGTGAAACCCACTGCCATCCCCCTCCTCTTGCTTAGAGGCAATCCGCCTCAAGCTCTCAAGGGTGGGACTGTCTCTCTGTCCCTTACTGAACTCCTCTCTGAAGGGTCCACCAGCTCCTGTCAGCTCTGCCAAATCCGACAGCTCTGGCAGGGATGGAGTCCCTCCCTCAGAGGCCAGATCCTCCTCATCAGGGTTAGATTCTTCCTGCACCTCTGGAGTTTCCTGGGCTGGCTCACCAGGCCCAGCACCCTTGTCCTTGGATGCTTGGCCCTTTGTTCCAGGGTCCAAGTGTCCAACCCCTCCCTTCTGTCTAGTCTGTGACTGTTGGAACCGGTGTTACCGAGTCCGACACGGTAGCATGGCGCGAAGCGGGGAAGGCACGCAAAGGCAATGTGTAAGGCAGTTGTGCAGCACACTCTTACTTTGACTCAGAAATGCGGACGCAATAACATGACACCACACCAGGCTTGTGTATTTAAAATCAAGATCTTTTATATATAAATTAAGTTGGCATCAGATGAGGCAGATTAATTCAGATCTACATTCAATTTCATTGCATTACTCAACTGGTGCACATTTTAAATAAAGCATCATAGCTCATCAACATTGTAGGCCACTAAGAGGCCGCAGGAATTATCTCTTAAACGTAGCACTTAATAATGATCTCAAGGTACGTTAATAAAACATGGGCCTAAACATACAGTTCACTTTAGCATATTCAATTACTTAAAAGAAGGCTTTTCACGTTACATTTAAATAGGCCTGCATTAATCTGAGCGCCCACATTCAGTACAGTGGGCGTCGCACTTCCAGCTCACACCTGTAACATAAAACACTTCAACTCTTGGCGGTGTACACTTCAGCTCACTTCAATTAAACACTTTCCCCTGTGGTAAAGACTTATGAGTTAAAAGCATGGCCTAGGCAGTAATTACAATAGGCATCTGCAATAAGTTATTAAATACTGTAGGAACCCCTCAACATGTCCAGTATCCTGGTGCTTCTATGACCCTTAGGGGTTAACTCCAGGCTAGGCCCACTCCTCTCCGGGGCCTCGCCTCTTGGAGAAAGTTTACACACTCAATTATGGGGTTAATGGTGGCCCCGGCCCCCAGTGGCGTTTGTGGGCCCTAGGGGCCTCCTGGGCTCACCTGTTGCTGGTTTGTTGGTCGCGTTCTTGAGCGACTGGCACTCCCCCAGGCCAGTGTTCTGGAGGGCGGGGCCCGGTCGGGGTACCTCGGCCTTCAGGCCAGACTGGCTGGACGTTGCGGGGGCCGGTATCACCTTCCTCCGGCCCCCGGGATCAAGAAATGAAGCTGCGGCACGTTGCGGGGGCCGGGATCACCTTCCTCCGGCCCCGGGATCAGGTAGGGACTGTGCGCAGGCTCAGGGTCGCGGGGAAGGGAGCGGGAGCCGGCAGTCCTCTCCGGCCGGCTCCCCGTCTCCTCTGCACGGCCGGGGCTCTTCCTGGCCTCCGTCGGCGCTGGGGCGTGACCGGGACCGGCGCCCAATCGTTGCGCGGCCTTCCTGGGGCGCGGCCGGCCTCCCGGCTCTTGGGAGGCAGGCGTCAGCGGGGCCTGGAGGCCTCGTTGGTCGCGCGTAAGCCGCGAGGGCTATTTCCTTGGCCGCGGCGGCGGCGGTGGCAATTTCTTCGGCCGCGACGGCGGCGGTGGCAATTTCTTCGGCCGCGACAGGCGGCGGTGGGGCCAGGGCCCGGTGGCATGCTTTGGGGCAATATATAGAAGCTTCGGTGAGGGCGCGGACGGCGCACCTCACCACAGAGTCTTGAGGGGCTTCCCTCACCTCAGCGCTCCCTTCGGCGAGGGCGCGACGGCGCACCTCACCTCACGGCACTTCTCCTCAGGAAGCGGCGGCGGCCGCGCGGTGATCTCCACACAAGGTCAGTGACCTGAGGGTGACAGAAAGCAGGCGCACCAGCAGCCTGTGGGCAGGGCTGACTGGAGAAAGTGCAGGGGCAGCCCAGCAGCAGGCAGGAATAGTGAGGGTGAAGGTCTAGCGCTCCAGGGTACGGCGCTTGACCTGGTGATCCCCAGTTGGGCAGTTTAGGCTTTAGGCCTTGCTGGACGGTCAGGCCTTCTCAAATTAAGGTGTCTGGCGACTGCTCCAGCTTGAGTTGCTTCTTGGCGCTTCTTGTTAGGAGTTTCTTGTCAGAAGTTTCTTCTTATAAGTTTCTTGTCAGAAGTTCCTCATCAGAAGTTTCTTCTTATGAGGGGGAATGAGTTGGTGGTCTGGGAGTGCTTGATGTTCCTCCCCGCACGCTGAAGGTGGTTCCCTGGGTCCCCTCACACTGGGCAAGGTCAGTGGGTGGTGGGCGTTCCTCAGCTATCTTACTACAGCAAGGCCTCAGCTCTGTCAGCAGCAGTAGTGTAGGTCTACCCCCTAGGCCCTAAAGCCTGTACTCCGGCGGAGGTTCTCCCAGGTTCAGTGGTGCCTCATCAACTGACTAGAAAGTTTTCCCTCCAAACCTTTTGATACCCCTAGGTCAGGTGACTCTCCCAAAGGCGGCAAAACCTAACTCCTCCCACAGCCCGGAAGGTTCTGGAACCTTCTACATGCCTGGCTATGTGGCCCAGAGGCGGGGACGGAATGGATACTGTATCCCTATGTCCCAGCCTGACCCTGGCTACTAGTGTGTATGCGTGTAAGGCCCCTCTGCAGTAGCAGGGCCTGTGGCAGCCATCTTGAGTGAGAGAGCACCTGCACCTCAGCACTGGCTAGCAGTGGCAAGGCGCCCGGAGACCTAGGTCCAGTAAAAATATGGTGGTAAAAGGAGGCGCAAAGGGGAAAAAAAACAGGGCAAGACCACCCTAGGGCTGACAGGTCTAACACGCGTCCCCCCAGCCGAAAGAGGGAGAGCTTCCCAACCTCTAGGGAGTTCTCTTCGCTAAGGCGGAAAACCGGGAGAGACCGTCCAGCGTTGGCGTGGTCTACACCGGGTCGATGTTCCACCCGAAAGTCCATCCCCTGGAGGAAATGGACCACCTCAATAATTTGGGGTTTCGCCTCTCATCTGCATGAGCCAGCGAAGGGTCTGTGGTCGGTCTGGATCAGGAAGTGACAGCCAAAGGTATGGCCTCAACTTCTTTACAGCCCAAACCACAGCAAAGGCTTCTCGTTCGATGGTACTCCACCGCTGTTCCTGGGGAGTAGTCTTCGGGAAATGAAGGCCACTGGCTGGTCTTGGCCATCGTCATTCAGCTGCGAGAGCACAGCCCCTATGCCATGCTCAGAAGCGTCTGTCTGCACGATAAATTCCTGTCCAAAGTCTGGAGTCCTGAGCACCGGTGCGGTGCACATTGCACGTTTGAGGGTTTCAAAGGCTTCCTAGATGGCAGCCGTCCAGATGACTCTGCGTGGCTGCTTCTTTGAAGTTAATTCCGTCAATGGGCCCACGATGGTTCCATATCCCTTGACGAACCTGCGGTAGTACCCCGTGAGGCCGAGAAAAGCTCGGACCTCTGTTTGGGTCTTGGGGGGCTCCCAGGCCAAGATGGTTTCAATCTTGGCTTGGAGGGGTTGCACCTTACCTCCGCCCACCAGATGTCCCAGGTACACGACAGATCCCTGTCCAATCTGGCACTTGCTGGCCTTGATGGTTAGACCAGCCCGTTGCAAAGCCTGTAGCACCTCCTGGAGATGCTCCTGAAGACAGCTATGTCATCCAGGTAGGCAGCAGAGAAGGCCTCTAGGCCAGACAGCACCTGGTTCACCAACCGCTGGAAAGTGGCTGGAGCATTTTTTAACCCGAAGGGCATCACCCGAAGTTGAAAGTGGCCCTCGGGGGTGGAGAACGCAGTCTTCTCCCTTGCTCCTTCCGCCATGGCGATCTGCCAATAGCCTGACGTCAAATCAATGGTACTCAGATGCCGGGCTGCTCCCAGCCGGTCAATGAGCTCATCCGCCCGAGGGATCGGGTGAGCGTCGGTCTTTGTGACTGAGTTGAGTCCACGGTAATCCACACAGAACCGAAGTTCTGGTGTAGTGCCCGGTGGGGCCGCTTTCGGCACCAACACCACCGGACTAGCCCAAGGGCTACTGGAAGGCTCAATCACCCCAGTTCTAGCATCTTGGTAACCTCACCCTGGATACTAGCCTTGACTTTATCGGACAGCCGGTAAGACTTGGTTTTTACTGGCGGACTGTCCCCTGTGTCCACATCATGGGTACACAGGTGCGTGATCCCAGGCGTGAGGGAGAACAATGAGGCGTACTTTCCCAAGACCTGGCGGCAGTCCCTCTGTTGCTCTGGGGCAAGGATGGGGCGAGGACCACTCCCTCTACCGAACCATCCTTCTCATGGGCCGCCAGAAGGTCTGGAAGAGGCTCACTCTCCTCCTCCTCACTTCCATCTGTTATCATTAGGAGAGTGAGCTCTGAACGCTCCTGGTGGGGCTTCAGGCGGTTGGCGTGGAACACCCTGTGGGGTTGACGTGGGGTCTTCACATCCACGACATATGTGGTCTGGCCTCTCCTTTCCAAGATCTCAAGCGGCCCAGTCCACCGGTCCTGGAGGGCGCTAAGCTCTCCTGGCTCCATGACCCACACCTTCTGTCCAGCGTCTAACTCTACCGTCCGCGCGTTCCGGTCATACCATTCCTTCATGACGGCTTGACTTGCCTCTAGGTTGTCCGAGGCTTCCTTCCACAGCTTGGCCACTTGGCTGCGGAATGCCAGCATATAGCGGACCACATCACGGGGAAGCTTCGAGGAAGACTTCTCCCACCCCTCCTTGACAAGACTGAGGGGCCCCCGAACGGGGTGGCCATAGAGCAGCTCAAAGGGGCTGAAACCGACCCCCTTCTGCGGCACCTCTCGGTAGGAGAAGAGCAGACAGGGTAAGAGGACGTCCCACTTTCTTCTCAAGTCCTCGGGTAGGCTCCTGATCATCACCTTCAAGGTTTTGTTAAAGCGCTCCACGAGCCCGTTCGTCTGGGGGTGGTAAGGAGTGGAGAACCGGTAGGTCACTCCACACTCCTTCCACATGGCCTGCATGTAGGCAGACATGAAATTCGTGCCCCTATCTGACACCACGACCTTGGGGAATCCCACTCGGGTAAAAATTCCCATCAGGGCCCGCGCCACCACCGGTGCAGTGATGGTTCTCAGAGGGATCGCCTCTGGGTACCGGGTGGCGTGGTCTACCAGCACCAAAATGAACCTATGTCCTGCAGAAGTCGGCGGGTCCAATGGCCCGACAATGTCAATCCCTACCCGCTCAAAAGGGGTATCGACAACTGGGAGAGGTTCTAGAGGGACCTTCACTTTAGTCCCTGTCTTGCCGCTTGCCTGGCAAGTGGTGCAAGTCTTGCAAAAAGTGTCAGAAGTGACGCGCATTCTGGGCCAGTAAAAATGTGGGACCCGACGCGCAAACGTCTTGTCCTGGCCCAGGTGTCCTGCTAGTGGTATTTCGTGTGCCAACTCTAGCAGAAAGGCTCGGTAGCATTGGGGGACCACCACGGCCCTTGATGACCCATGCACCGGAGCCTTAGGCTCACTGTAGAGGAGACCATCCTCCCAGTAGACATGGTAGTTACCAGTCTCTGTTCCAGCTGCTTGGGCTTCGGCCTGTTGCTGCATGCCTTCAAGCGTAGGGCACTCCTTCTGCGCCCGGCAAAATTCCTCCCGGGTAGGCCCTCCTTCCACCTGCCACTCTGCAGGGTCGGCAGGCCCCACGGGAACACCAACCACCTCAGCGGACTCCGGGGTCACCTCCGCGGGCTCCCCATCCATCTCACCGGGTGTCTCCTCCTGGACATCTCCTCGTCCAGCAGTGGGCTGAGGCCATTATTTCAGGCTCCAACCCGGGCTGAGTTCCTTGTCGGGCAGCCATGGACCGCGTGACGACGCAAGTCCATCCTGGTAATCCCAACATCTCAGCATGGGCATTGAACTCTACCTCCCTCCAGGCAGTATGTTCCAAGTCGTTGCCCAGCAGACAGTCAACTGGCATGGCAGGGCTTACCGCAACCTTCAGCAGACCTGATACTCCTCCCCACTCAAAGGAACTTGGGCCACGGGGTAATGACCCAGGCTATTATCAGCCATCACAACCGGGTGGAATTCCTCAGGAATCACCTGCTCTGGGGACACCAGCTGACGTCTCACCATCGTCATGCTGGCACCTGTGTCCTCAGAGCCTCCACCTCCTCCCCGTTCACCAGGACCCTCTGCCGATGCTTGGCAGTGTTCGCGAGTACCTGAACCCATGGGATGATCTCTCTATCCCCCAGGAAACTAAGTTCAAGCCTGTCCACTCACCTCCCCTACCTAGGGACAACTCCTCCCCAAGCGCTACACTGGCCACCCGGGGCTCTTACCTCCTGTGGGGGCTGGGGATCCCTTGCGACACTGGGGATCCCCCTTGTAATGTCCAACCTCCCGCTTTCGGAGCACCGGACAGTTCTGGGCTGCTGACTCCTGTCAGGATAAGTGGGTTTCTGGAATCCAGATTGGGATGGGGAACCTACCCCTCTCCCAGGCGGTCTATTTTGGGGGCCTTTAAAGAACTCCCTCTTTTTATCTCCCCCTCTTTCTTCTGGGGAGCCCTGTCCACCTTTCGGGGGTCCGCCCCGGCTCCCTTGTGGGACACCCGAGTGCTGACCCACGTGTCTGCCTCCTCTGCAAGCTCCCTAGGATTGGTCAGCTTGCGGTCCACCGAGTACTGGCGCAGCTCCGGAAAACATTTCTCTAGGAGGTGCTCTCTCAAGAACAGGTCGTACAGCCCTTTGTAATTGTCAACGTTGCTGCCACGCACCCAACCCTCCAATGCCTTCCGGGCATAATCAAAAAATCCACCCAGTTTTGTGTGTGAAGCTTGTGGCTGTTGCGGAACTTTTGGCGGTACTTCTCTGGGGTGAAGCCAAACTTCTTGAGCAGGGCCTCCTTCATGATAGGGTAGTTAGTCTGCTCCCCTTATCCAAAGTTAAAAGTGTGTCCCTTACTGGTGGAGGTATGTACCTGTAAAGACCTCCCCCAGTAGCTCTCAGGAACTCTATGGGCCACCAAAGCCACCTCGTACGCCGCCAACCACTTATCGATGTCATCACCTACACTAAAACTGGCTATCACCTCTCTTGGTAGATAGAATTTGGGCTCCTGTGGAACCCCAGCAGGTACGCTGCCACCATTCACTCTGCCCTGCATCTCCATCTGCAAGGCTCGGAGCTCTAGTTCCTTCAGGCTAAGCTCATGCGCAAGCTTCCTTTCCTCCATGGCTAGCCTTGCCTGTTCTCCTTCTCTTTCCATCTTAGCAAGTTCTAATGTTAATTGCCTCTCCTCCCTCCTGTCCTCAAATTCCTCTGCCGACAAACTCCCCCCTGACGCACTACTGCTTGCCCTGGAACGTCTTCCTGGCAACACATTCTCGCTAACATCAATGTGCAGTAGGTCCAGTTCTTCTGGGTTGTCTGCCTCCCCCTGCTCCTCGTCCCCTCTTCCCTCCGGGTGGGCCATTACCCATGCCCTCAAAGCTTTCTGAAGCACCACCTTCCTGGCGCCTCGCTTGACGGCCACCCCCCTCTCTAGGCAGAACTCCTTGAGCTGTGTCACCGTATACCTTTCTAGGTTGGCTAACTCAAACTCCATCCTCCTAAGTGGGGTCCCAGACAATTTAGGGAAAGGGTTCTAGACTGTAGGTAGCAGGTCTAACGCAGGAATGTACACAATTGGCAATCATAAAAGAATTCCTAGCACTTGCATTACAATAGGTGTCTAATTGCGGCGCACACTGAGTCACTGTAGGGTGCTGCACAAACACCAGTCCTTATCCCACCGCTGAACACCAAATTTTGGAACCGGTGTTACCGAGTCCGACACGGTAGCATGGCGCGAAGCGGGGAAGGCACGCGAAGGCAATGTGTAAGGCAGTTGTGCAGCACACTCTTACTTTGAGTCAGAAATGCGGACGCAATAACATGACACCACACCAGGCTTGTGTATTTAAAATCAAGATCTTTATATATAAATTAAGTTGGCATCAGATGAGGCAGATTAATTCAGATCTACATTCAATTTCATTGCATTACTCAACTGGTGCACATTTTAAATAAAGCATCATAGCTCATCAACATTGTAGGCCACTAAGAGGCCGCAGGAATTATCTCTTAAACGTAGCACTTAATAATGATCTCAAGGTACGTTAATAAAACATGGGCCTAAACATACAGTTCACTTTAGCATATTCAATTACTTAAAAGAAGGCTTTTCACGTAACATTTAAATAGGCCTGCATTAATCTAGGCGCGCCCACATTCAGTACAGTGGGCGTCGCACTTCCAGTACACCTGTAACATAAAACACTTCAACTCTTGGCGGTGTACACTTCAGCTCACTTCAATTAAACACTTTCCCCCTGTGGTAAAGACTTAGCAGTTAAAAGCATGGCCTAGGCAGTAATTACAATAGGCATCTGCAATAAGTTATTAAATACTGTAGGGAACCCCTCAACATGTCCAGTATCCTGGTGCTTCTATGACCCTTAGGGGTTAACTCCAGGCTAGGCCCACTCCTCTCCGGGGCCTCGCCTCTTGGGGAAAGTTTACACACTCAATTATGGGGTTAATGGTGGCCCCCGGCCCCCAGTGGCGTTTTGTGGGCCCTAGGGGCCTCCTGGGCTCACCTGTTGCTGGTTTGTTGGTCGCGCTTCTTGAGCGACTGGCACTCCCCTAGGCCCGGCCCGTGTTCTGGAGGGCGGGACCCGGTCTGGGTACCTCGGCCTTCAGGCCAGACTGGCTGGACGTTGCGGGGGCCGGTATCACCTTCCTCCGGCCCCCGGGATCAAGAAATGAAGCTGCGGCACGTTGCGGGGGCCGGGATCACCTTCCTCCGGCCCCCGGGATCAGGTAGGGACTGTGCGCAGGCTCAGGGTCGCGGGGGAAGGGAGCGGGAGCCGGCAGTCCTCTCCGGCCGGCTCCCCGTCTCCCTCTGCACGGCCGGGGCTCTTCCTGGCCTCCGTCGGCGCTGGGGGGCGTGACCGGGGCCGGCGCCCAATCGTTGCGCGGCCTTCCTGGGGGCGCGGCCGGCGTCCCCGGCTCCTGGGAGACGGCGTCAGCGGGGCCTGGAGGCCTCGTTGGTCGCGCTAAGCCGCGAGGGCGATTTCTTTGGCCGCGACGGCGGCGGTGGCAATTTCTTCGGCCGCGACGGCGGCAGTGGCAATTTCTTCGGCCGCGACGGCGGCGGTGGGGCCCAGGGCCCGGTGGCAACACTTTGGGGCAATATATAGAGGCTTCGGTGAGGGCGCGGACGGCGCACCTCACCACAGATACTTGAGGGGCTTCCCTCACCTCAGCGCTCCCTTCGGCGAGGGCGCGAAGGCGCACCTCACCTCACGGCACTTCTCCTCAGGCGGCGGCCGCGGCGGTGATCTCCACACAAGGTCAGTGACCTGAGGGGTGACAGAAAGCAGGGCGCACCAGCAGCCTGTGGGCAGGGCTGACTGGAAAAGTACTTGGGGGCAGCCCAGCAGCAGGCAGGAATAGTGAGGGGGTGAAGGTCTAGCGCTTCAGGGTACGGCGCTTGACCTGGTGATCCCCAGTTGGGCAGTTTAGGCTTTAGGCCTTGCTGGACGGTCAGGCCTTCTCAAATTAAGGTGTCTGGCGACTGCTCCAGCTTGGTTGCTTCTTAGGCGCTTCTTGTTAGGAGTTTCTGGTCAGAAGTTTCTTCTTATAAGTTTCTTGTCAGAAGTTCCTCATCAGAAGTTTCTTCTTATGAGGGGGGGGGAATGAGTTGGTGGTCTGGGAGTGCTTGATGTTCCTCCCCGCACGCTGAAGGTGGTTCCCTGGGTCCCCTCACACTGGGCAAGGTCAGTGGGTGGTGGGCGTTCCTCAGCTATCTTACTACAGCAGGGCCTCAGCTCTGTCAGCAGCAGTAGTGTAGGTCTACCCCCTAGGCCCTAAAGCCTGTACTCCGGCGGAGGTTCTCCCAGGTTCAGTGGTGCCTCATCAACTGACTAGAAAGTTTTCCCTCCAAACCTTTTATACCCCTAGGTCAGGTGACTCTCCCAAAGGCGGCAAAACCTAACTCCTCCCACAGCCCGGAAGGTTCTGGAACCTTCTACATGCCTGGCTATGTGGCCCAGAGGCGGGGACGGAATGGATACTGTATCCCTATGTCCCAGCCTGACCCTGGCTACTAGTGTGTATGCGTGTAAGGCCCCTCTGCAGTAGCAGGGGCCTGTGGCAGCCATCTTGAGTGAGAGAGCACCTGCACCTCAGCACTGGCTAGCAGTGGCAAGGCGCCCGGAGACCTAGGTCCAGTAAAAATATGGTGGTAAAAAGGAGGCGCAAAAGGGGAAAAAAACAGGGCAAGACCACCCTAGGGCTGACAGGTCTAACAGTGACCTAGTCACAGCACATACCCACTCAGGGAGCTCCAATGTTTTCATATGGAGTCCTTTCTCCACCTCTGACCACTGAGAGGCTTCAAGATCATTGCCCAGTAAACACTGGACTGGGAGCACCTTTGACACAGCTACCTTCATAGGGCCTGTCACACTTGCCCATTCCAAATCCTCCACAGCCATAGGATGGAGCTTGGTAGTGCTGTCTGCATAAGTCACCTGGTGAAACTCACCATGTAGCAACCTCCCTGGAGGCACCAGCTCATCCAGGACCATAGTTACACTAGTCCCTGTGTCTCTGATAGCCTCAACCTCAGTCCCATTCACTTTAGGCCTCTGCCTGTACTTGTCCATGTTTGGAGGTAAGGCAGCAAGGGTTGCAATATTCACCCCACTCCATATGCATTCCACCACCCGACTACCCCTCTCTGGGGCACCACTCTCCATCCTTACAGTGGCAATCCCTGTGGATGGCCCCTTAGGATGGAGCTTCTTGGCGCAGACAGCATCTCCCTGTTTGTGCCCTGGCTGGTTACAGTCAAAGCACTTACCCACCTTTAAGGGATCAAAGAATCTACCGTTCTTTCCCTGATACCCCCTCCCTTTGAATTTGGGTTGGCTCGGGCCCCCCCTCCTTGTGCAGGTTTTTGTGGGTCTTTGGAGGACTCCTTCTGGTTTTGACCTTCTTTCCCTTGGGCTTTGATCTGGGGAGGGACCTGTCCTCCTTTCTTCTGGTCACCCCCGGGTGCTGAATGGAAACCCGGGTTCTCACCCACTCATCAGCTGCTTCTCCCAGCTCTCTAGGGTCTGTCAGCTTAGAGTCAACTAGATACTGGCGTAACTTCTCTTCTGCACAATGAGTCAAAATATGTTCCTTCAAAAACAAATTATACAATCCCTCATATGTGTCAACAGTGTTACCAACAATACAGCCTTCCAGTGACTTCACTGAAATGTCCACAAAGTCTACCCAAGACTTTGAACTCAATTTCTGGGTGCCTCTAAACCTCATCCTGTACAGCTCAGGAGTCAGACCAAATCTCCTAACTAAGCATGCCTTCATCTGCTGGTATGATTCTGCTTCCTCTCCCTTCAGGGTCAGGAGCCTATCCCTCCCAGCTCCTGGAATCAACTCCCACAGGAGTGCACCCTAATACTTAGAGTGGACCCTACTCATTCAAAGGGCCCTCTCAAAAACTGCTAGCCACTTGTCAATGTCATCCCCCTCGGTGTACTTGGGTACTATACCCTTGGGAAGTTTGTGATCAAGACCACCACCCCTGGACGTTTCAAAATCTTCATCATTTTCACTGCCACCATTTATTTTCTCCTCCTCCCTCTCCCATTTCTTCTTGGCTAATTCCAATTTCTCCTGCTCCAAAGCTAATTGAGCCTTAAGCGGTCTCTCTGCAAGGGACAGCGGTGGTTCCTGAGTAGGGGACCCAGCCCTCCACCCACCATCTGGAACTGTAGGGCTAACAACAACAGAAAAAATGGACGAGGCAACATCCTCACCCCCCTCCTTGGTGAGGGTGGGGGGACACACTACCTATTCCCCCCTGTATCTCCTCAGCTATCCCAGCTTAGGCCTTTAGGAACTTAAGCAACCCTGCCTTCCTAATCTTGTTAGAAGCAGGCAGCCCCCTCAGCCTACACTGTACCCTAAGATCAGCCATCCTGAACTGGGACAGATTAGCCAGGTCCAGCTCCATGGTTCCCTAGTTTTGGGTCACAGCAACTGGGCACACAGACTTAGAACAATTTGGAAAAATCAAAACAATGGATTAAAAACAGTTTTAGTCCAAATTCCAAAAATCAAACTCAAAAGTTTTGTTCTAAGGCAATTTAGAGGATTTTTAAAATCTTAATTCACTTTACTGAAAGGTGCATTCTTTAAACGCAAGTCCTCATCCACATCACTGAGCACCAAATGTGGGAAAGTGGATTATTGGTAGGGGCAAATGTAATTCTGCCACTGGCAATAAGGCCACTAACACAGTATAGGGCTCAGAATAGGTCTTAGAAAATTATTCCTATGCTCAACTCTTGGTAACGTGGCTGCGAGCAGGCAGGCTTAACTTCAAAGACTGGTATGTAAAGCATTTAAAAACACCAATTCAGTAAATAATTAAGACACAAAAAAAACTCCAACACCAATTTATAAAAATAGGAAATATTGTTATCTTTTAAAGGACACCAAAACGAAAAATTATCCACTGTAGGAACCAGAGATATGATTTTTTTAAAGATTAGTCACTTCCTAGTGCTTAGAAACCAACATTTTAAAATGCAGTATGTTTGTGACAATTAAGTGAGTCAGAACAGGATTTGCTACCATGTAATTTTTTTGAGACAGCGTTTTAAAAAAAAAAATGCATATGATGGCTATCTGATTCCACTCTTCATAAACCACACCCTTTCTGATCCCACGACTTAAGCCCAAACGTGTGGCATCCCTCAAGCAACTTTTTTAATTTCAAGCATTACCGATACTGAATATTATATATTCAAAATCTTTCCAACCATTCACACCGAAAGGGTGCCTAAGAACCCAATGCAAATCAAAGCACTTTCCGTCCTTGGCTGTGGTATGAACAGGGCCACTGGAATTATGTGGCAGAGTTGACTAAATTATGCTGCAAGAAAAGGCAAATTATGTGGCATAATGCAGCACCTGTTTTGATAGTATTACTGCATTATTTTGTAACTTTTACACATGGTAATACTGTCTGGACAAAGAGTTCACCTTTATTTGTACCAGTTTTCAACCAAATACAGAAACAAGCAACTGAAAGATGAGCAGCTAACCTCTGCGAAAGAGTTTCCAATGCGCGCAAACACATTTTACAACCTTTTTAGTAACTTTTGATCCGTTTGAGCTAGAAACGAATTTTGTTGTTAAAATCTACAGATTATGGAGCAGATGATGTAGTATATGGCGAATCCAGTAAATCCATAATTAAGAGAGATAAGCAGCGGCTGCAGAATTGCATAATTCCAGGGGCAATGGGTATGAAGTACTATACTTATGCCCCAATGCAATATAACACAATAACCATTTGTGACCATTGTGCTTTAAAATGCATATTTCTTCCAAAAATTATATCGAGGGCCTCGCCATTACTAGGTCCACCTGCAATACGGATTCATAGCGCCACGTAAATATAACGTTCAATTTGATTCTGAAAAGTTAACAGGTATGTATTTTCTGCAACATCTATTACGATAAGGAGGGGGCACCAGCCCTCAGAACACTGCATCTAAGCCAGGGCTACTGGACTGGAGACAGTAACCAACACAAAACAGATGAAGAGTTTAAGGCGCAGGTTGCAGACTGTGTAATCTCTTTGGGTCTGGGCCAGCACGAGAACACGATATTCCCTAAAAATTGTTTACAGAGAATTAGAGAGGATTACTCACCTTCTTTGACTCCTGGCTGGTCATAGTTCTTCCTATCCACTTAGAAATTGTTCGTGTGCAGGTGTATTTTCGCGCACTATGTCCTCTGACACTGAGTCTCCAAAGCAGGAGAACGGCGAGACTTAACTACGATTCTCCGCTATACGAAAATAATAGCTATAATTCATTTCATTACCAGTATTTATGTATTGGAATACCAAACCAGGCCTATTGTTGTTGGTAGGATCTGAATTATAAAGTGAATTATGGGTGATGATGCTCAGGGGAAAGACACTACTCACCGAGGCATGCTCGGTCCGAAGCGCACATATAGAGTTTCCGGTTGGTGGTGTATCCTGTTTTCGTCTCGCACCAGGCTGTTCTTTCTCTACGCATGCGCTAGAGAGACGGCAGTTTTGGGCATGTCTGGAAGATCTGGGTTTTGAGTTCTTGGCATGCGCTTAGTGACTATTTCCAGAAACAGTAGCCCAGTGCGAATATAAACCGGTAGGGACTTGTGTGCCTAGAGTTCCAGGCCTAACTTCTGCAGAGATATTAAGCAGAAGATTAATTAATAGGAGATAAATGTCGACGCTGTTATTGGATACGGTAAGTAATTCGCGTAATTTCCGTGCTGGATGTTGTATGTCATAAACGTATTGTCTGCTAACAGGCGAGTGACCCCAAACCTCACATAAATGTTTTTCTTTTTCTTTATGGTGTATGAAATTAGCATACAGGAGACCAGGCGATAATCAGGATAGTATTCCATACAGTCATATGAAAAATACAGAAACCGTCGTGTCAAACAACAATAACAATAAAACTCCAGAAACCTCCACCCCAGAAGCTTCCTCATACGTGTCAATATCTATTTATTTATTTAATGCAGTTTTACAGTCCTGCCAAGTATCACGCCTCAGGTGTGACACTCACGCATTTCAGTGCGGTGTTCCGCATCACCGCACTGAAATGCAATGTCACGCATTTGCGGACTCGCCAGCTGGCGCCACCGGCGGCGCCTGGGCAGGGCTACTGCTCCGAGGAGAGACTGCAGCCACTGCCAGCAGCTGCTCAGCTCTGCCCGGCTAAGTTCTGATAATCACCGGCGATGATCTGACTGCTCGCTGAGAGCGCGGCTAGGCAGCAAGGGCTACAATGTAACAATCCCCTCAGCCCTGGCTGTACATTCCTGCCGCGCCGCGCTTTTCACACACTCTGCTGCCTTCCAATAAGAGGGGGGGGGGGGGCGGGGCCGCCCTCTCACAGTATGCGCCTGCCTAGTTACTGGCTCACACAGCCAGGCACTCTCACCACAGCTGACCCCCGAACGGTCAGCGGCAGCCGTTGGAGTTGTTGAGCCACCCCATGATACCCAGGCCGGTGTTTGCTGCGGCGGGAGTCGTTATAGTAAGGTGCGGCCCGTATGAAGAATCATGTCTCAAAGTTAGTAAGTAGTGCCTCGTGATGATTCTCTCTCTGCTGCAAAATGTGTTATTAATAGCGTGCCGCCGTGCTGCTGGTCCGACTACCTGCTTTTTACTATGATTAAGTGTGGATAACTGCATGCAGCAATAGAGCAGGTCTAGGGAAATCGAGGCCGTGAGCGATGATCAGTTGACGTGATGGGGCGGCTCGGCAAGAGTGACTGTTCGCCCTCCGCCTCCAGAATGCAGCAGTAGGGGGTAAGAAGGTCTGCATTGAGCAGGGGTTGCTGAAGTCAGACAGCAGAGAGACGGCATTGAACATACCGATGATCAAAACGGAATGTACACTTCCTGAAGTTCACAGAATAGTGGACATTTCTGGAATGGAGATTTGTTTCGCTTTCAGCCATGCAATCCGTCGTAAAGGGACTAAGCACAGGTGTAAATAAAACATAACTAATGTGGGAGGGTACAGCACTGATAAAGGGTTCAAACTGCCCTTCATGAAGACAAAGGAGAACCAGACGGTTGGAGAGGGGATAGAGCCCATTATATATCTGAAAACAAATGTGTGCAGGGGCCTCTGTTCATCTGGGCAGTGTGCAGGCTCTGCATTCACATCACGTTATGTTAGAAATGCAAGTTATCTCATAACGTGTTGCAGAGGCCTCCTAGGGACTCGTTGAGCAACTCTTTCCTGAGAAGTTTGCATGCAGTGCAGGTTTCAACTTTGGGCCGAATTTCACTGCGCTTCTTTATTTTTCTTGTCATATTTCATTTACGCAGGCCTGCTTGATAACACCCCTGATAGTTGTTTTTTCTTGTGCCACAGTCATGATCATCTTCTGAGCTGCCCCCTGTCTGCCCTGTTACAGCTGCGAACTGTACATCACACAGCAGTCTGTCTTCTCACTGACAGTAAGCTGTGTTAGTAGTCGCCGCACTAACTTGTTTTTGGGTCAGGTGACTGTGAGAGCCACTGTGGTGCTTGCCAACGTAACTTCTCAGCGCACCAAGCATCACTGAGTCAGAAGAGCCTGTCGTGGAGCTCTGTGTGACAGGCTGCGACTGGTGTGATGGTGCCACCAGCAGGGCTTGGCAGGTAGTGGGCAGCATGCAGAACAGGGGCGCACAGCTCAGTAATACAGGTTGTGGCTTATGATGTGACTCGTCTTAGAGTTCCTTGTTGCTCACATGGGTTTAATTTCTGACATTTATGTTTCCCTCATCTTCACTGCTTGAGTTTGCTCGCGAGAAAGTGTCACTCATAGTCCTTGAAATGTCACTCATAATTAAACTGAAATTAAGAAGATGTCACACATAGCAATCTGAAACCTTGGCAGCTATGGTTTTATATAGCGCAAACTTAACCCAAAGGTGTCAGAGCGATTTCCGAAAGAACCAGGTAATTTACTAAAGGTACACATGATAGAATTTACACAGTAACAAGTTACATATACAACCAGGGTTGTAAAATTCCTGCATTCGATTAACACAGGTATCGAATACATATTTACAAAGTTGAGCTCATGTGAGTGCCTGGCGGCCGTGAGGTTCATGAAATGGGTTGAATTATTCCTAGAAGTGCCTTTGGAGGAGAAGAGTTTTAAGCTCTGTCTTGAAAGTCCAGAAAGAGGCGGTGGTTCGGACGGATGGAGGAAGTGAGTTCCAAATTCTAGCAGCATTACCTGAGAAGGATTGAGCCATAAATCTTTCCCTTTTGAAGGAAGGAGGTTTGAGCAGTAAGTTTTCCGCATCGGGCAATAAGCACTTCCACATGCCAAAATGGGGTAAAAGGCTGCTTTATTGGACATGTAAGCAGTATCATGTATTACAAATATGGCCTCACTAATACAGAGTCATATTCTGTCCCCCCGCCCTTAAACAATTCCCCACAACAAACTTCCTCAACATTGTTCCAACTAATCCTCCTTCCCAACCCCTATCTTTCGTCCCCTGGCTACCTCCTGCCTCATTCCTCGCTCCCCTGTTTCCCTCTGTCAGAAGCTAGTATGAATGCCCCCAACTCTTCCTGCCTGTCTCGATCTCCTCAAATTCTGCCACCAGGAAAAACCCTGATATAGGTGTTTTTCCTGTCCCCCCTTTCCAATTCAAAATATGAAAATTGTATGAAAAAAGGAAAAAACGCACACTGTCGCCAAAACAGGTATACAGTTTTATTGCGTTTGCTGAACAGAAAATTCAGAAAAAAACATTCGGTTTAATGTAAGAGGCAGAAAAAACTGTGATAAGAGGGGGAGGGGAAGGGGGTCGAGAAAAAGGAAAGGAAAAACATAAGGCTGTCGCCCAACAGCTTATCCATTAAAACCAAGCTTTTACATCAAGAGTTTTCGAAATCATCTCTTTTATATTCAAAATGTAAATCTCATCACCTATGAATGAAAGGTGCACTCCATCATGCCAAAAAAATTGATAGTCCTCTTTCGTAATATCACTGTGAGCCAACCAATATATTCCATTAATGCTACAAAAGCGGTGTAATTCCCTATTGACTTTCCTCCTCGCTCTTTCTACAGTAGTGAATCTCTCTGCCCCCCTCCAAACGCTTCTTGGCATCAGCGCTGTTATAACCTTCGATTGAGCCCATAATTTTACTAACAACTCAATATCAGCTTTTATTTCTATAAGCAACCCCAGGCCTGATAGTTGCACGAGATCATTCTCCCCCAGATGAATCAGTATAGCTTCAGGACAATTCTTTGATGACCGCTCACTTAAAAGAGGCATTAACTGACCCCATTTCATGCCACTTTTTCCCCACCAAACAATAGAAACTTCATCTGAACGGAAACCCAAATTTTTCCCAAAATGTCTCTTTTCAGCTTGCTTTGCAGTCCACTTAACAAATGAATGTCCAACTATCCAAACGGCCTTTTGTGGTAATGTAAGACACGCTGCGAAATTTAGAAAGAAATAACAATTAATATATTTGAAATTTAACATTGTACATCTAAATCTCTAATGTATCTCAGGCAGCAGTGAGAAGACCAGTGCCCCAATTTCTTTACTTCCTTGACTGAAAACCCCTACCTGGCAGCTTCAGAAGCTGCACCTATTCTAAAGGAGTTTGTCCCAAAATTAAACTGATTTTTACCCAATTTTTGTAAGGCTTTCCTCATTACTGCCAGCATCTGGGAAGCTTTGAGGGGGGACCCATCTTGGTGTCTAAAGGCAAATTCCAACGCAGCACCTCCCATCTCTTTAAAATCTAACCATGCTTTTATAGGGCATAACGGTCCATCCATTCTTTGTAGAACTATTTTTGATCCTTTGCCAATTTGATCCGTTTTGGATTTTTCTAGAAAAATACCTATTGAGTTTTTATAAACAAGAACATTTTTAACTTTAAGATCTTCATTTTTTGACTTGCCCAACAGCTCAGATATTCTGAATGCTCCAAAAATAACCAAATCATGCATAACTTGAATAAACAGCATTCAAAATTAGAGAAACAAATAAATTGCAAACTCCGTGTCATATCAAGTAAGAGTTTCAGAGAAATAGGTTCTCGTGTAAATTGTCCTCTCTTTTTTATTTTTGCCCATCCTTGGAGTATTCTTCTTCCCATCTCACCCGCTGAAGGTTCATATCCCCAAAAGAAGTTCCCATAGAAAGACACACCTGCTAATTTCCCTGCTATTGTTGTTGTAGAAATATTCCTTTCTATGTTGGACATTATGAAATTAGTTATATCATCCCTGCGTTTTTCAATTCCTCTGGTACTACGAACTCTGAAAGAAGCACCTGATTCAAGGAATTCTAACCATGCTCCCCTGTAAGCCATTTTGGTGCTATTAGCCAGAGAGTTTTAAATTAGTAGCTGAGTTTTCAATTTGCTCAATCCCATACCTCCTGGGGAATCCGAGTCTTCTGTAGATCTGCTCCGGGCGCCAAACCACAGAATCTCTGCCACTCAAAACGAGATAATGCGCCTGCAATGTTATTATCAACTCCGGGTACATGCCTAACGTTGAAAGCTATATTATGCATTAAGCAGCTCAACATGAATCTTTGTAGCAGTTTCAATAGTTGTTTCTCTTTGGCCCTCTGACCATTTACCAAATCAACCACTGTTCTATTATCTACATGAAACAACACTGTCTTGATTGCCAGACTCTTCCCCCAAAAGGCCAGCGCAACTATCAAGGGAAAAAATTCGAAAAAAGCTATGCTTCTTGTTCCTGATACCCAACAGATGGCCACTTCTCAGCACACCATTTTCCGTCCCAAAAAAGACCAAAGCCATTTGCACCAGAAGCATCAAAAAATAACTGGATCTGCCGAACAAAATCTTCATCCATTGACCAAATCGTGACACCATTAAATGCTCTCAGAAACATCAGCCAAACTTCAAGCTCAGCCCTCATGCTAGCTGATATCCTAATCCTGTGATGTGGCAGCGTGACGCCTGACATGGCAAAACCTAGTCTCCTGCAAAAACTTCTAGCTGCCCTCACAACTTGGCAAGCGAAATTCAGATGACCCAATAGACATTGAACCTCATTCAGTGTCAATTTTTGAGACCTTCTGGCATGTTCTAACATAGCCGTCATCTCCACTACTTTCTTTTGCGGAAGCCGAGCTTCCATTTTTACTGTATCTATTTCGATACCAAGATACATTAACCAACATTTAGGTCCTTCCGTTTTCTCAGCTGCCAAAGGCACACCCAGTTCCTTAGCCACCAGTTCAAAGTCACTTAATGCTTTTACACACTGTTGAGAGCCCACATCCCCCCCATAAATAAAAAATCATCCAGATAATGCGTCACGTCCAAATGTCCAGTTCTGAACGAAAAATTCCATTGTAGAAATGTGCTAAAAGTCTCGAATAAATTGCAGGAAATTGCACAACCCATAGGTAGTACCTTATCCACGAAAAACTGCCCCTCAAAATAGATACCCAGCAATGAGAAGTCTAATGGGTGCACTGGCAATAGCCTAAAAGCAGATTTAATGTCACATTTTGCAAGCTCAGTATTGGAACCCATTTTTCTTATCATACCCAAAGCTGTCTATGGATGCAAATTTGACCATGTTGTCTTCCTTAGCAATGAAATCGTTGACGGAGAAATCTTGAGGCCATGATAAATGCTGTATCATTCTAAATTCCTCTTCCGTTTTCTTAGGAATAACGCCAAGCAGAGATATCATGAGATTTTGCAACGGCCATGACTTAAAAGGGCCTGCCATTCTACCTTCTTTCACCTCAATTAACAATTTCTTCTTCACCAGCTGGGGGTATTCGTTTACAGATTTTAAATTTCTTGCAAATCTGCGGCATCTAGGCCCTTGATAATCCAACCTAAATCCTTCTTTGAACCCCCATTCCAACTTGGTTGCATCATTCTTGTGAGGAAAAAATTTCAACCAGAAACACAAAACCTTTGCATTAATTGGTGTAAAAGCCTTTGTGTCCAGGCTGAAATGCATAACCTCTCCCTCTGCCTTGGCCAAAACCCTCCCATCTGGACTGATCCCCAAAGCATTGCAATATGGCGTGTTTGCCACCGCACCTTGAGCATTCATGTTTATACTTGCAAGTGTTCTTCTGGCAATAACCCCTGTTGAAATTCCAGCAGGCACCTGACACGACTGCTTGAGATTTATTCCAGGTTCCCACCCCCCCACCCCTTGCCGGGGTGGGTCTTCCGAGAAAAGACAAATGAGCTACCGCCAACCCACTCGCGGTATGCATCGAAGGGGGAGGCCTCTGAGGATACATCCACTGAACCCAGAGCTCATTATCTACTTCGCCCCAGGGTTTTTCGGGAATAAGAACCAGTCTAGCTCGGAATTCCTCATCATAATGAAGCCAAGCAAAACTTCCAAATTCAGTGTAAGCTTTTGTGATTGTGTCTAAATATTGCCACAGATCTGTCTGGAAACTTTTCACAGTATATTCTAGCAAAAATAAGGAAAGCCGAAGTCCAAGAATCAATGTTCGTGGTACCCTTGTCCTTTTTGCTAGCTCCCATGCCTCCTCCCTTGATCCCTCCCTTGACTGAATTTCTCTGTGAAGTAATTTGAAAACGCCCACGAATTCCCCTCTCCATAAACCTAAAGGCATTGATAAACCCATGTAAGGCAAACGTTTAAAACTCGCTGAACTTGTTTTTTCCCCTTCGTTTTTGTTTTCTTTTTCAGGACTTTCTTTAAACTTATCCTTATCAGAAATAGTCTCACCTTCTTTAACCGCCTGCTTTGTTACATCCTTTGGAAACTGCTCCTTATTATTTTTCTCGTCAGTTCCAAAGTTTTTATCAACACATAGCCTTTTATTAAACCCCCTTTTTTGAACCTCACCTGTCCTTAAGGAGTTGTCCGCCTCAGTGGTTATTCTTTTCTTCTTTTCCCCTTCTTGTCTATTTTTTGCGTTTCTTCTGCACGAAAACCCTTCGATTTCATTATCCTGCAAAAAATAATCTCTGGACAAATTTTTAGAATTCCCCCTGTCCCCCAACTCGACTTTTTTGAAAACTTCAAATTTTCTACATCATCGTCAATTTCCGCATCCTCCAAAGACTCCAGTTCGTCATCACCCCAATCTTCACCTACCACCCCTCTGTAGTGACCCCTTTTTTCATTCATACTACCCCAGGACATTCCCCATTCCCAACACCCCCATCATATACTCTCCAATTTATCGCCTTGGAAAAGTATGCAGCTCGCTTTTAAATCCATCAGTGTGGGAAAATTTGCCTCAAAATCCTCCCTCTCTTCCTCTGCTTTGTTGCAGGACGCTTGAGACCTGTCCAACACTTCTTTACTGCCCTTTATTGTGTTTGGCAGCATCTCTCCCACGTGGGTCTGCGAGCCGCCACGACTTGCAGACTCAGGAACTCTTTTGCCCTTCAAATGATCTAATCTCCCTTCATTATTGATTTCACTGGGGACCCAAATCCATTTTCCCTCTACTTCTGACTTAATATCTAGATTATCAGAAAAAGCGCCTTTAATTTTGGAATTCTGGAAAGGAACCTCTTTATCTGTATCCAGAGCCACAGACTCTAATCTCTTAACTGAAGAAAAATCCTTCTCTTTACCATTTACGCTCGATTTTACTATTTTACTAGGCGGAAATACTGGCTGCAACTCTCTGTCACCTGACTCACTCGAAACCATGGGAGAAAGGCTCCTTTCAACAGGCATTGTCAACTTAGTATTACCCGTTGCTTGACATTTTATACCAAAAATATGTATCTTGTTCATTTCAACATTAGTATAAACCTGACTGCCAGGCAAATACTCTTCATTTAATAAATGACCACCTGGGGGAGAAGCTGAGCTGTTTTCAGCTTCAACAACCTCCCCTTTAATTTTCTTTGCTCCTTTAAGGAGCCTACTCTTGGTAAAAGTGGAGCTCTGCACCGCGCGTGTGCGAGCTCTGCCCTCCCTCTCTTAACAGAAAGGAAGGGGCCCTGGCAGAGCAGCGGTGACTAGAGCCTGCCGGCTCAACTTTCTTTCACTCGCTTCTAAAATACTCAAGGCTCTTTGGCTTTCAGCCGGAGAGCTTTCACTTGAGGCACAAGCAGCAACGGCAGCGGACACGCCGCTTGCTGCTGTTCTTTTCTTTTTCTCCAGCCCAACCCACGCCTGTGACAAAACGACAGGTAGGATCAAATCCTCCCTCCCCGCTTTGCAAATTATGCGCAACGCTTCCCTGACAGACGCGGCTGCTTCTGCCATCGAGCCACTTATAATATCCTTGAAAAACTTTTAATCAGAAACACCTCAGACCAAATTCAATAATGCCTACCTCAATCCTCAACTGCCTGACTAACTGCAATCCTAACGTTCACGCTCAAACTGACTCTCGGTACACACCAGCCAATCAGGACAACCTCCCTGTCCTGGAATGTGCCACTAGCCCGAAGCTGCCTGGGGGTGGACATTCTACGAATGCCACCCCCAGGAGCCTTCATTGCGTGAAGGTCTAGAGCTGCCTGAGATCTGGAGCTTATTTGCCAGACAGTGAGGGGTGGAAGTATGCAAAGCTTTGTGGGTGATACAAGCAGTCTTGTAAATTGACCTAGCTTCGATGGGGAGCCATCGAAGGGAAAACAGTATGGGAGTGATGTGATCATTTGTATTAGCCCCGTAAACGGAGCGAGTCGCTGATAGAGGATGGATTTTAGAGGGGAAAGGTGGGTTTTGGGGAGGCCAGTAAGGAGAGAGTTGCAGTAGTCCAATCTGGAAAGAAGCATTGATTGGACCAAAGGTTTTAGGTCTTGCTTAGGAAAGAAGCGCCGAACCCCCCAGAGAAGGCTCAGCTGGTAACGTGCATTCTTGTCGATGGTATTGATGTGGGACTGTAAGTTGAGCCTTTTGTGTGGGATGACGCCTAGTGATTTGGCGCTTTCAACAGTGGTAGGATTGTTGTTGAGACTGTTCAGATTGTTCATCCATGATTGGACAGGAGGAGGAGAGAGTGAGGTCTAGAGGAGAAGGTATTCCCGTTTTAGAAGGATTCAGAATTAGTTGATGTGTTGACAGCCAATCTTGGATGGAGTTGAGAGTGGTGTTGAGGATTGAAATGTCATGTGTGGAAGACACCTTTAGATAGATTTGGGTGTCATCAGCATAGAGGTGATAATGGATCCCAGATTTTTGGGGGAGATTTCCCTGCGGTTCCATGTAAAGATTGAACAGGGTGGGCATGAGGATCGAGCCTTGCGGGACGCCTTGTCCAACAGCCATTGAAGAAGAGAGACAATATGCTATTTTGATCATCTGGGATCTGCCCGAGAGGAATGATTCAAACCATTTGAGCACTGTGCCTTCAAAACCCATTCTTAGCTTTAAAGTGTTTAGAAGAGTGGCGTGATTAACAGTGTCAAAGGCTGCAGATAGGTCAAGAAGGATCAGGAGACAAGATTCACCAGAGTCAAGTACTCGCAGGGCATCATCAATCACTTTGTAGCAGGGCTGTTTCAGTGCTGCAGCCTTGAGTGAAACCAGATTGGAATTCGTCGAGGAGGAAGTTGTCATGTATATGTTGGGAAAGTTGCTTCGCTACACATCTTTCTGTAATGTTAGCAAGAAAAGGGAGGTTGGTGATAGGGCGGAAATTGTTGGGGTCTTTCTCATCAGCAGAGGTATTTTTTTAAGAAGTGGGGTAACCTGTCCTGTTTTAAGGGCAGCAGGAAGGGAGCCTTGGTTGAGGAAGGGGTTTATCAGACTGGTCCAGTAGGAGAGCGTGTGGGTGTAAAAGTCAGTGGCAATGTCACTAGGGATGGGGTCCATGGAATGGTTATAGGGTTTTGTTTCTAGAATGCTTTCGAGGAGGGCAGCTTCGGTGATGATGTCAAAGTTCTGCCACGGGACTAAGAATTTACGGTCTTCGAGGCGGGTAGGATGAGTGACCTGATCTACAAGCAATTTCTCGTTTTCATCGAACAATAGAGCAAATTCCACTACTTTCTTGGGGGGGGGGTTGTCAAATATGATGAAAGAGGGAGAGATGTTGGTACTTTTGATAAGGTCAAATAACTTTTTTGGCCTGTTCTTGGCGGAGTCGAGGAGGGTTCTGAAGTGCATCGCTTTTTCATGGAAATGTGGTTGTGGTATTGCAATTTTGCGTAGCGGAGATTGGAGAGATTAGTGGTGGAAGGAGAATGTCTCCATTGTTTCTACAGGTACTTCAAGTGCTTTCTTTCTTTGTAGAGGGATTTATTGAACCAAGGTGCAGAAGGAGTGGGTCTTTTCTTTTTACTTTGTAATGGAGCAGCATTTTCAATTACGGCTAATACACTGGTGAGACATTGGGTGGTAAGGTCGTTGACATCAGAGTTGGGGTCTAAGATATGAAATGCCTCATATCTGTGTTGCACAGAAAATGGTCAACTCTCAGCCTCGGTGGTGGTACCCATGAACTCTTGCATATCTGAGTTAGCGGCAGTGGGGCAGGGCGCCCATCGAGCCCACCCATGATTATGTGAAAACAGCACACCAAGTAATTAGTCAGGCAGGTACCTGATCTTGGGGCTCAATAACGCTTGGGTCATTGCGGCCCATGCGAGCAAGGCATCCTGTGCTTTATCATCTTTTCTGGTCCTTCTCATATGCGTCTCTTCTGCCCCGCCCATTCTAGCATGTCCTTTTCCCAGTATTCTCTAGTCGGGAGTTGATGTCCCACTCAGCTCACATTAATGTTGTAAATTATTATTGTCCTGTAGCGACTCACTACATTAAATTTAATTTTCATGTTCCAGATCTTTTCAAATCCCGTTTCCTATTCTCAGTCGTTTATAGTGTGATCAGATGGCTCGTAAGTAAATCAAAACAAAACACCACAGGGCTTTTAACTCCTAAACTGTTGAGATTTTTTCACAACAATGTTGAGCCCTTTTTTGTGGTAGTTCGCACTTAGGCCTCCATACTTTTTTTTCTACAGAAGGTATCCACGCCAAATTTGTGTAATTTTTCTTCCAACATCCTGGGGATTCTAAAAGTACCCACGGTTTGCGGATTCCCTTAGAGGGGACCTAGAAAATAGCCACACTGTAGATACATTTTGAGTTTTTGGGGAAAAATTGGAAATTAGTGCTCAATTAAAAAGTATCTTTTTTTCCTTAAAAATTGTATTACCGAAATTTTGCTGTGCAAAAATCATTTTAACAGCTTTCGGTCACATGCACAGCTGAATCAAAAAGTCTATATTTTTTACCACAGTTTTGGCATTTTTCAAAGAGGTAGCCCTTTCGTCCTAATTTTTGTTCTTTCAACCTACTTCCAGTTTGTGGTGGAAACTGGTGTGAAACCCATGGGTGATCCCGGACAGCTATAGATTTCTGAATTCAGCAAGGGGGCATTTGTGTACATCCCACAAGGTTTTCCTAAAGAAACTAACTGTTGAAATAAAAGAATATTTAAAATGAGTAGGAAACAAGCATTGGCATAGCCAATAGGTCTCACATTTGGGACCTTACAAGTGTTAAGCTAAGCAGCACATTATCCTGGGTGCTGTGCTGCCAGGGTTTGAAGAGCTATACAATTACTACACACTGGGTCATGCAGTCTGATTCATGAATACATGCTTGCCTCAGGAAACATTTATGGACACATTCCAAGGCTTTTTAACGCACAGACAGACAAGTGTCTCGATGCAAGTCAACAGCACTATAACATTCTGCGTGCGGCCATCTTGAAGCTTTTTCCTTAATATATGGTACAAAAAACGGAGGATGTACTAACACCGCATAGCAAAAAGCAACAAGAGGAACCAGATGCTAAGAGTGCTTTAAACTGGAAGAATGCGTGACTGAGGATGGAAGAAGTTAAATAGTGACCAAATTAACGACGTGGTACTTTTTTCTTCCAAAGATTCCCAAAGGAGTAACTACATGAAATCTTACTGAATCCGAAAATGTACGAGTGCCATTTGCGATCAGACACAAATAGGGGGAAAGCTAGTGTTTTTGGAAAGGATGACACCAAGAACTATGCTGCATCGCACCACAATGCCAGCCAGGCCTTTTATTCAGCTTTTGTGGCCCTCAAGCTGCCTTCTCCCATACTGCATAGTCTTGACTGGCCTGCATTGTTACCAGGGAAACCAGGATTCAGTCTTGAAAAACTTGAGGGATGAAAAAGACGAATAAGCTATCCATGTTTTTGCCAAATAAGTAGCTTCATTTGGGACAGACTGATAACGTCATGAACATACATGGCGTGGCCAATAGCAGAGTGACACACACTTCCGTGGGCCAACACTGAGGAGTGTAGAATTGTGGAGACAAGGCGGCAAGAGTGACTGGTACCAAGTGTATTACTTGAGCGTTTGTTGCGAGATGATGAGGATGCAAGAAGAATTGCACTACGGAAGAGAATGAGCCAATAAAAACAAGTCCCCATTAATATATATTGCTTGTTTAAAGAAATAAAATACATCACGTACTGTGTCTTCCCTTAGGACCAACATAGCCTCAGGCAGATGTTGCTAGGCATCCGTAAGCAATTAAAACAAGCATTGGCATAGCCAATAGGTCTCGCCTTTGGGACCTTATAAGTATTTAGTTATGCAGCACAATATCCTTGGTGCAACAACATCAACTGTTGCATGGGTAAACACTTATAAGGTCCCAAAGGCGAGACCTATTGGCTATGCCAATGCTTGTTCTGGGAGATATCATGCAGCTGAAAGCAGCCCCGTCCTGTTAATTTTTTCCAGAGGTGACAGAAGCAGACCTGCTGGCTGAGACCCTCTTGGTTACTCAGAGAGCCTGTTTCATTTTTGCAACATTTCTTCCACCAGTCTGTTAATTTGTAAATGCATGAAGACAGGGGAAGGTAAGATTCTTTCTGTTTCTCTTGTAAGCCATGGGCCGGACATTGGAGGAGGGGGAGGGGTAGAGCCGGCCATAGTATTAGAAACAAGAAGAATCTTACATCCCTCCTTGTCTTCATGCATTTACAAATTAACAGGCTGAAAGACGAAATGTTGCAAAAATGAAACAGACTCGCTAAGTAACCAAGAGTGTCTCAGCCAGGAGGTCTGCTTCTGACGCCTCTGGAAACTTTCAAGGCAGCTCTAATCACTGTGCCTCCTGCAGAGCCCGGAACTTGCACAGTAATTATCTGCCGAGTGCAGGAAGCACGAGTCACCCACAAAGCATTGTGAGGGAAGCCGTTATCAAAAGGAAACATTCTTTGAGTGCCAGGACAAAAGGTAACAACCAACATGTAAAAACACCAAATCAATTAGCATAAATGTAACGGAGCTTGCACTCAAAGCACGGAAGGAGGCATACAGTGCGCCTGTCTGTCTACCCCCGGGCATTGACACGAAGTGTTTGAAACCCAAACTTGCCAGACTTCATTGGAGAGAAGCAGGGAGGAGGGAGAGAGGCGGACAGGAGGAGAGACTTGGGGAGAGGGTGCTGTGCATACCAATGCTGAGGGCGGGCGAGTCCAGCGGAGACTGCTGAGAGACTGGGGAGGGCGGGGCGAAGTGGGGGGCAGTGGAAGAAGTGTGAGAGATGAGGCAGGGCTGTAAACAATCAGGATGCGGAGTAGCATATACAGCTGTCGACTTTGGTACTGGGTTGGAGTCTCAGCGTCGGCTCTCCTCCTGCTTACAAAAACAAGCAAATGAAGTATTAACCCACTGACCTCGGCTCAGTGGAATGCAGTGCAGAAGGCAGATCCAGGGCAAGCCAAGCGTCTGCAATGAATGAAAATAATTCACAGAAAGAGCTCAGGGGCGGGGCGGAGGGATTAAAAGAGATCGCCTTTACTGGAGTAAGGGAGGTGTGATGTCAAGAATTGTCCAAAACACAGAAAACACAACACGTCTTGATTATAGGGAAAGCAGCGGCGCTGGAAGTGCTGCTTACAGGGAATGTGCGCAATGTGCTGGGAGGAGTGGAAACGGAAAGGAGCTAAAAACATTGCTGGGGAAATAAAAAACTGACATCTGTGTTTAGAAGGGGTATCTGTCTCAGTGTTGCAGTTAAATGTTCCTAAGCTGTGGCACGATGTGCGAGGGTGCTGCAAGTTAAATCAATAACTAGCACATATTTTTACTACCGCGTGAGCAGGAATTGTTTGAAGAGTTAACCAGAGCAACGCAAGTGGAATTATTGCAGCGTCCCTCACGGCTAATGTAGATGGACCCGTATGTGAAACGGGTACGAGCCTTTGGTTCACGCCGTTTGAACACAGTAGTGTTCATTTGCTCGTCATGTAAGAAATAAAGGTTTTTTTTACAAGCGCGGCTAAATGGGATATATTGCGAAGATCTCTTTGAATCAAATGCGAGGACCTGTGTCAGTATCGGGTAGGCATCAATTTGTGAGGCATTGGTATGCGAGGCTGAGGCTGATAAACAACGAAGGAAAACAAGCGGACCCGTTTATAAGTCAAGTGCAAATTAGTTTGAAGCAAAGGGCTAATTATAACTACACGCTGCTAACATCTTCAAAACAAGCGCGAAAGGAATGCGAGGTATGCAGCTGGCACCCAGAACAAGCATTGGCCGCGCGGCCGTGAAACTGACACGGCCGCGCGGCCGTGAAAGTAATCGCGGGTTTTGGAAGTGAAACAGTGGCTTTTGCTGGCGACCAGCTTGCGTTCACGCAAGCGTCCAGATGGCGAGGGAAGCCATTTGGTGCCTGATCGCGCGTGCACGCTCGCGTGAACGCAGGCTAGTCGCCAGCAAAAGCCACTGTTTGCACTTCCAAAACCCGCTTACTAAAAGTCTCGCCAGGGCAGCGCATGCGCGCTGGCTCAGGCGAGACCTAAAAAAAAAAGCAGACAACTTCTCTCGTTGACAGCCAGTAAATAACTCACGGAACAAGGATTGAAAGACCACATAGCTTTTGATGGCTCCCCACGACCAGTTACCATTTAAGTAAGGCTTCAGCGCCATATGTCACTATGCTATAACTGACTGCATAGCCCATATTCAAAATAATCACAAAATGAAACATGCTCAGAAGGAGAGATTGTGCGTCACTTTCTGTAGCAAATGAAAGCAGTTCCCTGTTTTTTTGCCTTCACTTGCGCCCTTGGGCAGTGTGGGCTCAGATTGGCGCACATTTGCTTCTCCCATTGTACGCAGGTCTACCCCCAAAAATGCCGATTGTTTTGGAGAGAGGATGTGGAATAGCATCCAGAGCTGCCGACTTTGAAACTGGGGAACCAGGTTCGACTGTCGGCTCCAGCGCTCCCCGTGCCTACAAAAAAAAAAAAAATACAGAGACACCCTGATCTAAAAAATGTAAATTAAACAATGGCGAAAGCCAACAAAATGCTGTATGTAAACTATATATGGAACAGAATGAAAATGACAAATGCCGATCCATATGTTTTATAGCACTACTGCAATTGGGACGGGTAAACGTGTGCAGGAAAAAAAGCCGACATTTCCAAAACACAGGCAGAAACAAAATAGTCTGCTTCCACAAACCTACATGCACAAAAGGGCAAACCTACAAGTAATAGGTGCATGCTACATGGAAGGGGTTGACATTCAAAAATGAGGAACATAAAACAACATTGACCACAGAGTAGCAAGCCTTTGCGAAGGACATGCAAAGCATGTAGCCTTACGGCTAGAGCGGTCGACGTCAAAGCTGGGGAACCGGGTTCGAGTCTTGGCAACAACGCTCAACATCCTGTGATTCTGGGCAAATCACTTAATCTCCTCATGCGTAACAAACAAAAAATGAATGTGTCCTTGTGTAACGAAACTGGTGCTATGTAAAGCGCTCTGATACCCGATATCTTCGGGTCGAGTTTGCGCTATATAAAACTCTAAAAAAACAAACAAATTCAAAGCACCCACAGAGTAGATACAGCATATCTCAAAGTGACAGCGCATGCACTACCTAGGTGAGACATAAAAAGACTCTCCATCTGCAGGGAATATCCACGAGGAATGCAAGAATTAAACTTCTCTGCAAAAAGCTTTGTCAGATGTTTCACCCAACGGAGGCAAACTGAACACTGGCTGTAGGAAAGTGGGATTCTGTTGCAGTAACCCCCCCCACTTTTTGCCTGATAACTGATGCACTTTTCCTTGGTGTGCCCTGGGTCCCTGCCAATCAGGTACCCAGGGCCTGTGTTCCTTCCCTAAAAACTGTACTAAAGCCTAAACCCAATTGGCATCTCTGGCCACAGGTAAGCCCCTGGTAAATGGTACCCTAGGTACCCAGGGCACTGTGACCAGAGAAGGCCCCTAAGGCCTGCAGCACTTATTGTGCCACCCTTAGAGGCCCTGTACCCTGACACACACACCCTGCCTTTGCAGGCTGAGTGTCTTGGTGCAGAACTAAACGGAGAGTCGACATGGCACACATCCCTGTGTGCCATGCCCACAAACACACTGCCCTGGCATACCTCAGTCACCCCTCTAGCTGGGTGCACTATGCCAGTGGTGTGGGCACAGGTGCATGAGCCCTGTGCCCCTACAGTACCCAGGGCCATTCCTGGGCACTGTAAGTGCAGTGATGCCATTTAGAGTATATGGTGCTGGGAGGTTGTCATTACGAACTCCACAGCACCATAATGGCTACACTGAAGACTGAGAAGTTTGGTATCAAACTTCTCAGCACATTAAACCCACACTGATGCCAGTGTGGGATTTAATGTAAAATGCACGACAGAGGGCAACTTAGAGTTGCCCCCTGAACCTAACCTACAATCCATGTCTTGTCTGAGGGGCTGCCCCGGCTGCCACACAGCAGACATGTTGCTGGACCCCTGGGTGGAGAGCCATCCGCTCTTCTGGGCCTGCAACAATGCACATCCTGGGCGAGGTGCTAGGTCTCCTCCCCAGGATGGGCAGGGAAGCTTCAAAGGCATGCCGCCTTTGTGAGCTTCTCCAGGCCACTTGCTGTACTCAGCAACTGGCCCCCACCGGTTCTGACCCCCTCTCTGGCGGGAAGACTGGCGGGAAACCCCAAGGGAGGAAAGGGGATGTGCCAGCCTCTGCCAACCCCACCCCTCAGGTGGGGGAGGCGAGGTGAAGCACAACTCCGGGCTCTCGCCATCTTGAAGATGGGGAGCCCTGCCCAATCAGGACTAGGCTACTGCCCCCTCCCACAGGAGAGGGGCAGGATAGGGGTGTACCCACCCCAGGGAAGGGACCCATTGGTCCCTGCCCTTTACCTACCTGTAACGCCCCTAAATTTAGTATTTAGGGGCACCCTGAACCTTCCTTCCTCAGATTCCCGCAACCTAAGAAGAAAAAGGACGAAAGAAGACGCCCAGCAGAGGAGACTGCAGAGAACAACTGACTTGGCCCCAGCCCTACCGGCCCATCTGCAGTTTCCAGAGATCCTGCGCCAAAAATCGTCTCATCCTGCAGCCAGCGACCTCCAGAACCCCGGGGAGGACTGACTGCCTTCAACAAAGACCGGATCTCCTGTGAACAGCAGCTCTGTTCAAAAGAAACACCAAACAAAGACTCCGAGCCTGCTGAGGAAAAAGAAACCCGACGCCTGGAACCACCACTGCACCCGTCGCCTACAGCCTGAGTTCAAGTGGCCCACCGGTCCCAGCGAGGTCCCCCAGCGCTCCAGAGTCCGAGTCCACTGTGGGTTGACCCCTCCAGGACTCCCCGACGTCGCCTGCAGCCTCTGCACGAGACCCACCGCAACCGCGAGTGGCCCGGTAAGGTGAAATCCGACCTCAAAAGACACCCCTGCATCCAGCCGCCCTACGCCCTGGAGAAAGGAACCCGAGGTGCACCTACGTCCCCGAGCCCTCCAACTTACCTGCCCAGCTGTTGGTTCCTCCTGGAAGTCTTCCTGGACCGAGCCTGCAGCTGAAAACCAAAACCGAAAATCCCCATTGAAAACAACAGGGCACCCAACGCCAAAACAGCACTCTGCACCCGGCCACCCCAGCGCCGCTGAGGGTGCACCTTTGTGCTGGCTTGTTTCCCAATTTGCCCTGACCTAAACCCTAGGAGCTTTGCTCCCACAACCTTGTGGCCTGCTCGCCAGCAGCCACCAACCGGAGGCCCCCATCCCCCATAGGATAACATTGGGCCTCAACACTCTGCACCCGGCCGCCCTAGTGCCGCTGAGGGTGCAACAACAGTGCATCACTGACCCTGGGAGACCCCTGAGTCTATGCCCAGAACCTTAACTCTGCCAGTCGAGTACTTACCTGAAAACCGATAACCTACATTTTCTCCATAGGGTAACATTGACTGGTTTACACTGAAATTTCTTCTAAGTGTCGAGTTTTGAAACTTTAAAATAATCACTAAAAATCGTCCGATCAACGAAAACGAAATTACTCACCTGTTATCAGGAGAGATCCCAGTGCTGGATCTTGGTGCCCAGCACTGACCCTGAAAAGTAATCATAACTGTACTTACCGGTAACTTGAATTTCCTTCCATAGGATAACATTGCCTGGTTTTTGCTGAAAAAGTTTCTGTGTCGATTTTGCAAACTTACAAATTTTCGTTAAAAATCGCCTGTATAACAAAAACACATTCTTTCAACTGTTTACAGGAGGTGCACCAGTGCTGGATCCAGGATCCAACACTGAGTTAGAAAAAGTAACAATAACCACACTTACCTGCTAAGTGAATTTCCTCCCATAGGATAACATTGGTGATTCTATGCGAAAAAGTTTCTAAGTGTCAACTTTTAAAATACAATAATATTCCTTAAAAATCACAACTGTAACCAAAATGTTTTTACTCAACTGTTTACAGGAGATGTCCCAGGACTGAATCTAGGATCCAGTCCTGTGGTAAGAAAAGTAATCCAAAAAGTAATCTATTGCATTTAACTAGAAATTCCCATTGAGCTCAATGTATTATTGTGTTTGAAATTGTGTTGCCTATTGCAACAACTGTAACTATTGTATTCAAAAGTCTATTGCCTATTTGAAAAGTATTTAACTAAAGTAACTCAATCTGAGAAAGTATATTTTGATACCTATTGTTGGTTCTGAAATAAAACAACTATATATTTTGATACAAAGCCATTGGCCTAGAGTTCAGTTCTTGAGTGTGTGAGACCATTTGCTGACTGAGTGTGTACAACAAATGCTTTACACTGTCCTCTGATACTGCCTTACTGCTCGACCAAGCTACCACTTTAGAGAGTAAGGTTATATCTAACTTTAGCCTCTGCCAAACCTCTGGGGACTGTGGACTCTGTGCACACTGAACCTTACTTTGGTTCAGTATATACAGAGCCACTTTCTTACACTGGCACACTCTTTTCAGCCGTAAATAAACAGTGGTCCACGCATTGTTATTATTTAAAAGAATCAACGCATTTTTGGGCTTACGAGTACTCTAGATTAGAGCAATGCTTTAAAGCAATAATTAAAGCAACAGGAAGTAGAAATCAAAACCCACATGTAATCTTTCACAATTAAGTGATGGTGCTATGTGCTTAAGTGATCACGTTGTGATTAAGTACAATGAAAACAAGCATTTGCAATGCAATAGGTCTCGCATTACTGAATGTTTCAGCTATTGGCATTGCAAATGATAATGTTTATTAGATTATATTTTGTTACAAAATATCCCAGCAGTAGCATAAGTAATGAAAGAAAATATACGAAGCAAGAAAAGGGTGCAGTACCACAGGCTGTTACTAGGTGTCTTTGTGGAGTTGTAAAGGGATCTCTATTAGCCATATAAGGTACTGCACCCTTACTTATGCAACTGCTGGGATATTTTTTAACAAAAAATGCAGTGGATCTTGCATTAGTTTTAGGGCAATTGGCATTGTAAATGGCAATGTCTTTTACCTATGTGTTATGGAGTGTATGTATGTGATGTGTAGTGGAATTATGTGGGTTGTATTGGATCAATTAGATAAGTGTAATTGTGTGGCATGGAATTGTGTGGTGTGGATTGGATTTGTGTAGTGGAATTATGTGGCATGGTGTACTGTGGAATTATGTGGATAATAAATATTTTGGTAGTTAGTGTACTGGAATCATGTGGAGTGGGATTCTGTGTAATGGAGTGTAATTATTTGGAATGGTATTTTGTGTTGTGGAGTGGTATGTAGTGGAGTTTAATTTTGTGGTGTGCTGTTGAATTTTGTGGCATGATGTGGAAATGTGTGGTGTGGTTTGGATTTGTCCGGTGTAGATTGTATATATGTGGTGTGTTGTGTAATTGTGTTGTTGAGCAGTAGTGGAATTGTGTTGTGGAGTGGAATAATGTGGTTTGGTTTTGAATTATGTGGTGTGGATTGGAAATGTGTGGAGCTGAATTGTGTGACGTGGAACTGTGTGGATAGCATTGCATTTTTGGTGACGAAAAAGAATGAATAGGTACGAGCTAAGCTCCAGACCTGTGTGTTTGGGTGTTAAAAAATAGAGAGTTAGAGATATTTGTGTTTATATGTAAATATTTTACCTACGTGATATGGACTGAAGTGGATGTATGTGGTGTAGTGGAATTATGTGGGTTGGATTAGAATTGTTAGTTGTGGCATTGTGTGGCGTGGATTTGTGGCATGGAATTATGTGGCATGGTGTGCAGTTGTATTATGTGAATAGTAATTTGGTATTTTTGACTATTGGAATTGTGTGGAATTACATTTTGTGTTGTGGATTGTTATGTAATGGAGTTAAATATGTAGTGTGCTGTTGAATTTTGTGGTATGATGTTGAATTCCGTGTTCTAAATGTAATATATGTGGTGTGTAGCGGAATTGTGTTGTGGAGTGGAATAATGTGGTTTGGTGTTGAATTATGTGGTGTGGAATGGATTTGTTTGGAGTTGAATAGTGTGGCATGGAACAGTGAGGTGTTGAGGGAAAATATGTTGAATGGAATTATGTGGCATGGTGTGGAGTGTATTTATGTGGATTGTTATGTGGCATAGAGTGGATTTATGTGGAGTGTATTTATATGGTATTGAGTAGCATGCAATTAGGTGGAGTTGAATTATGTGGTGTGAGCGGTATTATGTGGATTGTAATGTGGTGTGGATTGTGTGGCTTTGAATTGTGTGTTGTGGAATTGTGTGGCATTGTGTTGATTTATGTGGCGCTGAATGCTTGTTGTCTATCTACAGCAGTGCAGACTGAGTACGTATATAAAAGCCTTCCCTTTAAAAACGATGAAAACATCACGTAAAAGTTTCAGAAAAACAGTGTTAATATTCCTACAATTTCTAGAAAGAAGCTGCCCTGTTTATAGTTCCTGAGTGAGCAGAATTTCTTTTTTTAATTCCAGTAAAGGAGGAGTCCTTTTGTAGAAACCTGTGGGTTATGGTTGTTAGCTTATAACAAATAGCCCAGATGTATTGGTTACATCTAATATGCCCTGTTTACAGTCCGTGAGTTCCCTTGGATTTTGAAATATATTGTAGATGCTTTAGAAAATAAAGAGATTAAAAAAGGAACATTTTTACAAAAGCAGCACACTATCCCATATTAAAGAAAAAAAGCCTTTGAAGACATCGCAAATATTTTTTATGATAAGCTAGTAGTGTTGGGATTTAAATGTTTGGAAAAAAAGAAATGGATGATTTCACAAAAATTCCACGCTGTATCATATTATAGTAACAGAAAAGCAGCACATGTTTCAGGAAAACAGACACAGCCTTTGATTGCTGATACATATCTTATCAGGGCTGTCTCCTTCCTGGAGCACCCATAAAAAAGCTTGTTAGTGGCATGAACACTTAGCAATAAACTCTACTTAAAAATAACAAGAGACTGGCTTTCACAGAGCAGTGACATTTTCATTTTCTAAAGCTTTATGTTCTAGCAACTGAAATGTGCCCTAAAGAAAAACACTTCCTTTGCATTAGTCAGAAAACTGCATTAAGAGACAGTAAATGGGCTTTAAAAGGGCTTACCCGCTGTTATTAAAAGATGCAAGGGACTGTTTATGTTTATTGGCAGAGGTTAGCAGATGGCTCCTGTATAATATCTGGTAGAAAACACGGTACAAATAAAGATGAAGTGATATCCGTCGAGGTGCTGCGTGTTATTGAAAGATGCAAGGTGTTACTACACATATGAGCATAACAAGATTATTTATAAAGTGCCCGTCCTCCTCCTTTGTCCGCAGAAACAGCGTGTTTTGGACACTGTGGGGCCGATTCCGATTCGGGCCGGAAATCTCTCCGACCGAGCCGGACCCGGAGAGAATTCTGACCGAATCGGACTCTGGCAGTCCGACCGAACGAGTACGATGCGCACGCATGCACCCGGACTCGATTCGGTCGGACTCCCATTGAAGTCAATGGGAGCCGGTCGTACAACGCGTACGCGGGCTCCCATTGACTCAATGGGTGCGAGGCGAACAAGGGCGCCCCTACAGCGGGTGCGCGTCGAAGCGCATCGTGCCATACATGCACAGGTAGGGGGACCCATGGGTCCCCCTGTGTGCGACTCGCGCGACCACGCGTACAGGAGGTCCGACGCGGACCCCAAAGTCCAGCTCCGACAGCTCTTTCGAGCCGGACGGCGCGAGTCGGTCGGACTGCTCGCGGTGCGCATCGTACTTACCCGGCCGGGGAACGTCTCCATTGCGCGGTGCGAGTTGTGTCCGTGTGAGTCGGTCGGAGCGTGTTGAAGCCGTGTACGAGTCGGTCGGCGATTTCGCGGGCGCTTGCATCGTACTCGCTCGGCCGGACCCGCGTACGATTCGGTCGGGAAACAGGGCTCCGAATCGGATCCGGTAAAGCCGAATCCGATTCGGAGCCCTACCGGCCGAGATCAGAATCGGCCCCAATGTGTCTTTAATGCATTAATAAGCAGTCTCTACGGGCATAGGATGAGGGTGGGCACTTCATAAATAATCTTACAACTAACAGGAAAGATTGTGCTGTTTCACTTTTTAAGAACAAATGAAAAAGCTTTGTAAAAATGCATTTCATGTCGGTACATGGAGTGCATTTTTACAAAGCTTTTTCATTTGTACTTAAAAAGCGAAACAGCAATCCTTGTTCTTTGAAAAGTGCCACACTGCACCTTTCAGGAAGTTGTTTTTAACATCAAAATGGCTGCAAAGCTCTCATTGGGGACTGTGGGGAAAACTACATTTAATGTGGATTTACCAAAATAAAGTGCTTTTTCCAAGTTTAATCTTTCTCTGCCCTCATGCATTACTAAACCCTTCATTTACAACTCGTATTTCTGCAGGGCAATTTAAACAAGCAACAGGAGCGAGGTATGTTGGTGGTAATTAAAGCTGGGTAGGGGGTGTCAATGTAAAACTAGCAGCAGACGGCAGAAAGCATCAATTAAAGAAGGAGGAGGAGGCAGCCGAGGAGAGGGAGGGAGCATCTGTCAGTAGTAAATTGTAAACAAGCAGTTGCAGATTGCAGGAAAGCATGTCCTGCGTGTGATAGGAGAAAGCCATTTAAGAAAATAGTGCCTACAGACAGTAAATAAAGCATACTGCGTAACACCACAGTAAGAGGGCCAGTCCTCATGGGAGATTACAAAGAGAGACAATGAGGTACTAAGGAGGGACTACTAAGCCTATTGACGGATCAAAAGCCATCATTTACAAAGGACAGGAAGAGGAGCCAATTGTAAAGATGGGCGGAGCCTAATGCCCATATACTGAATACTGCATGTCTCGAAGAGACAGCGCAAGCGCTGCTCTAAGCGAAAACTAAAAATGTGTACAGAGAGATGCTTTCGATTAATAACATTAAATGTGGATGGACAGGGTAAATCCGTATCAGTTGCACTAGATTTTTTTTAAACAGTCACAATTATTGATCCTAATACCTCCAGTGCCTATGGCATTTTGATCCCTTATAAAAATAATCAGGTTATGATCAGGACTTCATAGAAAATTCACAGTAAACACTCAAACTTCTGCAGTAATGCTTGAAATCCCAATTTGTGGCAGAAGTGCCAGCATGTTATACTAGTGTACAAAGACAGGATAACTCGGGCAGCAATATGGAAAGTTTATTTTTGTTTTAAACAAAAAAAGCGTATGCATGCGTGGGCCAAAGACAACAGATGCCCAAGACATGGTCAAACGACAGGGGGTTTGAAATTAATTAGAGAGACAATGGACATACAGTACATTTTAGGGGAGCCTTCCTTGGTGATGATTGGAGCAGGGGGACCACCTTGATAGTCTGTGTCCTCGCTGCCGTGTTTGTGCCCAATGCTTCTAGTGTGCTAGACTGCTCCTGTAGCACTGTAATATCCTTTTCAACCAGGCAAATCCTGAGTCACAGAATCTTGTCGATGAGAGGATGACTGCCAGTCAGTCCTCTGAAACAATCTGCTCTTAGTTCATCAGAGTCTGTCTCCTTTCACTTTTTTCTCACTGAAAGTTTAGTCATAAGCTTTATTATTTTCATGCTTGAAATGCTGGTCCTGTGACTTCTCGTCCCAGTAAAAAAATGGCGACCACTAAAGCTGCCAATAATTGTTCAATTCTGGTGTGGTGAAAAAAGGAGCCTCACTTGATTCCACGTGATGTTCAAAACGAGAGACCGGGTATCATCAGTGCAGCAGGATAGCAGCTCAAATGGAGGATTCAAATTAGATTACAGCCAAAATGCACAACAAGCATTGTTAAAGCCAATAGGTGTAGCCTGAATGTTCTACAGGAGGCAGACTGCATTTGTGTATGGCTGTGTTTCAATGTGTTGGCACATTAAAACCAGATTTATTGGCTTTACCAATGCTTGCCAATATATGTAAAGTTTAGAAAGGAAAATAGGCGTGTTTTTACAGCATTGGGGTACCTTTCATATGCCTTTTGTCCCATTATAAACCACCAAGTACTACATTGTATTGCTGGACAATATCTCCTCAGGTCAGCCTCCAACAGCCATCTTTTACTACTCCTAGCACATGGTCTGGTGTCCACTATCCTTTGGAACTCATTCCTGCTTCCCTGTCTTTTAAGACAAATTTTTGAAAATACAGAAAGGAGCTGAAGACCTTTCTCTAAAGACTGATGTTTGAACTACAAACGACCTTGTCCCTGCCACTTGTTTTGTTTGTTTCAAAAGTTACTGTACCCCTCCTCCTCTCTTATAGCACCCAGAAGCAATCTTGGGGGTAATGTGGGTGCTGCACAAAAACAATAAATTCAAATTAGAGGGTAAAGCATGATAGTAAAATACCTCCATACACTCATTAAATACATGCTTAACATGCTGTTGTACGAGTGATCATTTGACATCCACTGCACAGTGGATGTCACAATTATTGCAACACAGGGACTTGGTCAGAATGGTATATGTGCGGGTTTATATTCAGAGAAACAAATAATTTGGTTGGTACGAATCTCAAATGAGGGATGGAGTGAGCAAAGAAACGGAACCGTTATTTTCATAAAGATTTTAGAGGTGGTTACTTTGACACTTAATCAGTAGTAGCCCCTTGAATAACCTTCCTTAGTGTATGCAACCACTGAAAACATCTTTCACCCTGTCATCACCACCTTACCGCTCTAAGACAAACGGGCCTGTGATGCCCACATTCGAGTGAAGAAAAGTGCCATGAACAAATTTAGGATTCGAAAAGCATCATACTGACACATTTATATTGTTTCCAGCTCAGGTTTACAATCACTGTCTGTTCAACATGCACTTATATACAATAATTGTAAACGAAAATCATTTACATAGTGGTTGTTCAGAAATTCTGGGGTGAATCTGGTCCTTTTGGACCCTTGTTGGAAACCCATTACCCGTATGGTCCAACATAATAAGAAACTTTGAAACGGCTACGAATCAAATGTGCGATTTTACAGCACTGGAACTTTCACTTAAAAATGTTGTTTTGTAGACTGTATTCAAAAGAAGCTTTATGTACCCTTGCACCTTATATAGAAGTTACATTTAGGCAGGATATTTAGTAGTTCCATGCTGTTCAGCACTGTATGTAATACCAAGAAAACTCCTAAAAAATGGAACAGAACTTATGTATAGCAAAACATGTAGTGTGCAAGGTCCCCAAGCCAAAATACCTGGGTCCATCCCATAGAGCTAACTATAATCAATTTGTGCTCTATCCTGTGGAACCTTTCATACAGACTCTAAAGACGACAGTAATCACTAAGTCCAGAGATACCAAATTGAAATGTGTCAAGACAAAGCAACACTGCTCACCAGTAGCAAGAACATACAAAAAATCAGCACAACAAAGTTACCTTGACCTTGTACTTTCATGGGAGGCTAAAGTAGTTTTTAAAACTCAATCAATCAATCAATCAATAGCTTTATTTCGATAGCTTGTGTCATAAAAGCATAGTTTAGCATTTATACAAAAGATAAAAACATGAATTCCGATTAACAATCCTTTAAATACAACAAACTCGCTAAGGATGTGATTACACAGCATTTTAACAAAATTAAAAATCTAGAGATAAGGCACATAATGCTAAAAACATCATGTCATAAAATATATGTACAGATTAAAACGAAATCGTACCCTAACAAGTACCCAAGCTAGATATGTGAAAAATGGCGAAGATAAAAATGTGTAACAATATTCGTCACGGCCATTTTGTATAAAGTGCTGGTGTTATGTCCATCATGAGAGATGTTCTAGATTAAAATATGGCAATCAAACTAATCTACCAAATTATTAAATAGGACAACACATAACATTTTGTTGCCGCATAGGTGAAGCAAGGCCTAGGGTGGGGTCGCCCCTCGCAGAGCTGTGTGCCTAAGTAGCCAAGCGTGACTCAAAAACTTGGCCACCCCACAAGAAAAGAGGACACTAGGTTCAGATTTTAAAATGCGAAGGGCAACCCGATGATCACGTGTGCCCATGCCACTGCAAATAGGTCTCAGCCAATTAGTTCTAGCAATCTTATAGGCTGGGCAGGCAAACAAGACATGGGCCACACTCTCCAGCAAGGCTCCACAGCAAGGGCAACTTTCTGTTCTGTTGTTAGCTGAGTGCCACTTTGATGTAACGGCATTAACAGGGAGGGAGCCGTACCTAAACTGGATATACAGAGCCCTATCTCGTGGGACCTGAATCCCGTCCAGGTAAGGCTCTAATCCTCTAGTGTGCTTGGCAATGAGGAATTTGTCTGTTAATCTCCCCCTCTTTGGGTCACTATGCTCCTGTTGGTCAACCCAATCCCAATAATGGCGCTTAAGATCCTGCTTGCTCGGGGGGATTTGGGTGTCCCAGGACTCTTTAAGGCCAAGTAGTATCATAGTTTTCTTTCCGTATGATATCCACATGACCCTATGGCCTCCATCTAAGTTCAATACCTCCGTTAGGGCTGCGGCGTAGTTGGCAAGTTCCGAGGTACACCTCAAGCGAGCCCAGAAGAGCAATGGGCGGAGCTTGGCGATGTCCTTAATCGACCGCCTGCCCATGTCATACTTTAAAGGTGTTAATGGGGTGTTGCATGGAACCGATACCAAATCCCTCAGGAACTTATGCTCAGACTTACTTAGTTCTTCGACATTTTCGAACCCCCATAGCTCGGCTCCATAAAGGTCCGAGCTAACTGCCTTAGCATCATAAACTACGAGAGCCGGGGCAACCGGCCTGCTGTACGAGGAGCGATGTTCTTTGGTTATTGCCCCGGTTACCCGTTTATGGTTTAAAAGCATTTTTGCAAGGTGGGGCCCCCAATGCATTTTATCAGAGATTCGAATACCGAGGTACTCAAAGATTCACTCTCTCTCCAAGGAGGTGCCATTCAAGGTAAGATTATTCCTGAAGGATTTGTGGGGGTAAAAAGCCATGAGCTTCGTTTTAGTGGTGTTAATGACTAAACCTCGTGATTCACAGAAGGATTGGTATTTGTTCATTAATTTTTGTAGCCCAGCTGGCGTCTTTGACACCAATAAGGTGTCGTCAGCGAACAGGAGCGTCAGCACTTTGTCGCCCGCCAGGATTGGGGCATCAGCTGGGTCATCCTGGAGAAACCTCACCACCCCGTTCACGTATAAGGAGAACAGGGTGGGGGCCATCACACAACCCTGGCGGACGGGGATCTGCTCTGTCAGCTGGCCTTGGGCTCCCCATCTCACCTGGGCATAGGTGTTCTCATGGAGACGAATCAATAAATTGAGAATTAGGGGTGGAATGCCCATGTCTCCGAGGGTCTGCCACAATCTGGTCCTAGGAACCAGATCGAATGTTGTCTTAAGATCAATAAATGCCAGGTAGAGACTGCCCTTTTCAATGAGCACCACCTTCCAAAATATGAGCAGTAGCCTGAAAGCCTGATCGATCGTCCCAGTGCTGGCCCTGAACCCCGCCTGGTACTGGGAGAGGATATCCTCCTCTTCGGACCATGATTGGATTCTCTGCAAGAGAACCCTACCTAGAATCTTTTGCATAACATCGATCAAGCTTATAGGCCTGTAGTTAGCCGGATCTTCCTTGTCTCCTTTTTTAGGTCTCGGCCTGCACCAGCGCTTGCGCTGGTCTGGCCAAGAGTTTTAGTAAGCGGGTTTTGGAAGTGCAAACCCACTGGCTTTCGGCTGGCGACCAGCTTGCGTTCACGATAGCGTGCACGCGCGCAGCTGCCATCTGGGTTTCCTATCTCTTCCTCATTTCCTCGTCATGGCTCATTAACTCTCCGGACTCTGATGTTTCAATCGCAGCAGCAGCTCACATTACCAACTGACGGCCCTGGACTACAGTCACATGAAAAACAACAGCGATTAGCATTGAAATGCAAGCTTTTTTTTGTCTAGTTAGAAATATTGCTTCAGTGGGTTGAGTTCACCCTATATCGCTATTTGTTTTATATTGGGAGTCACAGCCTAATTACCAGTATTTTTGTCTCACTCTGTTTTTTTAAAAAATATTTATTCGCACAAAGCACAAAGCTATATTTAAGGTTACTTTTTCCGCGTCACTTCTTCACTCTATTTAAACTCCACACCCCCACTCTTATTGTCTCTCTCCTTCTCTCTCTCTCCCTCTCTAATTCTCTCTCTACTTAATTAACTCTCCCCTCTCTATCTTTTTTAGCCTTTCATTCTCTCTCACCCCTTTATCTGTTTCTCTTTCAAACTCCTTCATTCACTCTCTCTCCCCTTCTTTCTCTCTCTCTATCCCGCTCCACTCTTTATTCTATGTACACCCTTTCTCTCTCTTTCTCTCTCACCACCCTCTCTAATTGGGCATTATATCTTCACTCTATCTCTCACTCGGCAACACCACAGCATCACTCAGCATCACCACAGCATCACTCAGCGCAACCACAGCATCAATCAGAGCCAGCACAGCATCAATCAGAACCAGCACAGCATCACTCAGCACCAACACATCTCTCAGCGCCATCACAGCATCACTCAACGCCATCACAGCATCACTTAGTGCAACCACAGCATCACTCAGTGCAACCACAGCATTACTCTGCACAACCACAGCATCACTTAGCGCCACAACAGCATCACTCAGCGCCACAACAGCATCACTCAGCGCCACCACAGCATCACTCTGCAGCACCACAACATCCCCCCGCCCACCACAGCATCACTCAGCACCACCATAGCTTCACTCAGCGACACCACATCATCACTCGGGGCCAACACTGCATCACTCAGCACCACCACAGGATCACTCAGCACCTCCACAGGATCACTCAGCACCACCACAGGATCACTCAGCACCACCACAGGATCACTCAGCACCACCACAGCATCGCTCAGCCCCACCACAGCATCGCTCAGCACCACCACAGCATCGCTCAGCACTACCACAGCATCGCTCAGCACCACCACAGCATTGCTCCGCGCCACCACAGCATCGATCAGCGCCACCACAGCATCGCTCAGCACCACCACAGCATCGCTCAGCGCCACCACAGCATCACTCAGCGCCACCACAGCATCACTCAGCGCCACCACAGCATCACTCAGCGCCACCACAGCATCACTCAGCGCCACCACAGCATCACTCAGCGCCACCACAGCATCACTCAGGGCCACCACAGCATCACTCAGGGCTACCACAGCATCACTCAGGGCCACCACAGCATCACTCAGGGCCACCACAGCGCCACCACAGCATCACTCAGCGCTACCACAGCATCACTCAGCGCCACCACAGCATGACTCAGCACCACCACAGCATCACTCAAAACTACCACAGCATCACCACAGCATCACTCAGTGCCACTGCAATATCACTCCGCACCACCACAGCATCACTAAGCACCACCACAGCATCACTCAGCGCCACCACAGCATCACTCAGCGCCACGACAGCATCACTCAGCGCCACGACAGCATCACTCAGCGCCACCACAGCATCACTCAGCGCCACCACAGCATCACTCAGCGCCGCCACAGCATCACTCAGCGCCGCCACAGCATCACTCAGCGCCGCAACAGCATCACTCAGCGCCACCACAGCATCACTCAGCGCCGCCACAGCATCACTCAGCGCCAAGACAATATCACTCAGCACCACCACAGCATCACTCAGCGCCAAGACAATATCACTCAGCACCACCACAGCATCACTCAGCACCACAGCAGTATCACTCAGCAAGACCTGAGTATCATTCAGCATCACCTCAGCATCGTCTCCGCAACAGTCACCACCACCACCACCACTACCACCTCAGCATCACTCAGCACCACCTCAGCCTGCTCTCGGAATCTGGCATCTGTTGATTCTCCCCTAGCGTCTGGCCGCTGCTAGTGTTATAATACAGGTACTAGTTCCCAACCTTCACCCTCCGATTGTTTATGCCCCCTCAAAAAAAAGCTTTAACAAACAACCATTGCAATAGGCAGAAACAAGTTGCCAGCATTGCAAGAACAAAAGAAAACTGAGGACATTTTTTATTGTAAATACTTTTTTAATATGGTCGTCCAGTTTTACATAATGCCTTCTTGGTCATATATAAAGTAACAAAAATGCTTCTGACACTTTTTTATTATAACTTTTCAGCATGCTGCACAGCAGCCACACTTCTCTACAGCACAGCTTTAAGACATTGGCAAAGTCAATAGCTCTGGCTAAACACTTATAAGGCCCCAAAGGCGAGACCTATTGGCTATGCCAATGCTTGTTATAAATGGGGACCAATACAGCACCTTTCCAAGATTTAGGGACAGGACATCCAGCGGAAATTGCGTTAAACAATAGCTGGAAATAATGCGACCACCCTCTGGGATCAGATAGGTATAAATCTCCTGGAAGTCCATCTGGTCCTGGAGCTTTAGCAGGAACCAGTTTCATAATTGCTGCCTCTATTTCGGCCTGCGAAAAATGGTCACTAACATCCCCTACTGGAGAGACGTCTGTGGAGCCGCATGTCTCCTCCAGACCTCCGTCCTCTGTATTGGAATATAAGTTTGCGAAATGGGCATGCCATTCGTGGCCAGTGATATAATTGGGCAAGATATCTGAGTCTCTGTTTTTACCCCGACTCACTAATGACCAGAATTCATTCCTATTCTTACCAAGGCTCACATCCTTCAGTTCCTGCCAGTACCGGTTGTCCCACTCAATCTTAGCTATATGCAGTGCAGCCTTATATTCCTTCCTGGCCAGTTTGACCCTAGGGCCATTTTTGGTTCTAAATGCTAAAGTCAGGGCCTGTCTTTTTAGCTTGCAGAACTTACTGTACCATGGATACTGTTTTTTTTTGGTCCCAGACAAAGTATTGTACCTAGACGGTGCTTCAAAGCAGGAAGACAACAAATTTGTAGAGCAAGAATGGATAGCAGAAACTGCTTCCCACTTGGCTGTGTCTGCAACTGCGACCTGCAGTTCTGCAGTGTTCTTAGTTAAGGTCTCTTGGATGACTACTAGATTTGAGCCTCGTGAGGAGACCTTATGCCATTTTAGATACCTTTTACAATTAGAGGGGACAATGTCGGTGCCAAAGCAAACTGCCCGGCTGATCTGCGGATTTAGTTGTAAGGCCCACGGATTCTTCATTGTCATGCACAGAGGATTATGGTCACTGTCGGTCGTGTTGGTCACAAACATGTCAGTTGTTTCATCCCACAGTCTTACATCAACTAAGATGTAATCAATGCGTGATGAAGAGCCGACTCTGTTGAAGGTATTGGCCCCCTGCTTGTCCAAAGGGGTTCTGCCATTGACTGCGCGTAAATCAAACTCTATAGTCAGTGCCTTGATTTGAATCGCTAAGTTGGTCCATCTTTTAATTGGAGGTATATTGAGTGGTGGGACTACCCATCTACTATCAACGCCCTCATGCTCAAGCATGTCGTCTGAGCTCAGAGGCTCGAAAGTACAGTTAAAGTCACCTGCGATCACAATTCCTGAACAAGGCGAACAGTTGGATAAAGCTTGTTCGAGAAGTGCGATGGCAGGGGACGAGCGACCCCCCCTGGTTCCTCTGATATAAACATTAAACAGGTCCAAGCTATCTCCTTCTCTGGGACCCTTGATGGTAAGTCTCAAGATGTCATGACTTATATTTGAGTGCATATGAATTCGAAGTCCCAGAGCAACATTTACCCAAACAATCAGACCACCTGAAGGCCGCCCTCTCCCCACACTAGTGGCTGGAATACAAAAACAAGCATAGCCTGGTTTGTGTAGTGGCTCCAAACTCCATGTCTCCTGGAAGATACATATATCGAATCCCTCTATAAGTTCATTCCAGTGCGGGAGCTTGAGTTTGTTTTGTAGTCCTGCTACATTCCATGATATGAGCTTAAGCTTCGCAGATGTAGTAATCGTGGCCAATGTAGCATTTGTCAATGGTATCGAACTTGACTGCATGGGGGGTGTGTTGGGTCTGGGTGAGCTGGCGTTTTCCAGGGTCTTGACTTAAGTTTGCTCTGTACCGAGCCATAAGGGTGGCTTGATCTCATGTTCCCAGTGATGACTGTGACTAACTCTTGTACTTCAGGAAAAGAAGAGCGGGATTGAGATTTACTCATAGAGTTCACTGTGGTGGTACTAGGGTCGGTGATTATGAGCTGGTCTGTCTTTAGTCAGTCAACTGCTTCTAAGGATGATCCACGCTCTAGGGTATCTGGAATCCCACCCCCTATCAGTGATTGAGTATGTCTGAATTGAATAGCTGAATTAGAGGGAGGGCAAGTTCGGTATTCCAAGGCCAGTAAATTCTCTGCCAAATCAGAGGTGGCAACCGTGAGTTCGTTATGATCACACGCTAGCTCGGGGCGAGCATCTACGAATAGCAATAATGTCCTCACTAATCACCGAACGACAACCCCTAGTATGTCGAATCCAGTGTATCACTTTATTTATTAGGGAGTCATAACTTTCCCGGGCGTTGTTAGAACTATGCTTTGGGACATTAGTCATAATGAATTTTTGGCCATGAGCAACGGGTGCGGTGTGTGGAGGGTAGACCTGCAGAGATGTATTTGGTACAGAAGGTGGTCCCAATGGTGTGCGGCTGGAGCTTCCATGCCCTGACCAAGCTGAAAAGCTTGGTCAACTTTCGATGTTTGGATGGGAGGTTTGGTAGGACGTGATAAACCAGAAGTGGCAGCGCCAATTGCCCTTACAGTGGGGAATTTGATAGGAAGTGATGAACCAGAAGTGGCCCCGCCAATTGCTGTTGCCCTTGCATTAGGGGGCAACTTATTTATTAGATCCTTGGGTTGGTTAACATTAGGTGGCTGCATGACATGCTGGTGACAAAGTGTAACCATTGGTAGTAATGATTTAACCAGTGCAGTTAGATCTTCAATCATGTGCCTCATAGAAGTTATCTCACACCTAAGGGTATTGATGGTCTGAGTAATTTCATGCGGTACAAGCGTTAATTGATCTTCACTACTTTGTGCTTGTGTTGGACTTGGCGACTGGGGTGCTACATTACTGTCATTAATGTCAGTAGTAGTGTCATGTGAGGCCAGAGGGGCAAACCTGTTAGAGCAGAAAACTGCAGGATAGTGTTCAGACTCAACATCACTAATATGGGAATCTGAGGGAGCAGTGGAAGCTGTGACCTCGTCCTGACCTTTCGCCTTCACTTTTGTTTGGTCTTCTGATGTGGTGGGACTTTGATCACAATTTCCCTTTTTGGAGTGCTTCTGAAACATTGTGGTGATGGTTGTTAGGTGTAACGGGCTGATGTGTGTGGGTGATGAATGGCCATTAGTACATGGCCCTGTTTGTTCAGATACTAGAATAGCCTCACACTCGCTAACAAGAGTGTCAATTCTATCGATAACACAGTTGCCAGCTGCATGTTTTGAAGCTTTTCTGGCTTTCTTCCCCTTGCCTACACCACAGCTAGTGCTACTTCCCGCCAATATGCCCTCCATAGTTTTCCGTTTGCCCATGTTCTAGCAAAGAAAATAATTATTTGGGATATCTAAACTCTTAAGCAGTTAAACAGTTATCGGGTAATGGCCTGAATACAGATGTGTCAAATCACAAAACAAATATCAACGAGGGCAGAAAATGTATGGCTCCAGAGCACCAGATACAGGTACACAGTACTTAGAGGGTAGTTTGTGCTATATTTTCGAAGTCAACTTGAGTATGAGGGCAAATGGAACAGTACCTTGGCTAGATGTAATGGGCATGTTGCGCCTGGGTCACCAATCGGCAGCTGGATGAAAGGGGGGTGGCCCTGCCCTGCCTCTTCCTGGCAATGACGGGCAAGGTCGGGCCTGCCCTTGGCCCGGGCGCAGCCCGCGCGCGTCACGCGCTGCGCGAGGGCAGTGCAGTTTTTATGGCGCCTCCCTGCGCGATTACGGCGTCAGGGGCTCGAGGGCACTGGGGCTGCTGGGATTTGTAGTCGGGCCGTTCCCCTCACACCCTGCGGTGCTCGGATTCGGCTGTTTCCCTCACGGCAGCAGCGGCGGCTGCAACAACAGTGTCCCGATGATTTTGGGTGTTTTTAAAACTACGCTTTGGACTTCTTGTTGTGAGAGATGGAACATGGAAATGTAAGAGCGTGAAAACAACCTGTCGCTTTTGTTCCAACCGCAGACAGGCGTTTGCTCGCATTCTCTGTTCGACCGGCGTTTATAACTGAAAGAAAACATGTTTGTCATAAAAGAAGATGAATAACAAGGAAAACCAGGTGATAAACCTTCCACATCCATATCGGACATCAAAGGCATGCAATAGTGCCAAGGGAGCGCAAACGGAGTATGGTGGTACTGGATGACATTCAGATTTCAAAGTAATTACGCAGGACAGAGGCAGGGCGCAAAAAACAGAACCATCATTCCTAGGCCCGAGGAAATAGTAGGTGAAGCCAAACGATACGATCAGTTGAGTACTTTTACCGTGTCCTGGCGCAGCCACCCCCTCTTTGCACCAGCCACAGCACCGCTTGCACCAGTGTACAGCATCAGGTTGCCAGGGCAACACATACTCCTAGGAGGAAGGCGGGTTCATGCGGGACTCATCAGTCACGTCCAGTTCAAGGAGCTTAATAGCCAACAGAAGTTGCAGAAGAAAGGGGCCGGACACTTGGCCTGAAAAGCGAAAGTGTGTAGCTATGAACGCGGAAATACAATTGAACCGGGTGCAACCATAGTGAAGGGTGCTCAGTTCAAATTATATTCAGTCAACTGTTTCTAAATACAGTTCGTATACATACACAATTTTGCATTGATAATTGAGCAATTTTTCACATAGAGAGAATGTGGCAGAAATCTGGGAGAACAGCATTGCAAAGAAAACTTTAAAGAAAACAAACAGCGACGTGGGGGTAGGTGGGGCAGGCTTGCAGCACATGGGAGGAGGTGGGAGGGACGAATGCTGCATTCAAATGCAAACACCTACGTTCGCGGAGCTGAACACAGGCAAACAGTAACACAAGCAGGAAAGAAAGACATTTTTTTTTCAAAAAATGAATAGATAAGCAACCAAAGCATAACATCCAGTACTTGGTCCCTGCTCCATGGGAGGAAACAAAAGACAACAAGGAGGGAATAAGAAGAACGATTACCTAATAGCAAGCAAGCCTTTTTTAAGGACAGTCCAAATAACAAATAAAAAGCTAATGGGTGGGCTGTAAGTCCCCAGAGTGAGTATTGCATGTCTCGAAGAGGCAGCACTGCCTATGCTCGACCTAAAAATAGGCATGCTTGACAACGTTTTCACCTGTAACTTCTTGTCACGATGGCCTATTTACAAAAGCAATATACCATTAGGTCCGTTAGACAGCTCTGGTTACGGGGTTATATAGGTTTGTAGGTTGTCCAAGAACCCAAGGTACACAGAGCCAACCACTGAGCTGCACCATACAAAGGTTTTTTATTGTGTACCGAGTATAGAACAATTCATATGGTAAAATATAAAGAATGAAAAATGGGTATCAAGGAAACATGTCGGAACTATGGCCAAAAGAACCCAAGTTTCCTCTAGCTTGCCATGGGAATGGGGCTGTGCGCCCCAGGTGGGCAGAAACACTGTTAGTGTTTTAAGGCTGGGGGATAGACCCAACACAGGATGGTAGACCCACACACCATATAATTTTTTCTACAATAAATTATACCCTGGTGTCTAGTGTGCTTTCTGTTCCCCCAGGGTGGCAGATTTAGGGTGAACACCAGTGTCCCGGGGGGGGGGGGGGTTGGGGAGGGCAGAAAAACTAATGAGGCCCCTGGTGGGGCGGAGCACAAGCTCATTCTCGCGGGGGCATTCTCCTGCACCCCCAAAAAAATCCTACTGTAGAAAAAAACAAAAAAGCAGGTGTCTAGATGGGCTTTCTGCCTCCCTTGGGGAAAGGTGCTGATTGAGGGTGAGCACCATAACTTTTGAGACTTTCTCACCTCAGTGTTGAGCCCTTTTTTGGCTTTTTGGGGGTAGTTCGGCCGGAGTTTGTCAGCAGCAGGAGGCCAGACCCGTGTCTGTGGCAGCGGCATCCATTTTGTGATGCCAGGGCTCTGGAAAGAAGTTACCGGGTAGCCCGGTGTGTACATGTCTCTCCCTCTAGAAGGGTGGAATGCTACCCCGCTGCCAGGACTGGCGGGGGTAGTATTCCAAGATGTTTGACACCAAACACGACATGTTTTGGTGCAGCCAGTCCAAAGTTAGCATTGTACCAAGAGGATATAATGCACTTAAGAGTATATGGTCAGTCTGTACCACAAACAGCATCAGAGGAGGGACTCCGAACGCTGCAGAGGGGCTCTGCTCATGCAGGGGCACCCTCTCACATAAAAACCAAGCACTCTGCCTTCAGGATTGGTAAGGCCTGACATAGGAGTGACTTATAGGTTTGTATGTGTGTGCAATGGTAGTGATATAGGTAGCCCATACCACTGTAAGGGGTGCATGCACCACCTTACCCAGGCTGCAGTAGCAGACCTGTGGTGTCATTTTGGATGGCCTTCCAGGGGTGGCACAATACATGCTGCAGCCCCTGGTAGGCCTCTGAGGTACCTATGCCCTGGGTACATAGTACATAGTATACCATATACTAGGGACTTATAAGGGCACTCCAGATTCCAATCAGAGATGTGCCTAAGGTACATGGAAACCATTTTATAGAGGAAGCAGATAGACTAGGGCCCTGAATAGCAGGATCCCAGTCCAACTAAGTCATAAACCAGCAAAACACCAGGAAAAAAGTGGGGGCAACCATATAGTCAGATTCCACCTTCCTACAGTTCGCCCTTAGGCTTCCATAACAGTTTGTGAAAATCGACACTTTGAAACTTTTCTGCTGAAAACCAGAGAATGGATTCCTATGGAAGGAAATGCAAGTTACTGGTAAATACGGTTTGAATTACTTTTCAGGGTCAGTGCTGGGCTAAAATATGCAGCACTGGGTTCTCTCCTGATAACAGGTGAGTAAATCGGAATTCGTAGTTCGGCTGATTTTAGAGGAATATTATAAAGTTCCAAAACTCCACACTTAGAAGAATTTCCAAGTGAAACCAGTCAATGTTAGCCTATGGAAGGAAATTCAAGTTACTGGTAAGTACGGTTAAAATTACTTTTGAGGATCAGTACTGGGCTCAAAGATGCAGCACTGAGGTCTCTCCTGATAACAGGTGAGTAAATCGGAATTCGTAGTTCGGCTGATTTTAGAGGAATATTATAAAGTTCCAAAACTCCACACTTAGAAGAATTTCCAAGTGAAACCAGTCAATGTTATCCTATGGAAGAAAATTCAAGTTACTGGTAAGTACGGTTAAAATTACTTTTCAGTATCAGTACTGGGCTCAAAGATGCAGCACTGAGGTCTCTCCTGGTAACAGGTGAGTAAATCAGAATTCGTAGTTCGGCTCATTTTAGAGGAATATTTGTAAGTTTCAAAAATCGACACTTAGAAACTTTTTCAGCAAAAAGCAAGCAATGATATCCTATAGAAGGAAATTAAAGTTACTGGTAAGTACGGTTAAAATTACTTTTCAGGATCAGTACTGGGCTCAAAGATGCAGCACTGAGGTCTCTCCTGATAACAGGTGAGTAAATCAGAATTCATATTTTGGCTGATTTTAGAGGAATATTATAAAGTTCCAAAACTCCACACTTAGAAGAATTTCCAAGTGAAACCAGTCAATGTTAGCCTATGGAAGGAAATTCAAGTTACTGGTAAGTACGGTTAAAATTACTTTTCAGGATCAGTACTGGGCTCAAAGATGCAGCACTGAGGTCTCTCCTGATAACAGGTGAGTAAATCGGAATGCGTAGTTCGGCTGATTTTAGAGGAATATTTGCACAATGGGGAAGGGAGGGGCGGGGCCTGAGGTGACATCTGTGCAAACGCGCCCGTGGCGCGTTTTAAGTTGGGGGATTAAGTCCCCTTGAATCATGAGGGTCCCTGGGGTCCAACTAGCCCACCCTGTACCTCCAGTATGCGCCAGGAAGCTGCGTTGCAGAGAGGTGTCCAGAGGCCACGCCCCTTTTGCACCTCTCTGCAATGCAGCTCTGTGGTGCTTTCTGGAGCGTGCCTGGTGGGCTAGTTGGCCCCAGGGACCCTCAGGATTGAAGGGATTTAATTCCCCATCTTAAACGCGCCACGGGGCCTGTTTGCACATATGTCACCTGAAGCCCAGCCCCTCCCTTCACCACTGTGCAAACGCGCCCGTGGCACGTTTTAAGTTGGGGGATTAAGTCCCCTTGAATCCTGAGGGTCCCTGGAGTCCAACTAGCCCACCATGTACCTCCAAAAGTGCCACAGAGCTGCGTTGCAGAGAGGTGTAAAAGGGGCGTGGCCTCTGTACACCTCTCTGCAACGCAGCCAACTGGCGCATACTGGAGGTTCCTGGTGGGCTAGTTGGCCCTCAGGGACCCCCAGTATTCAAGGGGAATTGTTCCCCATCTGCAAACGCGCCAGGGGCGCGTTTGCAGAGTGCTCCAAGGAGGGGCGTGGCCTCCGGCGCGATGCCGGTATTTTAAAAAAAAATTTTAAGAAGGGGGCTGTGTGGCCCCCTTCTTTTTCTAATTTTTTGGCCCTGGGGACCCCATCCCCCAGGGCCTGCCCCCTAATATTTTGTTTTAAAAAAAAAAAAATTTGGAAGGGGGCCGCGTGGCCCCCCTCCCTAGGCCTTAATCGGCCCCGGGGACCCCATCCCCCGGGGCATGGCCTTCTTTTTTTTTTTTAAATAAAACTTATGGAGGGGGCTGCGTTGCCCCCTCCTCAGGCCACTTATGGCCCCGGGGACCCCATCCCCGGGGCCGGCCTTTGTTTTTTGTTTTTTTAAATTAACATTTGGGGAGGGGGCTGCGTGGCCCCCTCCCGAGCCACTACTTGCCCCGGGACCCCATCCCCGGGGCTGGCCCTATCCTTTGGGGTCCGTGGGGGACCCCAACTCCCCCACGGACCCTGCCGGCTCCCCGTCTCCTGCGGGAGCCGGCATTGCTTTCCACATGGGGAGCTGCTAACATGCAGCTCCCCATGTGGAAAAGCAATCTGCTTTGAATTTTGTAAGAGAGAGCAGGTTTCCCTGCTCTCTCTTCCAAAATTCAAAGCAGTTTGCTATGACAGGACGGGAGCCGCGAGGCTCCCGCCCTGCCATAGCAAACTACAGTGTCCCGGGGGTAGGCACCCGGGACACTGCAGGAGCCGGCCCTGGGGGTGGCAGTCCCCAGGGCCATGGAGGGCTCCAGGAGGAGGGACGTGCGGCCCTCCTCCCACATCTGCAAAGCCCCGGGGAGGTGGTGGTCCCCGGGGCTTCGGGGGTCCAAAACGGACCCCCATTTTAAATTTGTTAGTGCCCCGGGAGGTGGCGGTCCCGGGGCGTGTGGGGGCTCAAGCCCCCACACAGGTAATTTAAATTAAAAAATAAGAAGCCCTGGTGGGTGGCGGTCCCCGGGGCTGCGGGAGGGCGGATAGCCCTCCCGCACCATTTTTTATTTAAAGCCCCGGGGGTGGCGGTCCCCAGGGCTTGGGGGCCTTAGAGGCCCCCCATAAAATCTAAACCCACCCCCCATGCCCCCGGGACTTGGGCCACCCGGGGCAATTTTTTTATCGGCGGGATCCGAGCACCCTAAGCGCATCCCGCCGTTTAAAAAAAGCTTTTCTGCCCAGGGGTCCTTCTGGGACCCCCTGAGCAGACCTAGGGGTCAGGGTGTTTCTACCCTGCCCCCTTTGTGCGTTTGCGCACTTGTTTCTTGTGTGTTTTTTTAATCAGCGGGATCCGCGCACCCTAAGCGCATCCCGCCGTTTAAAAAAAAAAATGCTTTTCTGCCCAGGGGTCCTTGTGGGACCCCCTGAGCAGACCTAGGGGTCAGGGTGTTTCTACCCTGCCCCCTTTTGCGCTTTGCGCACTTGTTTCTGTCCCTCGGTTCTACCGAGGGACAAAATGGCTGCCAACACTTCCTGATTTGGAGTGTTGACAGCCACTTGACAACCAATTAGCATGCAGCTCGTGATCGGGAGGGTACGCGGACCCTACTCGGCCATAGATATATATGTGACTTTACTTTTGATTTTCTCAGGAACTACTGAACGGATTTACACAATTTAAGCAAAAGGCACAACACTGAACCAAGGGCTACCTCTTTGCCAAATTTGGTGTAATTCCGTTCAGCAGTTCGGGCTGTAGCCACGATGAACGGTTCCTATGGAAAAATGAATGAGGAAAACGCGTTTTGGGACCCCCCCTCTTTTCTCGGCCCCCGCTTGACGAATCACCCCGAGACTTTCAGGATAGGAGCGGACCTGAGCGCCCCAAAAAGTTGGAAACTTTAGCGAAGATTCGTCAACCGGCGCCAACGTTATTTCAAATAGAATGTTGCGGATTACCTATGGCAAATAGGTCCTAACTATAACTATCTACTGGCGACCGCCAGTAGATAATATATATATATATATATATATATATATATATATATATATATATATATATATATATATATATATATATATATATATATATATATATATTCACTGAAAAAACCATAGGTTTTAGGGACAGTTGTAGTTAGTTGGACATTCCACTCGTACAAAACCATAGAAATTCCCCCGTTATAGTTAGTTCAGCTAACTATAACTCGCGCCCGCAATGCACTGCTGATGACGTCACATATTACATCACTCATGACATGGTCAGTGACATCACTGATGACATCACTGATGACATCTCAAATGACATCACTAATGACATCATCCAGTGACTGTGTGTTTCTGTAAAGTTTAAATATGTTTAATATATATAAGGAAAGGCGTATTGAAGAATGAGTGTGTGTATAAGTGTCTGAATGGATGATTTAGTACGTGAGTGACTGACTCTACAAGTGAGTGATTAAACGTATCTTACTGAATGCATGGGTTAGTGACTAAACTGTGTGAATGTCTGTATCCGTCTGTTTGTTGGTGTGTAAGTGGATGCATGGATTTGCGAATAGCTACATGAGTGTCTATATGGGTTATTGATTGGTTCTCTGAGTATCTGTATGGCTGCCTGAGTGTTTGTGTGGGTGGGATGTGTGTGACTCTGTACATAGATGTGTGAGTGGGTGATTCACTGGGTGCATGATTTCAAGAGTGCATCTGTGATGGACTGCTTGGGTGGGTGAGTGTGTGTATGGGTGTGTTAGTGAGTGAATGTATATCTCAGTGGTACATGTGCGAGTAACTACATATGTAAAAGGCAGTATATATGTGTGTTAGAGTATTTAAATGGCTATAAGTGAGAGTGTGTGATTGTGAGTGGCTGAATGGATGCGTGTGTGCTTGTATCAGTTATTGTATAAGCGTAAGAATGTGCTAGTATTTGTATGAGTAAGTGAGCTGGTGTGTGTATAACTGTATAGGTGAGTAAATGGGTGTGTGATTAATTTTTTGCATGACTGACTAGGTGTGTGAGAACCTCTATGGATGAGTGGCAGTGTGTGAGTGTTTATATAGGTGTATGAGTGCATATGATAGTCCTGTACTGAGTGACTGTAAGTATGAGTGACTGTAAGGGTGAGTGAGTGGATGTGTGTGTAGACCTAAGAATCAGTGAGTGGGTATGTAGTTTTTGGTGTTGGAGTGTCTATGGTTTTGAGAATGGCAGTCTGTAATTTAGAGTGGGTGTATCAAAAGTTATATTAGGGTGTGAGAAGATGCATGAAATTATCACATGGATGATGTTATCAGTGATGTCATTTGAGATGTCATCAGTGATGTCACGTGATGTCACTGACCATGTCATGAGTGATGTAATATGTGACGTCATCAGCAGTGCATTGCGGGGCGCGAGTTATAGTTAGCTGAACTAACTATAACGGGGAATTTCTATGGTTTTGTACGAGTGAAATGTCCAACTAACTATAACTGTCCCTAAAACCTATGGTTTTTTCAGTGAATTTCAAAGGTTTTTTAAATGCTAATTTCTAACTATAACGTGTCTGAAACCTATGGTTTTTCAGTGAATTTTAAAGGTTTTTTAAATGCTAGTTTCTAACTATGCCTACAGAGGTAGGACATGTGAAGAAAGAAGAAAAAACGCACAGAAAGAAGCAAAAGATGTGCAGAAAGAACCAACAGAGGAGCAGAAAGAGGCCTTGTTGCAAAATCATCCTGTGCCCACAACTTTTTCAGACGGGTACTGGTGGTAACTGACTCTGACTAACCAGAGCCAGTGCTATGCTAAAAGACACTTAGAATACAGTGAAAACACCTACATACACTAGGGAACACTATGCGTTGGGGTACCCCTGTGATTAGCATGACCTCCTCTGCAAGTCCCTAGTACATAATAGGGCAGGGGATTAAAACTACCTCTTAAAACGCGCTACAGGGCTCGTTTGCACAGTGGTGAAGGGAGGGGGTCCTGAGGTGACATGTGTGCAAACGCGCCCCTTGGCGCGTTTTAAGCTGCGGGATTAAGTCCCTTGAATCCTGAGGGTCCCTGGGGCCCAACTAGCCCCCAGGTACCTACAGTTAGGACCACAGAGCTGAGTTGCAGAGAGGCGCTCCGAGGCCACGCACCTTTTTCACCTCTCTGCAACGCAACTCTGTTGTGCTTACTGAAGGTACCTGGTTGGGCTAGTTGGCACCCAGGGTCCCTCAGGATTCAAAGGGAATTAATTCCCCAACTTAAAACGCACCACAGGGCGTGTTTGCGCACATGTCACCTGAGGCCCCGCCCCCTCCCTTCACCACTGTGCAAACGCACCCCGTGGCGCGTTTTAAGTTGGGGGATTAGGTCACCTTGAATCCTGCGGGTCCCTGGGGCCCAACTAGCCCACCAGGTACTTCCAGTAAGCACCACAGGCCTGCGTTGCAACGCCTGTAACAAATTGTGCAGTTGTGTTTAGGTACTGAAGAGGGTCGTGCTGGGGGTAATGTTTTAGGGTAGTGCAGTGGTGTTTGTGTAGTGTAGGGGGTCATGCTGGGTGTAGATTTAGGGTTTAGGGTAGTGCAGTGGTGTTTGGGTAGTGTAGGGAGTCGTGCTGGGGGAGTGTTTTAGGGTTTAGGGTAGTGCAGTGGTGTTTGGGTAGTGAGGGGGTCGTGCTGGGGTAGTGTTTTAGGGTTTAGGGTAGTGCAGTGGCGCCTCTGCAGCGCAGGGTACTGTTGTGGGTTTACTGGTAGGTACCTGGTGCGATGCTTGGGTCCCGTAGTGGTTCAGGATGGGAATTGATTTCAGGCTTAGGTGGACCGCAGGTGCGTGTTTGCGCGCAGTGTCACCTGGAGGCCGCGTTCCTTTCACCACTGTGCAACGCGCCCGGTAGTGTGGTTTTAGTGTTGGGGATTAGGTCACCTTGAATCTTGAGGGTCCCTGGGGCCCAACTAGCCCACTAGGTACTTCCAGTAGCACCACAGGCCTGCATTAGGAAGCCGTAATAAATTGGCAGTCAGTGTTTTTGGGTAGTGTAGGGGTCATGCTGGGGGTAGTGTTTTAGGGTTTAGGTAGCAGTGGTGTTTGGGTAGTGTAGGGGTCATGCTGGGGGTAGTATTTAGGTTTAGGGTAGTGCAGTGGTGTTTGGGTAGTGTAGGGAGTCGTGCTTGGGGAGTGTTTTAGGGTTTAGGCAGTGCAGTGGTGTTTGGGTAGTGTAGGGGTACGTGCTGGGGGTAGTGTTTTAGGTTTAGGGTAGTGCAGTGGTGTTTGGGTAGTGTAGGGGGTCGTGCTGGGGGTAGTGTTTTAGGTTTAGGTAGTGCAGTGGTGTTTGGGTAGTGTAGGGGTCATGCTGGGGTAGTGTTTTAGGTTTAGGGTAGTGCAGTGGTGTTTGGGTAGTGTAGGGGTCGTGCGGGGGTAGTGTTTTAGGGTTTAGGGTAGTGCAGTGGTGTTTGGGTAGTGTAGGGGTCGTGCTGGGGGTAGTGTTTTAGGTTTAGGTAGTGCAGTGGTGTTTGTGTAGTGTAGGGGTCATGCGTGGTGTTTAGGGTTTAGGTAGTGCAGTGGTGTTTGGGTAGTGTAGGGAGTCGTGCTGGGGGTAGTGTTTTAGGTTTAGGGTAGTGCAGTGGTGTTCGGGTAGTGTAGGGGGTCGTGCTGGGGTAGTGTTTTAGGGTTTAGGTAGTGCAGTGGTGTTTGGGTAGTGTAGGGGTCATGCTGGGGGTAGTGTTTTAGGTTTAGGGCAGTGCAGTGGTGTTTGGGCAGTGTAGGGGTCGTGCTGGGGGTAGTGTTTTAGGGTTTAGGGCAGTGCAGTGGTGTTCGGGCAGTGTAGGGGTCGTGCTGGGGTGGTGTTTTAGGGTTTAGGGCAGTGCAGTGGTGTTCGGGTAGTGTAGGGGGTCGTGCTGGGGGAGTGTTTTAGGGTTTAGGGCAGTGCAGTGGTGTTCGGGCAGTGTAGGGGGTCATGCTGGGGGTGGTGTTTTAGGGTTTAGGGCAGTGCAGTGGTGTTCGGGCAGTGTAGGGGTCGTGCTGGGGTGGTGTTTCAGGGTTTAGGCAGTGCAGTGGTGTTCGGGCAGTGTAGGGGTCGTGCTGGGGGTGGTGTTTCAGGGTTTAGGGCAGTGCAGTGGTGTTCGGGCAGTGTAGGGGGTCGTGCTAGGGGCTGGTGTTTCATGGTTTAGGGCAGTGGTGTCTCGGGCAGTGTAGGGGTCGTGCTGGGGGTGGTGTTTCAGGGTTTAGGGCAGTGCAG